>PVHY01000151.1:0-40000 GCA_004024945.1 Uropsilus gracilis | reverse complement strand
CTTGGCTCTGTGTGTGACAGGGGCAGTCCCAGTGGCTCCCCAGGGAAAATCTGTGTACCAATGTAATGTGCATAACCCACTTGCCTCTCAGGGTTAGAGAAAAGACTTGCACATGAACCTATTCACCAGAGGGGAGAAGGCTTCGGAAGGCAACTTTGTGGTTATTCCCCCAGCCCAGTTTCAACAAGCTGGGGCTCAGCCTCTTCCCACCCTGAGACTGGGTGAAGGCTCCCCCAGATTATGCCCTGTTTAGTGGACCTACATAACAAAAAATGAAACATAGACACACATTACTTTAGTTGGTTGGTTGGTTGGTTGGTTGGTTGGTTGGTTGATTGGTTTGCTTTTTTCTGGCTCTTAAGAGAGTTTTTGTTGCTGAAACTTTAGTAAGTGACCTATTGATATGGAATGAAGAAACTGATACCATCTCCTGGGAGAATGGGAGATGAAACTGGGGAAACACGTACAGAGTAAAAGTATAGTACTTGACACACAAACACACATAAATAATAGGTATTAACATCACAGTGAAAGTCAGCATTAGCACTGGTTTTAGTAAAACAGTAGGTTTTTTGTCTAGTGTGATTCTGGTCGGCTGGTGGTGCACCGTTGTTAGCACTGTGGGCATCTCTAACTCCCCAGCCTTGTCTTTTCTGGGATTCTCTTGCAAAGATTTATTTCTTGCTTACAGGGCCCAAGAGTTTTTCTTCCTCTTTCCCTCCTTTAGCATAACAATATCTGAAAACACATTTAAAAGAAAAACAGCAGAGATATCTTAAAAAAAAAGGTGGGGGGGGAAATAAGATTCCTCCCCAGTGACAAAGAACCCTGTCAGGCGGAAGCACCTGGCACCCTGCATCACACCTGATGTCATTCCAGCGGCAGGGGGATGGGATGCCAGGGTGGCATCTGAAAGCCCTTGCAGCACCAGACTCTGGAGTAACACCCCTTTGGAAGGCAGCACTGTGCCTGGCTAGATCAGAAAACAGCTGCAGCTGTGTTACCATGAAAATGAAATTTCCTGTTGCAGGCAGGGCTTATGAGCAGTGGCCTTGACCCACACCCAAGGACACACCTTCCTGGCTACCCCTGGATGGAAGGCCAGCAAAACATGCAGACAAGCAGATACCCTCTCAGAATAGTAGAGGGAAGAGGAAAAAGGCGTTGTGTCTCATCTGAACTTATTTATGGTAGACTTCCAGTTCCACTGCAAAGGTTGCTCATTACCCAGAAAGCCAGACTTTGTATGAGTTAATTTACAACTCGAAGATGTAATGTTATGGAGTAATCTAGACTTTGATTTATAGTAAATTTCCTACTGCATGAATTTTTATACACTGGGCTTTAGCTGTTCCCCCTAAGCAACAAATAATGCCTAACAATTATACACTATCAGGCAAACATGTTGTAACGCACATTTTTTATCCTTAATCCTGTATATAAATTTTACTTTTTACACTTGTGTGGTTCTTTACCACATGTGAATTTCAGAATACTGTGCCCATTTAGTGCACTGTTTATCATGGTGAAATGAGACATAATTGACTATTTCCTATATGAGGCAATTTTTTTTTTTAAATCAGCTTTGTGGGGTTTTCTTTATTTATATTTTTGGAAGGAAACAAAACTTTCTGGGCACTGGAAATATCCTTGATGATGTTTCACATCCGATTAGGTAAGATTATTAGGGCTCACTCATGGTCACTATGACTCTTATTGAATGGAATAAATCCAAATACCAGTGGGGGAAAATATTTTCAAAAAGAGATTTTGTTACACCAGAATCATGTGTGTATATTTGCATGCTTATGCATAACTAAATGAATACATGTGTGCATGTATGTATGTATAGAGTTAGACAAGTTCAGGTCATCCTTAAATCCTTGAGGAGCTACTGACAGAGATACCTGTAGAGCAATCAGGTCCTTTGTAAGTGAAGCTGCTTTAAGGTTCTACTTTTGGCAATTTTACTCCCCATTCAGAGTAGTGTGGTGGGGAGGAGGAGAAAAAGAAAAAAGTTAAAGAGGAAGTTGAGGAGGAATGTTTGCTTCCTCCTCTGTTTCATATACCTTTCTAGCTAGAATAAAGCCAGTTATTTCATTTTCAAAATCTTGGCATTAGAAGATTTTTTTCAAGACATGAAGTCCAGATACTGGAAAGAAAAAAAAAGTAAGGTTCTTATAATTATAAAAGTTCTGAGGAGCAAAACAAAACTAACAACAATAACACCCTCAAAAAGAAAACAAGCAAAGGACTTCATACAACAAAGCTGTTAAGATAAATAACAAATAGCTTAGCAGATAAAGAATCTGCACCCATAATTTGACATATTAATAAAAAATTCAAAAGGATAAAGGATATGAACATACAAATCACTGAAGAGAGACATACTAATCAGTGGTTCATCAATAAAAGAATACTCACACACAAATTGCACTTGTGACTATGATATAAAAACACTGATAATTGCAGAGAAAATAAAACAGGGTATTAAAAGATAATACAAACATAGGCTAGGGGAGTAAGGCTTGGTTAGTATTAGGAGTTGTAGAAAGAAGTCAGCACATTTTAAAAAGTAAGACAAACACAGATGTGCTCGGTGCTCTTCACTGGTACACACACCAGAATCTGTTCTGTGTTGGAGTTCTATCTACCACAAAACTATTTTGCGTGATTCTAGAGAAATAGCTCTCAACTGCTTTCTCTTTCAGTGTGCCTGGAGACTCTTATGTAGACTTTTGAGAACCACTTATTTGGAAAAATCTTTAATAGACATTTACAAAAGTTGGATAATTCCTGACATAAAGCCATAGAAAACTAAGAGTATATCCTCTTTAATAATGATGATCTCATCTGAATAGGAAATATAATAATGTTTGTTACTAGCTACTGATAACATTTCCACAAAAACCAGGTGATGACACCCACTACAGTCACTAGTATTCAGTATTATTCAGATATTCCAACTAAACTACAAGACGTAAAATGATACTGAAACACAGCTACAAGTTAAAGGGAAGCCTAACTGTGATGACTTACAGATCATACGGTTATCTTTTCAGAAAATACTAGTGAAATATAAAACTACTTGAACTAGGAAAATAATTCAGAAAGGTCACAGGTTAAAAAAAATAATTCTTTTATAACTTGCACTGCCAGATCAAAATGACCATGAGAAAAGTTTCCCTTCATAGTAGACAGAGGTATATAAAACACCAATAAATAAGTATAACAAAAAGTCAATTATCAATTATAATTTGAAAAACAGCAAATGGAAAAATTTGCTCCTTAGAATTAAAAACATACAATAAGTGAACACAAATTACATAACAAGATCGAACAAGAATATTGTATTCATAACAAATACAATTTACTGAATGTGTAAAATGTGCCAGTTCTTATATGTGAATTAGTGTTCTACAGGCAGTATTTCATCTCCTATTCACAACAATTCACTTTTGGTGGAACATGATAATGTTATATCTATTTGAAAAATGCATTTTTTGCCCAAGGTCACAAAGCTAAAAAGGACAAATCCTGGAATCAAATACAGCTGGATCTGTTGTGTGCCTGATCATCAGCTCTATGGCACATATCGTCCTCACCACTGGATTGGAGGATCTTATTCTGCAGTCCTGTGCTGTGTGTCAGTAAGTGATATGACAAGAAGAGCGCTGCTGCTCAAGAGTCAAAATCTTTCCATATCACTATTTACTAAAACCTCCTAAGTGGGGAACAGCAACAAAGTGCTTTGAAGGAAGCCACTGGTGAAGCCTGGGGTTACAGCTCGAGGTATGTCACCCAAATACATTTGGACAGTCTGTCGTAGCTGTTGTTTTGGGCTTTTGCCCAAGACTTTGTGTAAGACCTTGGATAAGAAAGTTTGCCTTTGCTGAGCTGAGTATTCTGTCAACACTCAGAATAATGCTGATGCAGCCACAACACAGTCCAGGAGGGGATGTCCAGGGCTGTAACATTTTGCAGAGGACACCCACATTCATCACTGATTGCAAGCTCAGACCTGCCCTTGAGACCTCTTTCATAGTCCTTCATGTGACACTAAAAGCAACACTTGAACTCTGGCAAGAGCTATAGTGGGAAGGGAATGAGACCCTATTTTATCCCTAAAACCACAGACTCTCCCAACCAGCCATGCTCTCCAGAGTAGATGCTAAGAAAAGATTCCTGAATGTCTCTATATGATCTTAATGGAGGCCTGGGAGAAGAACCATTTGTTGTCTGTGAATTTTCAAGTTAATATATTTGTTTAGTTATTTTTTACAAACCTTATAGTCATGTCTGAGTTCCTTGCTCCCCTTTATTCTCTTAGGAAGTCTGAGATGAAATAGTTTTAATTAAAAAAAAAATAAGATCAGGCATATAAGAATGAAGGACCATATTGGAAAAGCAGCCAATAGGTACCTTCCTTCCATGTTGCTTGTCTATAAATGGGAATGGTAGGGTACCATCCAGTAGAGGACCTAGACATTCAGGAAGGGGCATCCCATACTGATTCCTATTGTATCCTTAGAGACACACTTTCATAACTTTGAGACTGTCTCATAATTAGAAGTCCTTCCTTATCCATCTAGTAGTACAGATCATCCCCTGAGGATGGGTATATATGTCTGGTAAATAACCCCGCTGCTATTGAAGGTCAGAGGGGATACCTATACAATAATGCCAGCATTTTTCTTGGTGCCTGAAACAGCTAGGGCCACTGGTTTTTCTGAGTATCCCTAACGCCCCACACACTTACCTTTTCCTCCGGCATCTTTTACATTTCAACAAAAGGTAATATCTAGCTATTTAATTAAAGTACTTACTTGACTTTAATCTCCCCTCACCTGCCAGATTCACTTTGTTTACTCCTCCCGAATCAGAATCTAGCACTTCACTGCTAAAGAGGATGCCACTACCATTGCATATGTCACTGTACCAATAAGCTACTACTGCCAGCTGCATTTTTAGCCAAGTCCTCGAAAAACACTGAGTCCCTGCTATGTTCCAGGAAATATTCTAGGTGGGAACACAGTAGCAAAAAATCATAATAAAGAAACAATAAAATATCAGGGGGAAAGGGAAGGGAATGATGGAGTACTGAGTTAGTTATCATTATGGTATATTTTTCCCTTTCAGAAAGGTCCAGATAAGACCTCCTACTCCCATCCTTCCTGAGCTCTTCCTATACCTCCACATGTGGCCAGAAACATCATTTCAAAATGCAGGTCAAATCAAGTCACAAACACCAAATGAGTATTTAACAAGCAAATGAATAGCTTTATCATCTCAGTGAGTATTCTTGCCATGCCTGCTCCCTAGTGGTGTTCTGCGTGGTACTAATGGAATCCACAAAGCACACCGTTAGCTTCAGGACTTACAATTCAATCATTGAAGTAACTACTTCATACCAAGAGTCTGATGACAAACTTCAAGACTAAGATTCCATTTTCTTGTTGCATTCCATCTCTGCAGAGTCAAGAAATGCTTATCTAGTCTTCTAATTTGTCTGTAGCTATTCCTGGTGTTATTTTGTATATAGCAGGTACTCCATAAATGTAATGAAGAGATTGACAAGGTGCAGCAAGAATGTTTGCTGCAAAAGAGGAACAATGTCACCTATTTATGCCATTATGACAATACCAACAACAATGAATACTACCATTTACTGACACTAGATTAATTGCATTCTTCATGCTTCTCATTTAAACAACACTCCATTTCCAGAATTCATACCTCAGACTCCAAACCCAGAACCCAGTCTCAGTAGAGACCCCAAATATGGCACTTTTCTCCAGTTGTATCCTGAGGGGTCACACAGAGGATCACACTTCATCACTTCATACCCACATTGTCAAACAATTATCACCCAGTAGCTCCAAAAGTGACGTACTCACCAAAGCATGAAATGAAGGCCTATGTTTTTTGTTTTCTGTTTGTTTGTTTGTTTGTTTGTTTGTTTGTTTGTTTTTGAGGCTAGGTCTTGCTATTTTTGGCTGTGGAACAGCAGGCTCTCATTGCCCGGGGTACCACAGACTCAAGCCATCCCCAGGCTCAGCTTCCCAGGTAGCTGGGATTACAGGCATGTGCCACCATGCCCAGCTATTTTTTTGGAACTAGGTCTCGCTACAGGCCCCAGGCAGGACTCAACCGCGATCCCTAGACCCGACCACTTCATAGGCTGAAGCTTACAGGCACAAGCCACTGTGCCTGACATGAAGGCTTATGTTTTTACAAATGTCTGTGCTTTGCATGGAAGAAGACCAGGGTGCACAGTAGCAAGACATATGTGCTCTAACGACAGCTTGCCATTTCCCAGTTAAGTAACCAGTATGGTCTTCAGCTTTCCCATGGAGAAAAGGAGCAAATATGGTCAATAAACACTTTAGTGTGGTGCCCAGATTTTCATTTTTACACTACATTGTGAATAAATGTAATTTTTCTTTATTATAGTCCACTGACTATTTATAAGTGCTGAATTGATTCAATCTCAAGTAATGAGAAATGTAGAATTTACTTTTTAAAAATATTTTGCTCTATCTCCTAGAATGACAGCCTTAAAAAAGACCTTTCTCCTTGTATCATATAAAATGTATCATATAAAATTATCATGATTATTAAAATTATCATGAATTTTCATGCCATTAACTTTAGAGGCCAACTGATGGTATGTTCTCACTGAGTCCACTGCTTGGACTAACAAACTTGGAGAGTGCCCATCCTCAAGACTAGAACCATCTTCTATGGTTCTAGTGCCTTGCCGACACAGGTGGTAACATGAAGCTCATCAAACATTCCCAAGCAGGGTCCCAATTTGGAAAGACTCCAGTAGCCACTGAAAAGATAGGACAACAACTAAGAAACTAGAGTTAGCTGTCAGCTATCTCAGATGCTGGTTTCCATGATCTCTTTATCTTTCACATTTCATGTCCTTAAATAAATACAAATTTATAAAAATAATCATTCTATGCAATTAAGATATTATCTTAAACTACAGTATTTTTATTTTAGTAGGGAGAAGTACTTGCTTCAGCAGATAAAATTTATTTTGGGCAGAAGAGGACCTGGAGTAATTTCTCGTAGGTTATATTAAAAGAAGAAAAATCTTTTGTCTTCTACTTGTATGTTTTCTGCTTTTATAGAAGTCTGATTCATCTCCCCTGTCTTTGTGATTTTCCTTCTATTTCTACAGTGGAATGAAATGAAGATTGAGAGGAAATTATGACTTGTATCGTAGGAGACTTAAAATTTAATGATACACCATGGAAATTCATCATTTCCCACCTTTTCTGAAAAATAGTTTCAACTACATTTCTATAAAGCTTGCAGAGCTTCTTCATTTTGGTTACCAATTTATGGAACTGTATAAAAAAGGCTGCCCAGTGAGGTCATAGTTCTCAAACCAGTCATATCAACAAAGGACTCTGAGAGACTTTGAAATACTTCATAGGAACTCATAAATTATGCCTGTATGTAAAAAAGTCTTTCAGGGTCTGTTTATTGTTTCAAGACCCTCTCCCAACATGGACAACTTGTAGGACTTTGTCAGTTCTTTATGTTTCACAATCTCTCATTTTGTTTTCTTCCCAACCTTCTTCAGGTTTTGTGGATACTACTCAAAGTAAATCTAACCAAATCACAGTGACATATATAAAATGTTCTGTTGATTTTCAAATTATGCTTCAATTGCCATTGATATGAAGTCAACTAGGAAACATCTCTGTCTCTTTCTGTTTGTCAGCAGTTCTTTCTATGTGGAAAGAAGTTGTTGCCCAAAGGAGAGCTTCTGCAAGTGCCAAAAAAGAAAAAAGTTTCTCGTTTTAACTTTTATCATATATTAATAATTAATAAATATGAATAATTCTGGATACAAAGAACATTTAAAGAAATAACTAATGATCTTATGATAAAAAGTATAACAATGGAGAGATCCCATAGTGCAATGCTTGGGTAGTTCAAAAGAATAAAGGCTACTGACAATTTCTGGAAAAGCTTCTTTGAAAAGTAGTCTTTTGAGCTACATCTTAAAGTGGAAGGTATGGTAAGATGAGTATGCAGAGACAGTAAAAAGAACAAGTGACCAAGCAGAAGCACTGAAAGAACTGCCTAGAGGTAAGATCATTCCGAGTAGATGAAGAACCTTAAATTAAGCCTTGATGAGAAGATTTTCTTAATCTTCCTGTTTGGTCTATGAGTGTTTAGATGACAGAAGGGGGTTATACAAATGAACCAGAACTCCCCAAGAAATCCTTTTGTCTTCCTAATAAATCCCATTTCAAATTATTCTAATAAAGAGATGCTATTCAAGATAAGTCAAGTTACTGCCAACCAGCTTTTGTCAGTCTGTTCTTTTAGTTGGCTTCAATTCCCTTGTAACTTTTTTTTACATTTTTTAATTTATATATAAATTCCACAACATTGTAATCTCAAGGATTTGCCCCCCACCTCCCCTCCCTTCCCTCCCTTTCCCTCTTGCTCAAAGTTGTGCGCTTCAGTTTGGTGCTTAGCTTGTTTAGACTTTTCCTCAAGGCTTTTGTTTATTTTTTTTCACTATATTCGATATATTAGTGAAACCATTTGGTTTCTGTCTTTTTCTTTATGGGTTGTTTCTGCTAATATGATTTCTTCTAAATACATCCATGTTGTTATGAAATCATCAAATTTGTCATTTTTAATTGATGAGTAATATTCCATCGTGTGTGTGTGTGTGTGTGTGTGTGTGTGTGTGTGTGTGTATATATATATATATATATATATATCACTTTTTTTTTCATCCAGTCATCCGTTTTGGGGCATTTAGGTTGTTTCCATGACCTTGCAATTATAAATTGTGCTTCTGTAAACATCCGAGCACAGGTGTCCCTTTGTACCCACATTGAGGTCTCATTCTTGTCTGCATGAACAATTGTTGTTTTCTAAGATCTCTAAATGGACTGTCTTTCCTTACTTCCCAATCTCCTATTGCCCTTCATTCCTCAATCTCAACTCTCCTACGCTGTGGACCCTCACCTAACAATGACGTGTACTCTGCCCAGTGCAAATGCAAAAGCGATCCAGTGGTCCAAGCAGCCCACCTCTTGTAGATGCTGCCTGGAAGTGCCTTTGACTTCTCTGAAAATTTGGGGCTGGTTCTCTTAAATAGATCTACACAAAGCTGCTTCTGCACCACCTTCTCCTCAACAGTTTGTTTTTCTTCTGCCCCACTGAGTTCAGGTTGATTGTTTCTGATCATTTCTTTACCATATCAAGGACAGAAGGAATACTAATCCTTTCCTCCAAGGTGCCAGCTACTTCTGAATGGATTATATTCCAACTCAGTGGTTCCAGGGACTTTGAAATCAGCCATATGTTTAAAATACTGAACAAAGACTTAGATCTTGAAATGTGCACTTATCCTTTCACTTACTTTCTTAATTCATGAATTGACTACCACTTACAGATCCTGCTTGTACATCTGTTTTAAATGTGGATTTTTTTAAATACCTTCATCATTTCAGTTAAACTCTCCACAGTATGTCATACCTAACTTGCAATATCCCAACATACAGTGGAACAATTATCTTTTCTTTTGCAAATCTGATCGAAAATGAGCCAAGTCCTGTACTTCTGTGTGTGAATGGTGGTTAGGGTAGAAAGTACAGTGTGCCTTAGAGATTTAGTCATATATTTTGGAATATATTACAGAGCCCACTACACACTGAATCTAATTCCATGGAAATTATTCAAATGCCCTCTTATGCCAAGGACCATGCACATTGACTTCATTCCAGATGGACAAGAGAGTCTGGTCTCTGGTTCTTCATGTTTTAGAATCAGGTCTGACAATTAATTCCATGTGTATGACTGAGTGTGGGTATAACTGAGGTTCTTCTGTGGCTGCTACTGATTATATAAAACTATATCTAAATTTTTGTGACACTTTCTATGAGCCAATCACTGTGACAAGTATTTTAGTAAATATTTGATTTATCCTTCCCCAAAAGCCTGTCATATTGGGTAAGCACTATTATTATCCTATTTTAGGGGGTGAATAAACTGATACTTGTAAAGGTCAAAGTCATATGAACCAAAACCTGTCCACTCTTAAGTCTGGACATATGACCAGTAACTGCACTGGCACTCTAAATGTATGTAACTAAGCTAGCATCCGAGAAAATTTAGGGTCTTAGTTTTAGCTATATCTGGAATGGAGGATGAGTTGAATGAGCCCTACCCAAGTACAATGAGAGCATCTCCTTCAAATAGCTTACTAATAAAATTTGCCCCTGATCTGTATCCTAAAGGAAAGATTTATGCAGCGAATGCTCAAACTCTTAGAAAGATCACTCACAGGAGAAAATATGATAGTTTAAATTCTTGTCCTCAGATACATATGGCTGCAACATGAACTGCAAGGTCAGATGGAACCTGGTTTTAATACTATCTGTAGGACATTAGGCAAGGCACTTAATGCCCTAATGCATAATTTGTATCTTATGGAGATAAGGATATAGAGATAAGGCTAGTATTATTCCTAGTTTAATAAAATCTAACCTTGTGGTAGACAATGATGTAATATATGTATATATATATATTTATGTGCAAGCAATATATATATTTATGTGCAAGCAATTATTTTAATATTAAAATAATTAATAAAAAATAAAATTTATGACATACATGATTAAAAATTACCTAGTAAGGTTGTTTTGAGAAATACACTAGATGAAGTCCATATTCTTATTACTAATATTTTTTGTTGTTGTTAGTCATATTCAGCTATCCCGGATCAGAGGAGTTGGCTTCTTAAATATTCTTTTGTGGAAGAATATTTCACTCTTAATATTTTGTGCACTTTGCTTCATATAAGATATTTACATTTCTAATACTTCATTTAATTTTAAATGGGAGATAAAAATAGTTTTTCATTCCAGTAAATCTACAAAGGCCCAAAGCTTATGTCCATTAATTACAAGAAGTAATAGGAGAAAATTAACCACTTCACATTTGACTGTACTACTTCTGTGGGCTCAAACATATTCTCAACCTAAACATTCCAGAGGAGACCACAGCTTACATCTAAGGAAGATGCATGGTAGTTTCTGGGACAGTAAGGCTTTCTAATTTCAAGGACCCTTTCAGTACTTAAGAAATCCCTGTCTAGGAGACACTTCTCTAACCTTGAGAGATTTCAGTGTAAATCCAGTCCAAGGTGACTGGTACCACTGACTAGGAAACCTAGAGCACATCACTCCTCACAGTCCTTGCAATTCTTTCAGTATATGAATGACAGAAAATAACCAAGTACTTCCAGAACTCTGTAGATTAGACTTGCTAGAAACACAGAGAGGAAAGAGTTCTTAACTAACCCCTCAACATGCAAGGCCATCCATCTCAATTATTACTTAGGACACACTTTAACACCTTCCTCCTCTCATCTGAAAACCAAAGATAATAAGTCAGGGGTTGAGCAGGTACCAACTGGGATGAAGACCTCGGTGTCTGCCTCAAAAGGGGGTCTAGCATTTCCCCTTGACAATCTCAGAGTTCCTTTAAACACTAGGCAGCAAGACCACCCTTCAAAGAGCATCCTGAATCCTAGCCAGGAGAGAGGGAAGGGCTCATGAGATCACCTCTGCTTCTCTCCACCAAAATTATCAGGCACAATTAGAGGAGGGGAAGCAACTCAGAAGAAAAAAAGTAAAAGGTTGGACACAGATTTTCAACCTCTATGGAAAGCTGTGTGGAGGGCCCTCAAAATAATGAAAATGGAACTACCATATGACCCACCAATTGCTCTCTTGGGAATCTACCCTGAAACCTCAATTCTTGTACAAAGGGACACCTATGCTGGGATGTTTACTGCAGCACTATTTATAATTGCAAGGACATGGAAGCAACCGAAATGTCCCAAAACAGATGACTGGATGAAAAAGATGTGGTATATATACACAATGGAATATTACTCATCAATTAAAAATGACACATTGGACAATTTTATGATAACATAGATGGACTTAGAAGAATTTATATTAGCAGAAACAAGTCAAAAAGAAAAACACAGAAACCAAATGGTTTTGCTACTATATGGGACATGGGAAAAATAAACAAAAAGCCATGAAGAAAGTTAAAACAAGTCAACAAACAAATTAAAGTACACAACTTGGTGGGGGGAAGGGCGGGGATGGTCAGGGAGGCAGGTGAATCCCAGAGACCACAAAGATGTGAAATTTATATATAGATTATTTTTTAAAAAAAGCAACTCCAAGATAGCTAGATCCTTTTGTCCTGCAGATGTTTGTTTTAGAGGTATTTTCATTAAAATTGGGTTTCCTTCCTCAGTTTTCATTTGGATTCACTTACTACGCAATTAAAGTGATCTACAGATTGCCACACTTGCCTAGGATAGTTAACAATTTCATAGCTGTTTGGTTGATTAAGGCCCTGAGCACATCCTTCTCTGAGCCTTGTTTTCCGATATAAACATAGATAGTCTAGGGTGGATAAGCATAAAGGGTAGATCTGTCCATCTCTGAGTTCTAATATTGTCATTTTTATTTTTCCTTCTGTTTTTAAATAAAAATAATTACTGAACAAGCATACAGAAAATTTCACACACTTGTGAATGTATAGCTTCATGCAATTCACAAAGCAATCATATGTATACAACCAGGGCTTATCTCAAGAAAAATAACATAACCAGCACCAAAAGTCTTCCTGGCCACTCTCTCAGTTGGTCTCCAGCAGAGTTACTTCTATGATGAGTTCTAACAGGGTAGTTTTGTTCATTTGAATTTTATGAATTCACATGAGCTTCCCTTCAACAGGGTGGCGAGATTCATCTTTACTGTAAATGTGTTTCTTATCATTTTTTTAAAAAAGAATTCTACTGCATGTGTACATCACTAGCCTAAGGTTTAATATTTGTGCTATATCTGTCCAATAACTGTGATTTTCCTGCAAAAAGCAGAAAGGCAGGAAAACTCTACTGGAACAGCCTAAGAGAGATTTTATTCATTGCATTTTGATGTCCTGAATGCTATGTTGCTTAAGTCCTTGAGGAGCTTATGCCCAGAGAATCTAAGAGCAAATAGTCAATAGCATTATACTAATTTAAGAAATGCTTTTTTGTACTTGTTACTATTGCACAAGACTATACGGATGAGAACCAATGTCTCTTAGGAGTTTTCAAACTAAAAAGACAACACTGATGCATAAAGAGATTTCAGAGACAAGAAAACCAACATATATCCTAGTTTAAAGAAAACACGTTTAGTATAAAGACAATTTATGTGCAAGAAGAGTAAAGGTATTTTGTGGGATAGTGTGAGGTAAAATTGATATCATTTTCCTAAGCAATTAATCTGAGAACAACTCACAGAGAACAGTGGAAGAGAAAGACACAGGGTTACAGTAATGTGAAGACAATAAACTGGATAGACTTTGAAAACTAGTTGCCATGTTTTCATTTAAGAAAATGACAAAACATGGAGGGTAATGAGTTTACTGATGATGCACAAAGACAAGGGAAGTTCCTAAGCTCATATCCTTTGACAGAAACAGGAGGCCTTTTGGCATTAACATGCTGTGATCTGGCAGCCAAGGATGATACTGTTGGGACAAATCAGTGTGAGAGGAGATTATACACTTTCCGCTAGATTTAAGACAAAGACTTAGCCTTATACAAGCCTGGACTCTTGCAACATATTCTTAATAGGTTTCTAGTCTCTAGCTGTGACTCCTTCCAATCTTTCTCAAACTGAAGCCTACATGATGTTCCTCAAATGTCAACCTAATCATGATCATGACAGCTCGGTTTAAAATCCTTCCACAATGATGATTCACAGGTGATATGGTAGTGGGAGAACTTTGGGATATATATCTATATCTATCTATCTATCTATCTATCTATCTATCTATCTATCTATGCAAAATGCAAAAAATATAAAAATGAATAAATGCATAAATAAATAAAATCAATCTGTCCATGGTCTTTTATTGCCTGTAGGATAAAGTCCAAATTCACTCTGATTTCAAAGCTCCTAGGATCTCACTGCTGCTTGTCTTGCCTTGCTCATGTCTCATCACACTCCAGTTATGCAGAACTCCCTCTTCCTAAAATACTTTCATCTCAACCTTCATTGAGCTATGTCTGTTTGTCTCGTAGGTTCACAGAACCACAGTTTCTCTACCAAAGCTTCCTCATTGATGCCTTGATGCTTCCGAGTCTCCCAAACATACTGGTCATAGATTTCTACTTGGGTCCCTACTGCAATAGTTCCAGTCAGTGCCTCACTCTCATCTCCTCAGCACTCATGAGTACAGAATTGGCCGAGAGTCCTACTGTGGACTCCTACAATTCTATTATTTCTTGTCCCATCTGATACACACAGTCCATGACATGAGGAGCTGATGCTCACAGGAGCATCTTTCAATTCATGGAAGTAGGAATATGGAGGGTGAATATACCAGTTGTGTGCCCCTTCAGTTAAACTACTTGCACTCAAATTCTTTTATTTTTCTCTTTTATTATCTACATTCATGTTCTTATCTGAAGGTCTACTTCTAGGGAAAATCAACCTGAGGCACTGATTCATCTCCCAGTTGGACTGTGAGTTCAGTGAAGAGAGGGACTGAGATCGCTCATGTATTGAATGGCATCACCAGTGCCTTCCACATGCCTGGCACAGAGTAGTCAAAAGTCATCTATTTAATTCATGAACACTTAATAGATAATGAACACTAATTTTATTATTGGTTTTCTGCTAAGGCAATATGGAACCACACAATAAGACTAACTCTAGAGTCAAAAGACCCAGGTTCAATTGAAAATATGGATTTAAAAAATTTTTTAATTGATGTGATGTCAGATAGGGGTCAGGGGTAGACTCCTGAACCTCAGCATCCTTGTTTTCATCATTTTTTGTCCAACAGGCATTTTTATAAGATGCCAGGAAACCTGTTTAAAATTGTGAGAAGTTATACAAATACAACTAGTCCTTATTTGATGCATTCTAGTAATTCTTTGGTACCAATTCTTTATGGGGAAAATAGATTTCATCTGAGATGCCACAAGTGCTTTGGTGAGAAGGGGAACTAGATGAGAATGGATGAGGCAAACAGTTCCATTGGAATGTCTTTAGAGACTGACATCTATCTTGATAAAGATCATGTAAGTTTTAAAAAATGGGATGGATATAAGGACATAAAACAGACTTTAAAATGTTCAGAAATAACTATTAAATATAAAGAGACACAACAATATGCCTATATCTCTCTCATATATATGACAGTAGACTTGTAATGAATTATATGAAAGATGAACACTGACAGTGGGATTTCTGTTTTGTTTCTCTCCTTTAACAACTTCAGAATTCCAAAACACAAACACATACATGCTGAGAAATAGCTGAAATGTTTTTCAGACCAAGTTAAAATGAAGTGTCACTTTAATATCTTCATAAGACAACTTTCATTTTTTTAAGACATGCCAAATCTTACATTAAAACATCAGATGACAATTTGAATTTAACATGAAAAATTAGAATATGGTCTTAAACAGCCTACTTAGTTGTGGTCTATACTGAATATCAATATAAAGTTAACTGAACATCTTTTGACATCTTTTTAATTTAAAGAGTAGGCCTTTTTCAAATTTTAGAAATAACAGAAATCTGAATAAATTCTAGAAATAATGGAAATAATTTTCATATCCCCCCCTTTTTTTAACTGTTCGTGTTCTGTATGGAGGTGGCTCAAGTAAAATTCTGATCCATATCGTATCGATCATCCTTAAGAGTGACAAGTATGTGAAAATTTCTGTTCCACAGTTCTCAAAGTTAGTGTTTCCAGGGCTGGGCTTTCTCTCCAGACCCTCACCCACGACTGTGTATTTTATGTTTCCATGCACATGGAGGACATAAAAATCCATGTCAAACAAAATAAAGCAAGTTATTAAGTACAACAAAATCCTAAATCTTGGTGGAAGTCAACAGATAAACAGACTATAACAGCAGAATAGTCTAAATACACAATACATAATTCATGGCTCACCCAAAGCTGGCCTCATGCAGTATTTCACTGGCCTCCCTTGCAGTCTTTGAGCTTAAGCCTGAGCAAACTGCCTTGCCTTTGCAAACTCAGCAAAACCCTGAAGGATCAAAAAGGACCCCTCACCTTTCCCAATAAGGGAAACAGACAAGAAAATAGAGGGTAGAGAAGAACTGTTTACCTCTTGAAACTGAACATTTAAAAAGTCACTGCATACCTGTCTACCCATGATCTTTTTAATAGATCATATTATTGTTGGCAAATGTTTATGTCTTTTTAAGGTTATTTTGCTAAATAAAGAGTTGTTAAAATAAAGAGTTGACCAAATTCTTTCCCCACACTACTGCCTGCCCCTGAGTTCATTTCACAGTAGGTGTCCAATAAACATTTGTTAAAGAACTTTCTTTTGATTTCCATTTGTTGTCCACTGGATGAGGCAATGAAATGCACACATGGACTCACCATGAATGCCTAGTAACAAGAGTGATGAGAATCTAAGTAAAATAAAACACCTCCATGCAAATTGAAATCTTAGCTAATAGCACACACCATTTCCTAAAATGTGCGATAAGGTAACAATTGAGTGTACAGCACTCTTTGAAAGATGTCAAGGCAAAACCAAGTCACTGGCACCTCTCCAATGGCCATAAATGAGACTGTGATGCTAAGTAGCACATGTCTTCCAGAGACTAGAAGACTGAGTGGGTTGGGGGATATAACATAGAGTCTTGTGTCATTTCAAGTAACTGAGAAATAAGAGAGAGTAGCTATTGAAGAAGTTCATGCGTCTCTTTGATACATGGAAGAACCAGGTCTGGTTGTACTTCAGGCTGAGCCTTGGGCAGTAAATTAATCTGTCTGAAAGCAGTATTGTACTGAGATAACTGCAGATGGAATTTAATTCTTTCAATGTACTCAGCAAATATTTATAACCACAAAATTTAAAAGAACATTATGAACACAAAATGTTCACAGTCACTTACAAAGTCTAAGGTTTTCTAAGTTAATAGAGTCAATCGATCATTAATTGTCTTATGAATATGCTGCAGTTAATTGCTTACTGATCAAAACCTCAGGTAAATATTCCAGTTTAGAACCTCAACAACTTACAGTGTTTGCAGGTCTGTTTTGTTCCCCCTTGGAATAAACAGAAAAGAGATACTTGTTCTTAAAACTTTTATTCAGCATCATAAGAAAGCTTTTCCCCATAAGCTAAAGTTTAAAGGGGTGTTAGGAGAGGAAAAAAAAATGTTTTGATTATTAAACTATTCATGCTAATTGGACATATTAACAATATCAACAAAATAATGATAAAATAATATTGATAATAGAAAAATTAAAAATAAGGAGGAAATGCCTGAGTGAAGTAGAAATAATATATACTGAACCTGTTGAAAGGCATTAGACTATCCTTTCCATGAATAACCAAATCAGGGTTTTTGTCTATATTTAAATTATTAAATAACCTACTAGTTAATGAATAAAGAGAGAGGTAGGCCAATAGAAAAACTTGATTGTTAGCTTAGAACTTTTAAAACATTTAGAAGATGATGGTAAGTGGAAAAGTTTTAATGTAAGATAGATCCAAATAAAATCCCTTGGGAAATGCAGAAATGGTGCCAGATCTCTGCAACTTAAGCACAAAAATTATAATTTCTCTCTGGACTTTTAAAATATGTATTGAAAGCAAAACCAAGCACCTTTCACAGAATGGAAATAAAAATGAGCATTCTCACAATATGTGCCTTCTTTAAGTTGCACTTAATGTAATGGCACCAACTTTTATTGGGGGTTGTTGCAAGATACAGCTCTATGAAAACCACATCACATTTGCTGGAAAGGGTTGCTGAAGGCATTATCCATTATGTGGTTCTATATTCCAGAGAAAATCACACACAAGAAACTCCTTTTAATATCTGGTGCCAGGAAAATCTCTATCTCCAGGAACTACTCTGTTTCCTCTTTTTTTAATAACAAAAATGGTACAATTTATCCTGTTTCCCTTTTTGCCCTGGCTGCCAGGGAGTTCAGGGCCAAACTTGATGATCAATCAAAGCAATCAGAATGGACTACTGGTTAGCAGAGTTACTTCTGCTAGGTTTTCAGGTTTTTATTTCAAATTTTGATTTTATTAATCATGTATCTCTCTACACTATACATGCACACATGGACTTTTTGTAATTTACATAAATTAATTTTTTGTAAAATGGATTATTACTTAAAATTATGGTTATTGCCTAAAAGTAACAGATGCAAGAAGATATAAAAATATTCTCTCTTTTTGTTCTAGTACAAATAGCATTCATGCATATGTGTGAGCATATCATATCTTCTTTTTGGGGAATTAACCACTTTTACACAAAGTGATAGTCAATGCTATTCCCAGACAACTTTCATTTGGCTTGTGGATTACTTGACACACTGATGCATATTATTCTATAGTTGAGATATATTTTTTCTAGAAAATTAATATCATCATACTGTAAAACATGATTAAGTTTATGGTTATCTGAAAGTCCTTAAATTTGGCACTAATGGTTTGGCTGAACTCACAGAATGGCTGAAGAGAATTCATTTACTTTGCATTTACCAAATGCTTGAAATGGGCCATCATGTCATTTTCACTTTGTTTCAATGTTTTCCTTTTTCTTAAGAAATACATAAGAAAATTAATGGTTGATTTGCTTCAAATAACCTGTTTTCCTGCTCTGAGACTGTTCCATTAGCCCATTTATATTTAAACATATTTTAGTCATATAGATTTTCCAATGACTAATAAGGAAAACACAGTTTTCCAAAACGCTAAGAAAAGTACGCTAACTTTCCTTCAAATTATTGTTTTAAAAATGTTCCACATTGAATCCCCAAATTTGGGACAAACCGGAAAGATCCCATGAGTTTTTAAACCATATTCATTTCCCCAAGCTTGGGGTTGTGCCTCCCGGATGGCACAATGCATTCAGTCACCCTGTCAGTTAGAATTTAGGAAGTCATTTCTCTTTAATGGTTGCCAGACCTCCTGGATAAGCTGGGGCACTTTGCTCTGCCCCAATCTCCATTGAGAATGGAACCTTCCTACTTACTTTCCCCTTAACCGCCACAAGAACACTGGGATCCTGCTGGCATAAAACTGTTTTGACCCCTGAATCATAAGCTGTACCTTAACAGTGGGATTGTTTGCAATTAAGTAACTGATCCTTTTCCTATTTAACTTGAGTCAGTTCATTTGATACCAGTGCCATGCTTCTGTAACCTCACTCTCTAACCCCCACCCTCACTCTTTTGACAGGTCTCCAAGAATAGCTGGGTGGCTTTGTTCTTCAACTCTGCACATTACCAAGAAACCAAGAGGCCACAGAGGGACTGGAGATCAGAACAGAATCTCGAATTGGACGAATCCACTTCAGAGTGAATTGGGACTGCCTACTCACTAGCTGTATGACTCTGGGAAAGCTACTTAATACTGTGGCATCTAAATCTCTTCATCTATAATAATATACCTGCCTCATGGGGTAGTTTAATTCACTCAACAGATGATTTCCTAGAGCACTATTTGCCAGTAACAGTTCCAGATACAAGGATACTACCTATGTACATCATGGTCTGCCTTCATGGAACGTTCAGTCTAGTTTGGAAATTAGTTATTAAGCAAACAAATGAAAAATACATTGCTACGAATTTTGATAAAAGCTCTAAACAAAGTAATAGAACTCTTTGTCACGTAACAGTAAAAAGTACAAGAAAATGACATCAAAGGAAGGCCTCTTTTGCAAGAAGCATTTTGTTTATGATCTGATGGCCTAGAGGAGGAAGGAGAAATGTGGTGCATGGAAGGGCATTTCAACAGCAGAACAGCATGTGCAATGACCTAAGCAGACAAAGTCTTTTTTTTTTTTTAAGAAAGAAATTGGACCACTGTGTCATGGATAAACCATGTGGGAAAAGAGAGCCTTCAAATTGTGAATATCAAAGGATGTTCAACCTATAAAAAGTGGGTATATGTACAAAATAGAATATCATTCATCAAACAAAATAGACAAACTTATGTTACGTGTGGCAATGTGAATGGAGCTGGAAGGAATCAAGCTAGCAGAGATAAGTATAAAAAGGAAAATGCTGGATGGTTTCACTTATATGAGGGTTAAAGGGAAAAGAGACAAGAAAAATTTAAAACAAACTCAGCAAAATTGAAGCATAGATCATGAGAGGGAGATGGAGGGGAAATTGGGAGGGGCATGAAAGACTAAGATGATGGGTTATAGGTGAGACATGGTTGTGGGAGAACCCTGGGGTAGATAACTATGCAAAGTAAAGTAAATAATAAAAATAAATTTAAAAAATAAAGATAAAAATAAATAAAATAATGCTGGCCATGAAAAAAAAATGGGATCCAGAGTTTAAAATTGAATAGGTACCATCAAACTACAGCTTATGAACCCACTGCCTGTTTCTGTAATGAAGGTTTTATAGGAATACAGCCATATCCATTTATTATGTGCTGTCTATGACTGCCTTCACACTACAGCAATGAACTTGAGTGGCTTCCACAGAGCCTTAAGTCTAAAATATTTACTGGCCCTTTAAGAAAAAGTTTGCCAACTCTGAAACAGAGAAACCTTCAGCAAATGTTTAAATAAAACAACAATAATAAAAACTGATACTATGTAATAACTACATGACATCTGTAACATGCAAAACAATGGAGATCAGTAAAAAAGTCAGAGGGAGCCAGGGTTCAGGAGAGTAAGGAATAGCGAGCAGGCACATACTTTTTTTAAGGCAGCATAACTACTTTGTATAATACAATAGTGAAAGATTTATGTAATTATGAATTTTTCTAAATCATACTATGCATGAATCCTAATGTCAACTATGAACTCTGAGTGACAACGACTTGCCAATGTAGGCTTATCAGCTTAGGATGTTGATAATGTGAGAGCCTATGTATGTGCCAAGTGGGTTGGAGAAATAAATGGGGAATTTCTGTCCCTTCTCTCCATTTTTCTGTGAACTTAAACTACTCTAAAAACTCTTTAAAAAAGTAATGTGAATTTCAGCAGCAGTATTTAATTGTTCCAAAAAAGGGGTGGTGAGAATTTGCAATTTTCTCTGTAAGTCAGGCTCTCAAAATACGGTTTTTCCTGAATTCCACATAAAATACAGTAACTCAAACTGATGTCTCTTCTGAATGCCAAGATACCTGTACTCTTACCAAATGTTAACTGTTTAAATATAAAAAGTATAACAATCTGCCATGTCCATGAGATTCAATATATACTTTAAATTTGAGATGTAGATTAATTTGATGAAGATTATAAAATGTTCAGAATGCAGGGATATGATAAAATTAAGATGATAAAGTATTCAAAGATTTTTCAGAAATTATTACTAATAATGCTATGCACAACTGTGCATATGAAATAAGAAACTTACCCCAAGTTTCTATGGCTGACTAGGTGTCATAGAGGATCCTCTGAAAACATAGTTTTTATTGCCTTGTTGTGATCTTGTGAAGTAAGAAAAACTCTAAAAGTCAAAACTAAATAAATAATACTCTGAAATTGCGATGAAACTAGACTACACATAGAACCAGGTTTTTCTCAGAACAAATTCTTAAATCATTTGCATAATGGAGAAATTAACCCAGTGATAAATTGAGGGATTTGACTTTGCATTTTGATTAAGCCAGCATTATTAAAAGGGTTAACTGACTATAGGCCACTGTTCTAAACCTTGCTCCCAGAAGAAGGAAAAAGAGATACTTTCTCTAGAAAACATTATTTTTTTTTTCCTGGAGAAAAGATCTCTATTTCAGTCATTGGGATTTCCAGTAAGGTTTGTCAAATATACATCTCCAAAGATTCCAAGTTATATAAAGTACCGATCACCAATGAGGGGAAAGTAGTGGAATAAACAAGAATAAATGCAAGTTTAGATATATATTCCCTGTTGCTTTACATATTTGAATCATAAATATAGAATATAATATAGCTACATTTGAAAATTTTGAAAAAATAACCGAAACTTAAATTTGAGCATATAACAAGATGTTTTAATATGACTAGAAAGACTTGGAAAGCCCAAATTAAACTTCAGAGAATGAAAAAATGTATAATGGTTAAATTTTTAAAAATTCTTCGAATGGGTTTAGCCACAGAGACAGCTGAAGAGAGAATGTATGAACTGGCAGGTATAAGTAAATTAACCAAAATGCAACTCAGATGGACTAGGAGAGAAAAAAATGAGAACGAGATGTGAAGCAATAGGGTAACCAGAAAGGGGAAGTCTAGTACATACATAATTGGAATCCCATATGGAGAGATGAGAAACACAGAGGGAAGATTATGTCTGAAGAAACAGTGACTGAGAATTATCTACTACTAGTGGAAGATATAAATTTACATATAGGAAACAATTTATAAAATGAAGCTAACATATGTACATTGTAGTAATATTACAGAACATTTAGTAACAAAGATCTTAATAATAATCACAGAGGAAAGCTAGTCACTTATAAAATCCCAGGATCAAAAGAACATACCACTAATATGTTTGGAGACAATATGACTTAACAGAATTTGTATTGAACATTGAAGCATGTATCACTAATTTACAGAAGGGGAATTTACTTGTTTATAAAATTACAAGTTTAATATCTTAATAATATTAACTGCCTATACCACATTTAAATATTTCTGTTCTCAAATGTTTATTAAATATGCTATGTGTCAGGGTACTATGATTACTTATGCACTATCTATGAATAGGTCATAAATAAATATCAATCTTACTTTGAATAGTGATCTCAAGAGTGAGGGAGAAAAGGATCAGAGCTGGGATGAGTAAGAGTCCTCAAGCAAGAAAGCAGAATATGGGAAAGTGGTATCATTTTAATAAGTATATGTCTGTGAAATGCTTATTTAGGAATACAGCTTAATAAAACCACCTTGGTTTTGATACAATTGATACCTGATATAGTAAACACACTGAGTGATCGTTTTAAGGTTGCAAACCACCCCATTTTAAATAAGGCTAAGCCATGAAGTTTTCATAGTTACTAATGAAAGCTTGCTAAGAGTAATAAACTTCCAAAGCTATGTTGAAATAAACAGTCTATCAGCAAGCACACACACACACACACACACACACACACACACAAACATACCCTACAGGTTTCAAACACTCCCTTTGGGATAACCACATTATTAGTTAGGACAATTAACAAATTTAGGGTGAATTTTTTTTCTAAAGGATTAACAAAAAGTCACATACCTATGATAAAGAAGATTAAACCACCTATCTTCACTTACAAAATTTCACTGTCACTGACAATTTATTTTCATATCACAGCCTCTAAGTGTCTACAGCAGCTTCAGGGTTCTGGTTCCACCTTCTGGATATACAATGTGACCGACTGTTGACTATTCATCACTATGATTTCAAAGGATGAAAAGTTTGCTCATGTGGAATGTAGGTACTTCTGACCTCTGAACTGTATTGTTCTGTAGTGAGGGAGGTGAAATACAGGCGCTTGGAAATACTAAAATAAATCTGATAAAGTCATGTCGATTTCAAAGAAGGATCAGCATGTAACTGCACATTAAGCCTGCAATTTCCAAAAGATTCTACTCTCTAGACCTTGAGAGTTAATAATTAACTACTTACTCTGAGTTAAATTTACTGACTTTTCTATTGTAATTTTAATAAAATTAAACAATTATATATTTTTATGGTATTAAAAAAAGTATGAATTTTTTTAACCACAATCTTCCTGTTTTGAACTTAAACATGAAGAAGATGAAAATATATGTGTCACATTACAAGGGTTTACTGGGAAGAATGTTAATGGATAATACTAAGAAAATTTTAAGCTCAACTTCCAAAATATATCAATAATAGAAACTCCAATTTCCTGAAAAAAAGTCTCAAATAGAAATATTTTCAACAGATTAATCTTTACTATGAGATTCTTTTAAGTTTTTTGTAAAGGACATCATCATTTTTTCAGGAAAAGATCAAAGAAAAATTTGTATCTGGTCCCTTGATGATTTAGATGTTTAACTGCCAATAGATTTTTAATTCACAATGAAATTGGACAGAGCTCAATTTATAAATATTTATCTATAAAGCTAACAACTGTGAACTGTAGTGGTGTGTCAAACTGTAAACAAAGCCATGGAATATTGGTTCATTTTAAGAACAGATGTTGGATCATTTATATGGTGGAGTTCATTGCAGGAGATACAGTAAAGATTTGCTCTCTCTCTTTCTAGTAACTTTTAAAAGTTATATATAGAGAGAAAAACCTGACACTTCCTGCTACAGTGGTAGACATTACTAAATGATCCTAGAGCAGCTTCACCAGTCAGAGCATATGCATGTTTCTTGGTTTAGTTCTTGGTGTACAGTTCAGCACAGCAGGCAGTGATGATTAACCCAGTCATTATTGATTAATTGAAAGCAGCGTGAGAGCAAACTATTTTCTCCATATTTAAGTCATATCTTGCAGAGGCTCTCACATTTTTTATATATACCATATTTTGCCATACTAGAAAGTATGACAGTCCTCTTAAAGGAATAAAAATATTGAAAACAATTGCAAATAAGAGTCAACAACAATAAGATCATGCCTTTAGCACCAGCCAGTGTCCAGTAAAGCAGATACAATTACACAGTTATTCATTTTATATCAAGATTACTCTTTGAGGATAACTGTTTACAGCTTTAGTTCTAGTTGTTTGTATCTGCTATGTTATGTTGTCTTCACTAAATGTCCCATGTTCCTTTAGACCCCCGGTGCTTTATTTATGAAAGTAGACAAGATAATGGGTGTGATGGTATCAGTTTGATTTTAGAAAAAACACTTTGATCAAAGAGTGTTCACCCAATTTGAGAAGCAGAGAAAATGAATAGAGATCCACTGGATGTGACAAGTGAACACAATTAGGTCTATATGCTTTATTTGCCATATTACCTTCAATCCTTTCAGAATTTTATGGGAAAATGAGATGAATCAGTAAGATTAGCTGCTTGCCCCACAACTTTCTGTCGAGATATGACGGAGACATATTTCCAATCAGGACATGTGGCCAACTTCAAAGCTAAGGTCTTCCACCTGCCTGCCATTCTGCTCTCTAGTGCCTAACAGAGTCCAGTGACATTGTGCAGCAGGAGTGGCTCTTAGAAACCAAGAACAACTGGCAAATTGAAGTAGCCATCATCATCCATAGTTTCAGCTAGTTTGTTTTACTGAAGCCAGACAATCCATTTCCTGCTTAGACTAAGTTTCTGAAAGACTTGGTTCCTTCTACTTCTTTCAAAATGTACTGCAGAATCATGGGTCTCCTACTTGCAACATTAAATAATAAGTGCATTAAAAAGACATCCCTGAATGAATAATAATAATGAACATATTATAATATACAGGATATATAAAATATCTTTTATATCTAAGATACATAAAAATTATACAATATAGGAATAAAAAATAAACAACCCAATGACTAAATATGCAATGTATGATTCACCAAGCATGATATCCAGATGGACAAGACATACATGGAAAAATGTTCATCATTACTTTTAACAAGAGATTTTCAAAACTACAATGAAGTAACATCACACACATGCAATATTGGTACATTAAAAAAAAAAACCCACTAGAGATGATGTGGAGAAAACAGAATCTTACATAATTCTGTTGATGGAAATGTAAACGGGTACATTCACTTTGGAAACCAACCTGAATTTACTTAAAAAAAATGAAAACTAGAAATACTGTAGCACCCCATAGTAATTCCACTCCTGAGCATTTACTCAAAGAACATGCAACCATTGGCTAAAAAAAAAAAAAAAAAGTTCTACAGTGTTACTGCAGCACTAATAAACAATACTGGGACACAGAATCAACCTAAATGTCCATCTACAGAAGACCAGTTCAAGATGTCGTATTTACATATAATGAAATATTACTCAGTCACAAAAAAGATAAAATGGTGCCATTTAGAGTAAAATGGAAGGTATTTGAGGGGATCATGTAGTAAAACAAGTCAGAATGACAGAAACAAATATTGGATATTTGAATAGCATACAATTCAAAAAAGTAAAGTGCTTATATAAAAACACCACTGGGCCTCAATAAACAAAGTGAGGTTTATGAGGTTAAATGGGGGTGGGAGAAGGACCCCAAGGAATACAAGAAAAAAGGAAGGGAGGAGCACAGGAAGATCAAGAGGAAGGTTTTTGGGGCATGGAGAGGAGGGAGAACCTAGGGAATGCAATGATGTTTTATATATATGTTATATATATACGTTTTATATATGTTTTATGTATGGTATATATATATATACACAAATACATATAAACCTATATGCATGCATGCAAACAAAATGATTAACAAAATAGAAAAATGGTGAGGAAAAATATATAAGAAATAAATTAAAAAATATAAATAGTGCCTATTGAAATGAAAGGTGACTAAATGAGTTGTCAGAAATTGAAAGAGTTCTCAGATGGCTTCACTCATTTTCAGAATATCAATGCCAAAAAAAAAAAAAAAAAAAAAAAAAAAAAAAAAAAAAAAAAAAAAAAAAAACAAAGCAAATCAAACAGGAAAAACAGCAAAAATAATTTAAATTCTGTGAAAAATATACTGATTACCAGAAGGGAATGAGAGATGATGGGAGCAGGGAGAGGTGACAGTGGTTGCACTGGAGCTTTGGTTAGGGGGTGAGTGGAGTCTGTACATGTATGAAAATATGAAATATACTCCCCCAAATTATATAGCTATATATAGTAAACAACTGGCAAATCAATTGAACCTGAGGGAAAAATAGCAATTCCCCTCTAAATATCCTCAGACCACTGCAGAACAGTTAAACCAGGCTAAGACCTGGAAGAGGGATGAGGCAACATGCCAAGACATTTAAACAAAAAGGAATTATAAAAGTACCAAGTTTAGTCTGAGTTTCCACTTTATAGATCAGAAAATTGATGTCCATAGAGGCTAAACTTTCAAGATCACAAACTAAATTCAAAATAATGTACTTGTAAGGTATTTTTTTGAGGGGTGCTATGAATTTTGATGTTTGAAATTAAGGAAGTATATGATTTTGCTGTTCAAATTCCTTTTGTTTTCTGTATTGAAAAAATCAGGTAAATGTGGATATCAAGTTTTAAATCAATTATTATGACCAATTCACAAATTCTTATGAAACTTAGAGTTAGTAAAACCTCCAGAATTTTGACTGATTTCTCAACTTCAGTTTTCTAGAGAAAAATGTTATGAGTAAGTAAAATATTTACACATCTTCCTGTCAGATAATGGCAGCTGTGTCCCTCAATGCTGCCTTTTTTCTACTGAATTCTGTGGCTTTTGGAAATAAGATGGGGGAAAGAGAAACTGGTAGTTAATTCTGAATTGAGATGTTAAGGGGCCTCATGAGCAAAATTCACTTTTCTGTCCTCAATTTCCCTCTATCTTTGCAAAGTTTCTTCTCCCCTTTCCAAAGTATCATATGCTTCTCTCATATGCTTCCAAAGTATATGCTTTCTCTTCTTGTAGAGAAAGACAAACATTCCAGCACAGTTCAATGTGGTAGTACCCTACACCAGGCAGTCACTGGTCATGGAACTTTAAGTCTTGAGAATAGCCACTCACTGAAATCCTCACAGGAGCATAGTCTCTCAAGGAGTCAGAAACACCCTGGCACCCTAATAACCATGCCTTCTTAGAAAAGTCAGAACTAGAATAGGAAAATGTTTTGAACACGGGTGCCATGGTGTTGACTATCTTCTAAGCCATATATTTTGCCAAATTTGAACAGTGCAAATTTATAGGAAAGTTAAATTCCACAGCTTGGTATTTTTTTTTTTTTAAATGGGTTGACTGTGCTATTCTGAGATTACCATACAATATCTGGGAACTCACATCAGGACCATTTGCTATTGAAGCAACCAAGAATATCAAAGTCCCCACTGAACTTTCCTACAAGTCAACTGGCATCCAGGACTCAAATCACAGAGGGTTTGTGGTAAGAAAAGGGCTGGAACAACTGCCAGCCACAGTTATGAACTGCCCCCCCCCCATGCATATACAAATCTTTTCAACACTTTTTTACAACACCAAATATGTTATACTTCAGTGCATCTCAAGTATAGGAGAACAATTATTCCAGTTCTCTAGCTTAGTGTCAAAGAGGTTGGGAAGGTTTCCACAGAAAAAGCAAAGATGTATTTCATTTTGAATAAGCCATGATGACAAAATTTTAAGGAGATAAATCCTTCTCACAAAATATGTGTTACTCACTTGCCTGTCTGCTAATCATCAGGTAGCTGGTGTACATTTAAAAAAAATATTAATAATTTTCTATTCATGCATGGATTTTATATTCTGACATGTGCCAGCATTTTCACTCTTTTCTCTTTCTCATTTGCTTATATACAGGCACATATTCTAAAAGAAAACTCAGATGGCATAGGTAGCAATAAAAGCAATAAACTGTTATCACATCAACTCAAACGCTATTCGGACATTACTAAATATTCTCCCAAATCTATCTCTGTGTTCCACTCTCAAGCATTTACATTTTATATTAAGCAAGATGTACTTAAACTCTATCCCCACTGCTATCTGTGTGTAGTCTGTGGCTTCTCATCACATTGTAAGTGAATATGCCTCGATGTTGACTGTGTGATGGAAACCCATATAGACTCTCCCTACAACAAGCATCCTCAGACCAGACTGTTTTTTGGTGGTTCCATGTGAGAATTCGTCTTGATTTTGTACCTAAGTGAGGTTCCTGATCACAGATAAAAGGGTCACAAATTTCTTTGTATCCACATGCTGGGGTGTGTATTGTGGGATGTTTGGTAGCATCTCTTTCCCCACTGTGAGTGGCATCACTCCCAGCTCCAGTTGTGACCACCAAAAATATCTGAAGATCTTGTCAAATGACCCCACTGGACAAAATTCCTCTCAGTTGAGAACCACACAGATATACAAGTATTTAACTCAATGCTGCCATAGATTGTTCTCTGGTTGGATTACTCCTAACAGCAGTCCAGGAGACTTCATTCATTCCTGTCAACAATCTCCTTAACAATTTTGGCCAATCTAATGAGGATAGAGTGATATCTTACTATTGTTTTAATTTGTGCTTCTCTAAATACTTGTAAGTTGGAGCTCATATAAACAGTTTTGGTCATCTGTATTTCTTCTAAGAAATGCCTGTTTGTGGCCTTCATCTTCTTTTCCCTACTGGATTATATGTTTATTGTTTAGTTATTCAATGTATAACCTATACATTATTTCCTGGTTTGTTTTTGACATTGTAAATCATCTTTCAATCCATTATGTGTTTGTAAATTTTGCCTGTGGTGTTTTTCCTTGGATAAAAATCCTTGATTTGATGAAGTTGAATTATGTTATTTTTCCATGATGTGATTTATACATCTTGGATTTTGATTAAGAAAATATTCTATATCCTTAGGTCTCAAAAAGATTGCTATAAATTGGTCTTCTATTAGCTTTAATGTTTGGCTCCTCTCATTTGCAGTTTTAATTCAACTAAGATACTGGGCAAGTAAGGAGCCAGATTTGTTTTTTCCTGTTTCCTCAATGAATACAGAATGATCACTTTCTCCCCACCACTTTGTGGTGGCACCTTCATCCTATATCAGGTTACCAAATACCCACGAATTCTTTAACCTCTCTGAATTTTATTTTCTCCATTCATAAGATGGAAATGAAAGTCATACTCCTGGGGTGATTGTAAGAATTGAAAAATAAAATAAACATGGCATCTATCAGCCCAACACAAAGGACACACACCAGAGAATGCACTCCTCACTACTATCTGTGGTCATCCTATCTTAGGAAATCATCCTTTCTTTTGTTTTATGAAATTAATATGGCAAACAAAGTTGAAGGTGGGATGTTACACTATGTCCCTCTATGTACAGACAGACTTCAGGAGACAGCTTAATGAGACTCTAGTGTTGGAATGCGGGGGGGACAATATGAACTGATTTTCATAACCAGTTTCATTCCTTCTTCTCCTGTCCTCTGATCTCAGGCCTCTCACCAACTCTGGTCACAGCTATCGCTCCTTCCTTATCTTCCCTCCCTCATATTCCTCAGTCTCCATGGGTATTTTCAGTTTGGACCAGGATATTCCTGGTCAATCACTCAGTGTATAGTATATCCCCCATACTTTCTCTCTGTATTCCCACCGCATATATCCAATGGACCAGTCTATGCCCTTCAATATTCACTTTATCAGTATCTTCACATATTCTTTTCTAATGACCCAAATTCAGTCTTCTTCTTCACACAAAGATGCTATTTAACCATGTCTGAGCAATACTAACATCAGTGGCCATAAGTATTCTCAACCATGGGCACACCCTTTACTACCTAGTCTTCAGACCAAGGTGTGAGATGACACGTTTAAAAAAAAACAAACATACTCTTTAATATAATCCAAAAAGATGTCTTCATTACCATGGGCTATTGCTTTAGTCCTTAGCTTTAAATCTCACCCTCCCAAGTGTGCATTACTAGAAAATATCTTTCAATCATAGAATCCTACAATTTTTAACCTTGGCTGCCTCCTCTGAACTTTTTATGTAGATTGAAAACAGATCCAGAGAGACAAAACAAACAAAAACCCAAAGAGCTCTAAATTAATATAAATGAGAATAAGAACAAGAGTGAGGAGAAGAAATGGGGGAGGGGAGGTGGACAAAGAAGAGAATTGTCAGTATCTATGACCCTGTAAACATATCAGACACAGAGAAAATTATAAAATTATTAAAGAAGCATCATTTGCAACACCTTTACCTGATAAGATATTGGTATGAAGAACAAAGATCTATACATCAACAAAGAAAATAAAAGAATGGACAAATGTTCAACAGCATTTCATGGAAAGAGACAGGAGTATGCAAATAAACAGATGAAGAAATGGTCAACCTAAAAATCAGGAAAATGGAATTCAAGACCACAAGTAGAGTTATTTCACTTCATTCAAAGTAGCAAAGTTAAGAGGTTATATATATCAAACGTTGGCAACTACATGGTTCCCCACAGGATCTCAATCATTTCTGAGGGGGAGTAGGAAGTGTTGTGGCAACTTCTGGAAACAACCAGGCATTTGTCACAGGTGCAGTGATCCAGTGGTCACAGTCCCAAACATACAACCAAGGAAAATTGCACATACATGTGAGGCAAAAAAATCAGAGAATGTTTCTTCAATCTGTGTTTCTCAAAGGAAAAAAATAAAACTGGAAATAGCCTTGAAGGCTACTGACAGGATAATGGAAAAATAAATTGCAGTCTGTTCACACAATGGAACATTATACAGCAATCAAATGAATAAACCAAGCTACACACAGTAATATGGATGACTTTGAGTAATACCATATTGGATGGGGAAAAAACCAAAAGACTACATACTCTGTGCTATCCTTTCCATAATGTTGAACAAATAAAACCAAAGTACACACAGTTTAAGTATTTATAGATATGTGAATGACTAGTATATAGAAAGCACAGTAATAGTAAACACAAAATTCAGTGTCATAGGTATATATTAGAGCAAGACCACAAGCGAGGAGGATGGAAAATTCATAAAAGGCCAAGTTTGCAATTCACGATCTGATTCTTGGTATAGTTGGAAAGTGTGTGTGTGTGTGTGTGTGTGTGTGTGTTCCCTGAATGCTACAGACATCTATGATGACAGCCCATCATGAATCAAAAAACATAGTTAAATCAATTCTATAATCTGAAATCCATTAAATAAAAAATGAAAAAATCATTGCATCCTTTTCAGGTTACCTATATTGTCCAATACCGTTCTTACTAGCTATATTTGGCTTTTGAAACTAAAATTAAATATAATTTAAAATTCAGATCCCTGCTTGTACTAGTCACATTTCAAGCTTCGGTAGGTACACAGTGCTAGGTGCCTTGATTCTGGAGACTGAAGATGGAGAACTCATCATCCCAGAAAGTTTTATGGGGCAGTTCTACGATAGATGGCTATGGAACAAGAACAAAGTTCAATTAAACTCATCCCCAGCTTCTGTCCTCTTTCTACCACTCTGTACTGCTTCCCAGACAAAGATCCCTGATGCTGATTTCCCTAGAATTCCAACAGCTCAGGGGAATTCTTTGATTTCTACCTTCCACTGAACAGACAGGACACTAAGCAACCCAGGACAGTCTGACAAGGTGACGATTTTTAGACTTAGCCTTTTACTCTGCACAGAACAGTTTTCTTACCAAATGAGAAACTAAAACTTATGAAATGCAAAAAGGTTCAGCATGTGTAAATAGTTATATAAGAGAAAATAAAAACTTGCTACAATACCTTCAAAGAGCTGGCTGTGTTATAGACATTGAATTTTTATCATTCTTTCGAAATTATTTCTCCTATTAAATGTGAGTCCCTCCATAAAAGCCACATTTGCTCATTTAGTCAACCACTCTCCTAGCCTTGAGCAACACACGCTTTTCCACTTCTTCTCATGTAACCCTCTTGGCTACTGTGAACACTACAAAAGCCACTTCAAAGTGTGTGAGAAATGGGAACAGGATCTGCAAGGCCAAGAAGAGAAGATTCCAAGGATAGAATAAGATATGAAATTTGGAGAGGAAAATAAAGCACTTAAGGACATCTTTGCAAATGCATCAGTTTGAGCAAATTGCAGCAAAAGGCAGATTGAAAAACAAAACAATAGTTTATCTCTATCATCTCAATCAAATGCCTTTTCCCAGAACCTGATTATTCAAGTGTCCTAAAATTCAGGAAGAGGTAAATTAGAAAAACACCCATTGGTTGTTAAAATTGCATAATCAAACCATTACAATTATTTTCTGTACATTCCCTACTTTGGTACTCTGGACAATCTTGCAAGTTATACCAAACTAACAATAGTATCTTTATCTTGCAGGTACAAAACCTGCAATAATTTTGCAAATTGCCAGAGATAGAGGATGCAACAAATATACCATTACCACCTCTGAAGAGTTCTTGCTATATTCTGCTGCCTTCATTTTATCTTTGTATTTTAAAGCATAAAACATATTCTCTACTCTTCCTATCCTCTTTTAACCTAAAAGGATCAAGTTACATAGAGCAAACCTTTGCAATTCATAGCTGTGGCACCTGTGGGGAGAACTGCAGAACATGCCTCACTATCCTGAGAGCAGGAAGATAAACTGATTCTGATGCTCTCACCTGGCAGTGATGGGACCTACACCAGGGACATGAACTCTGGCAATTATGGCCTTTCTAAACTCCCTTCTCCCTAGCAGTCTCACCTCTAGGAAGCAATCTGATAAACTCATTTCTTGCAAACAATAGACATGGAAATGCTACCATTTGGGGTTGCTATGCACTTCAAAGAAGACTCACAGAGAATGGGCAATATCTAACCTCAACAGCAAACCTCAAATGAAGGGACTTTAGGGTTGCACAGGTAAGAAAGGCTTTCATAGTGTCTCTTAGTCCCTACCAGACCTGTTGACAATGTTTGTCTGACCTAAACCCTTTGCAGGTGAGCATTTACCAGTGACAAAGCTTCATAAAAACAGGTGTGAGTTCACTGACTCTGCTCTCTCTCAAAGGCCTCTGCCCACACCACATAGTTAGAAAAAAGTCATTCCCAACCACAGTTGAGCCATATTCAATAGTGCTTAAGACTTCAGACTCTGAGACAAAAAGAACTTTCGAGTCACCTACTTGATACCAGCAACTACTAGCCATGCAGCTTATGGAGCAAAACAACTAAGTTTCCCTGCCAAGCAGACCCTTGTATCATATCTATTCCCAGGGCTGTTGTGAGAAGCAAATGAGATCATGCACCTAAAGAGCTATGTACTATGCCTGGACCATAACAAACCCTCAATAAATGTTACTCTCATCAATTGTTATCATCTTTCTCTCTTCCAGTTCTTTGTTGTTAATGGCAAGTTTCCAGCTGATGAGAACACAGATGCTCCAGTCTAGTTACAAGAACTGCTTTCCAGGTCTCCAACTGCATAAAGCCCCAGCCTTGGCCTCTCCTTCCTGACCTCTGAGACAGCCATCTGACAGCTTGTCACCGCCTCTTTTGTGGGGCACCACACTTCGGGGAGATCATAAGTAAGATTTAAGATCTGTATGATGGGACTGTTGAGTGGAATTCCTCTTTTCTTTTGGCAAAACTGCCAAGGTCTTCCAGAGCTGCCCTGGAAGGAGAACATACCCTGAATGTTTTAAATCATTACAGTGACATTCATAAAACACATACTCTGCACACCAAGCGGCAAACTCAGATCTGGGGCCGCACAGCCAAATCAACCTGGTCCCTGCCCTGGAGGTAAGCATGGTAAAAGTACCTTTCATCTTATCAAAGTAGAATAGGGATTTGGAAAGGCAAATATACCCTACAAATTAGTACTAAAAAAAAAAAAAAAAACTGCTATCAAGTTTTACGCTTAGAGGAATGCTGTCAACTTAAGTTTCTTTTTGGATCAAATAATGACCAATTGTCAAATGTTATTACACTGGTGAAAGCTGTATAAAGAACATAATGTAGCTACAAAAATCTCCCCTTCTCCAAATAAAGACAGGAACACAGAAGCTGATCTTTAGCTCAGAAGACTCTAGATTGAAACTCTGACAGTTTACTTGCTAACTAGGCTACTTAACAGGTGATCTACCCCTTCAGGACTTGTTCTTGTCATCTTGCAAGACCATGAGCTTCAGAAGGCTTCTCTGCAAGTATAACACTAACCAAAGCACTGAGCACAACACCTGGTGTTCAAAATTATTAGAAATGCTTCTTATTAAAGTGTCTCAAAAATTCCCATGTAGATTCACTGGCAAAAATTCAACAAAGACACCCTTAATGGATTTAGGAAAGGAAAACTAGGTTGATATTTGCTATTTGAAAGCCTTTTGGAGTCAGTGTATCTAGTTTGTTGCCACAAGTTCATAAGTATCCTTGTGTCCACTCAAGCACTTGGGCAGGGACTGGGTTTTGCAGAGACCAGAGCACACTTCAAGGTTGGCATTAGTGCCAACTAATGTGGGTCACCCCATGGAAATTCAGTTTTCTGCATTATTTTTTAATGGTCCTCCTCTGCTGGGCATTTGGGGCTATGGTTTGAAGTAAATGAATTCAAATAAACATCTTTTGGTGCCAGAACTGCCATGGGCACATATTTTTCTTTCGATGGTCCTGGGAAGTGGTTTGTTAAACTATTGTTCTCGATTAAAAACTCATGTGTTTGTTCAGTCCAATATGGGTCGCTGCTTTGAGTGAAAGATCCCCTTGACATGGCAAAACCTTGACTTGTGACAAGCCATTGCCAAGTATGTCTTAACCAGATGCAGGCCCGGGTTTGATTAGCAGCCACTGAATTCCATGTACAATCAGATAATGATGGTTTTTCTCCTCTCTGCTGAGCAAATATCCTCAGCTTTTAATCAAGTCTATATATGAAAAACCTCTATATAAATAACTGCACACAGTACAATGGTTTTAAACCTATGGTTCATCTCAACTTTCCTGACCTCTGACTATTTAATCTGAGAAGGACCTGTGCAATACCAACTAAAAATAAAGGGGCTACAATATTTATTTTGGCAGATACTATATAGATATAATAGAAGGACATGTGGTGAGTGGAAATTCTCTACCGCACACAGAGAAAAGAGAAAGAAATGGCTCTGGAGCCCATTTTTGTTTTCCCACTTGAGGGATAGCATCTATTGGATAATGATGATATTAGAACTGCAAAGACACGTGCCGCTTTGGAGCACTGCACCAACCTCCATGACTGTGCACAGAAACCTCCTTTCCTGTCCCTTTGGAGGCTAAAAGGGTCGGACTGAAACCTGGGAAACATGAGCCTGTTCAGAGCACTGAAGTCTCAACTTGGGCTTCCTCTCCTTTCTTGTGGGCACAATTTGGGCGTCTGCAGTTAATTATTTGCAGGTGTATTTCTGCTACATGCTATGGAGAGAGGTTCCAATTAGCCCCTTGCAGGTGTAATTAGCAATTTCCACTTCACTTTGAGGGGGCAAGTGTATAATTGTGCCCACAAGGTGGTAACAGTTCCCAACCAGGATGAGTAGGATACCCCATTGCAGACTGCTGTCTGGGGATCTAGCTCCACAAAATGCAACACAGGGTACCTGGGACTGTCAGGTGTGCATCTGTGGTTTAGAGATGGATCCCCATGTGGGAGGTGAGGTTAGGAGTTCTCTGGATTTTCATATCCTTTAAAGAGCATAAAGCCACCATAAAGCATTAGGGACTAGGACTACAGGTGGTTTCTCTGAGGATGAAGGGAGTAAAAGCTGTGGGCTGAAGACATTCTTCAAGTTAGCTCCAAGAGGGGATTGAACCAGAATTTTAGAATTAAGTTTTTGTAGAACAGAACAACTCAGTGAGAAAAATAAGTCTCTAATAACTTCTCAATGAATTTCACACTTAAAATGTTTTACATACATCATCTCATATGAATTACATATTTAAAGTTGAATACTCAACATTTTAATAACAATAAGTACACAAGTGTTTACTCTGCTTGATGTCACTATAGGAGTAGACATGTGAGAAAGCATGCAGTCAATTAGAAGGCCACTTTAAAAAAGAATTATACTCATTTTTAAGAAAGATAAAGTGAGGCAAAGAGAGCTAATGTTCCCTTTGCCCATGGTCATAAGACTTGTAAGTAGTGGTACCGATCTCAAAGTCAGGCAGACTTGCTCCAGGGCATTGATCATTTTTCTGTTTAAAATGAGTAAACCTCTGAATAAAAATATGAAATCAGTCATTGAAGATTTGCTTTGCAGGACACATGGTCATTCATTTGTTCATGCCTTTATCTGTTCATTCACCCATTTAATTAATTCAAAAATTAATTCAAGAGCAGGTGATGTTGGCCCAGATTCTTTGCTCAGCCCCAAGATCAAGGAGAGGGAAGCAGACTTGTTGGCATAAAAGTTAGGTAAATATTTGTCATCTGAAAGTTTCCCTGTTGCCTACTGAATGTGGGAAAGAAAAAAAGAGAAGAAAGAAGGAAGGAACTAGAGGGAACAAAGGAGAGAGGTGGAATAGGAGTGAGAAAGAGAAGGAGGGCAAAGGCTAAAGAAAAGGAAAAAGAAAACCTGGGAATGTGGTTTTTGCAAACAAATCCTTTTATAGGGATAGAGAAAGTCACCACAACCACCAGCAGGATCATACATTTCAGGTGCTTATTTCTTGTTTCAATACATGAGCTGATTTTCTGCTCTTGTTCCCCACACTGACATATGAAAAGCAAAGTGGACCCTGATTCCCTGGGTGTTGCGGCCTATGAAGGGATTAACTCTAAATGTTTAAGTTCTGGGAATTTGATTCAAGGCATGCAACAAGCTGGCCAGAACCTCTACATGCGCAAGGTAGATGCTGCTGTGTCAAACTTCACTGAGCCCCCTTCCCTTCCCATACTGACCGAATATTTGTTCTCCATCCTATGTATGAAGCATATGTTTGCTGCATAATTATATATTAACCAACTGCTGGGGTGAATGCTGCAGACAGAAACAGATTAGCATTAATATTTCTTAAAGGATGAACAAAGTTTGAGGGAACTCTGAGATTAATAAAAGTAAATTACCTTTTACTGGTGAGGTCAGAGCCTATCACAGTGAGAACTGACCTAGTATGCATGCTAATTTTTCCAGGGGCCATCACTCATCACTTATTTCTATTGATGAAACTGACAGATACATACTAGTGTACCCGGCTACTAGCTAATACATGCTGCAAGATTCCATGTGCTCTACACTATGCAAAGGTCTTTCATGAAGAGCTTGTTGGTGGAGAATGTCATACAGTATAATAGAATCATAATGATTCTTCAAAAAGGATACCCTCTTTTTTAAGTCCAGCACCTTGACCAAGATCACACAGGTGGCAAGTGGCAGAACAGAGATATAAAGTGCATACTTGGATATTTTCATTGTGCGCTACTGGTGTACACATGGAGGTGATTTGAAAATGATCTTAGCTTTGATGTTTTTCAGGACCTCACTTCAAACTTCAAACATGTTTCTTTTTCCTGAGAGGGAGTTAAGGACATTTCCATTATAAAAGTCCACTTTGCTTTACTGGTTTCATTATAGAGCTGGGCACTAACTCTATTGGCTCACTAGAAAGTCATGCAAGATTACATTGAAGTCATCATTATTAAAATGCTCTCAGATTTGAATTAGACTGAGTGCAGTCATGCAAGGGATTTTGAACTTGGTATGGTGCGAGTCATTCAAATTAATTTCCTTTTAAGATCACCACTGATTCTACAAAGAATATAAGATTAATGACCATCGGGGCCTGTTCCTGAAATTTATGCTGTTATAATTTTCAAGTTACTTCACAAGGACTAATGTCTGCTAAATCTCTTAAATTAAATGAGCCTGCTTTTCTCTGGATTATATGACCAAAAAAAAGTAGGTTCTGAGTGGCCCTCTCAATAAGCCTGTTCCATTGTTTTTCTCATCACCATCACTGGGCTCTTATCACCAGCTGGACTTGACTTGCAGGAAATTTTAATAGCCATCATATGGCTCAGACTTCCATGGCAAAACCCTCTCTCTTGCCCTTCGTTCACAACCAGCCATGGTTTTTCCAGTATCATCTTGACTAAACTGATGCTATCAGGTACTGTGCAATTCATTTCCATTTTAAAAGACATAAAGAAGTCATTTACCCTTTTTGTCCTGAATTAGTGGACCAAAACTGGGTCCATTTTAATGAGACATTTTATGCCTGTTGTAACCGAGCTGGATTCATGAGAAAACTGGTCATTGGCAGACATCCATTTTAGTGATTTGAAATGATCCCAGAGAGTTCACCTGCCCCAGGGCCTTAAATACCCATAATTAAAGTTGAACCATATGTGATACTCTTTGAAAATACCAATATCCTCCTAGAGGAAGCATGGATTGCCTTTGTCGTGGACAGCTCTTTGTCTTTGTTGGCTCAGTATCCTTCACAGTTCAGTAAGTGACCTTTTTGTCATGTCTAATTGTCATGGGGGAAATCTCAAGCCTAGTCTGGCTCCTGCTATTCTCTGCCTATGGGTAGGCATTTTAAATGAAGTCTGGGCCATTCTAAATGAAGTCTGGGCCATTCATAGTGCATGACATTCCTTCTCCTCATCTTCTCACACTAAAAATAAAGATTATTTTAAGGTATATCTAACACCCAAGTCATATCTAATAAGAGGAGGTGGATCAAATTTGAGATTATTGCTATCAGTTGCATAGAGAAAACACATCCCTAATGGGAGGAAAAGGCCATTATACAGGGGGAAGATGACAGAGGGATGATAGGAGGAGAGCTCTGATAACAGCACTGTATCTCTCCAGTGTCTCTCATTTATGAGGACTAACCAATTCCTGTTCTGATTTAAGCTACTTTGTATTGAGTTGTGAACTGCAATAAATTACCAGTAGAACACTTAGAACATTTCATAACTACTTTGGAATTGATTTCACTTAAAATTTAAAAGTACCCAAGTGAATGAGACAAATCATAGACAATTACTGACAAGAGGGTCAGTAAATGACAGATCTAAATGAGGCTTTCCATAGGTGAGTCTGACAACTTAAGATTTTAAAGAACATTAGTATCACAAGTTTTAGGAGGAAGGCTATTTTGAAAGTAGGGCAGATAGAAATAGGTAATGGAATGAAAGACAAACTCTTTACACAACTTCTTGGGAAATTTGTTTACAATATTTGCTAAAGTTGAAAATAGATATACTTATGATTTTTTTATTTATATATAAATTTCACAACTTTGTAATCTCAAGGGTTTGCCACCCCCTCCCTCCCCTCCCTTTCCCCCCTTTCCCTCCTGTTCATAGTTGTGCGCTTCATTTTGGAGCTTAGCTTGTTTTGACTTTCCTCAAGGCTTTTATTTATTT
>PVHY01000150.1:231145-306592 GCA_004024945.1 Uropsilus gracilis | reverse complement strand
GGAGAGGAGAGGAGAGGAGAGGAGAGGAGAGGAGAGGAGAGGAGCTCAACCAACCACCTGGGGAAGTCAGCCCAGGAAGGAACACCTCCCCGCCATTGGCTGGGAGTTGAATTCCCAAAGCCAGATATCAGAACTATATGGCATAGAACCAGCTACAGGTGACAGACACCAGAAAGGATCCTGGAGAAGTGCATATCTGCCCTACAACAAGTTCCCAATGTGCTCGGTCTGACTATCTGCCTCAGCTACTCCCAGAGATCCAAGCAACCTCATATGATGTAGTCCAAGAGTTCACACCCAGGGTAAAAGAACATAGTTCTAGAACAAAAAAAAAAGACCAGCTGGCCAAGCAAAGACCAACAGCTTGCAGCGAGAGGTGCTGGAGTAACCAGAGGGGGGAAGGGGGAAAGGGGGTATGGGTTATAAGGGGTATAATACAACCATGCAAACATGACCAATATTGTACAACAATTACCAAATAAAAACAATATAAAAAATAAAATTAGTTTCTAACATTTACCTTGTTTGTTAGTAAAGCCTCTGGTGTTGACTGTAATAAAAACAGTTAAAATGCTTTTTCCAGCTCCTATCTCAAGGGTCTGACCTTTCTGATGAAATTCTGACCATGCCCCATGTGAATTCCTGAGGCAACTGACTGCCAACTAACACATTCTTATTATCACTTACATAATATTGATGTTGATGTATATTAAATTACAGACTTCATAACATATAATTCAAAAATTTCGCTAATGAAAGATGGTTTTTTTTTTATTTTTATCATGGACATTTTAACATGCATCAAAGCAAGTCTACAATGAATCATAATCTCCAAGTTCAAATGATGTCATCAAATTTCTCTCCCTTATAACAATCATCATGGGCAGTTAAAACATATCTATGTAGGTTTGCCTTGACTTAGCATACTCAGCCTTAAGAATGTCTCTAGTAAACAAAACAACTTTGGATCAACAAGAATAATTGCCATGATTTTTATATATGTTCATAAGATTTTAGCTGAGACATTTCTTTCATATGAGAAATTTATTCTTTTTGGTAGTCCAACAACAACACAAGAAAACACCAAACCCCCAAATCAAAAATGCTTTGTATATATTAAGAACAAACAACAATTTGGTGTCAATTCAATCACGAAAGAAATGCTATTATATGAGAACATCTCCCTGGCTTGTATAGGGGTAATGGGGCATGGGATTTACAGATTCGGCAATAACTGAGAGATTGAAAAGATACGTGGCTTTTCTCCACAACTTGGCTTAATGAAACCCCCAGTTTATGCCGTGAAAAGAGCTTATTGTTTTCTTTTCATGTAAATCATCTTAGTTTTTATCTGTTCATTTAAGAGTCTGTAATTTGGGGGTGATATATTCTTTTTTATTTTTTCTGATACTGTTTGGGAATGGCAAGCAGAAAATGCTAACAGGAAATAGATTAGCAAGTATCCTATAAATCAGACTTTTTTTTCTCTTCCTCCCTCCCTTCCTCCTACCACCTACTTTCCATTCCCTCCCTCCTCTCTCCCCCTCCCCCTCTCCCTCTTCTCCTCCCTCTTTCTCTCCATCCTTTCTTTTCTCTCCATTTCCCACCTTTTCACCTTTTCTTTATTTCTCCTCATCAATCAATGTGTTTTATAAACAGAGTCCATTTGAAAATTGTTTATTACCATGTGAACAGCTGCTGTTGGTGACTTTTCTCTGTATTCATATGAGTCTGTAGGTAGGCTTGGCTAGACGCTGCCTGTGCTCTATGTTTGGCTGAAAGCTCTGGTCTTATATCCTTATTTACTTTTTTCATTCTTCCGAATTTGACAGTAATTCCCAGGCAGACAAGATTTATAATCCTAAACTATTTATCAAAGTTAGTTTTTAATAACTTATCATTATTTGAAAAAATTAGCATCTATCCAGGGTGAAAATTAAACAATGATAATAATGTCACCTTCTCACCGCCAGGTTGTATGTGTGAACTAGGACAGCCATATCATAGACTTCAAATGACCTTGTATTCGTTAGACATTTGGGTAGGTCCAAAATGTTCAATTATTTTCTTCTGAAAACAACCTGTTGTCTTAAAAATCTGGATTGTGTATTAGGGAGAGGAGAAGGAGCATAGGAAACATTGATTTGAGATGCTATGTCCACACTTTCCTTTTTAGTGTCATCACCACCACCATTTTAAATCTAAATTTTCACTACTTTGCTGTTCTTATCCTTTGATTATTCTTGAGGCTGTTAGCCTTTAGGCGTATTATTTATATACAGAATTTATACTGGACTCTTTTACTGAAGATATGCTGAGATATTTATTATAATTTGAAAAATATCATCATTTTTAGAAGTCATCATTTTTGCTCCGAATGATCAGAAAAAAATGTACATATGTATGATTCATCTCATGAGAAATAGAACAGGAACATTAATATTATTTCAGGTCTTAATAATGGCACAGCTATGAATCAGTGAGTTTGAGATGTGAAATTCTAGACAATTAAATTCTCACTGATGTTTCATCACCAGATGATTCTATATTTGAATTTTTTTCACTTCGTTTTCACCTTATACAGAGAAGCATGCAGACAAGGAAAATAAAAGACTTGGTAATTGTTCTTCTCTCTCTGTCCCTATAGCTTTTGCTTTTTATGAACTTATCATTGAGAAATTCAGAGATCCTTTCCCATCACCTCCTTTGCTTATCTAAAGATTTGTAATTCATCATTTCAGAGAAAATCATCTACTGCCATTCTGAAGGTCATTTCCCTGAAAACGATAGAGAGGAGAGTCTATTCGAACAATTGCATAGTAATTATTTATCAGGTGTCATTGTTCATTAGTTCTCTGTTTCAGGATAGAGGGTCCGCTTCCCCACCTCCTTCATACCCCCAACACATTATCATAGAGCCTACTAATTCATTCACATCCTTAAGCTAAATTTGCCACCCACTGTGTTCCTGTTGTTTTGTGTATAGTAGTGAAAAGATTTAATTGGATATTGTTGAAAAGACACCGAGGCTAACTCTCAATTTTGCTATGTGGTTTTTCTCTCTCCCTCTGCACCACCTCTTTTTCTTGATTAGAAAATTGCCCTTTCCATGGTAACAAAAAAAAAAAAAGGCTCAGATCTTGGTAGTAGTTCTTGCAGAGATCAGGTCAAAAAGTAGATGCATTTTAAAACTGAAAAGGGTACAAAGACATCTGGGAAGAAGCCGACTTTATGTTTCTGAGAGGTTAGCGAAGGGAAGAGTAATGTTGAATAAGCATAGCTGAGCTAAGGGGCAAGATGGTGTTTCTGTACCCCAGAGGACTGAGTGCCTTCCTCTTCTGCTGGCTGTTCCTCCCCCAAAGATAAGGGCTTTATTCTGGAACCCTTCCAGAATTCAGTCCTGAAGAGCTGCTTGTCACAGAACAGCAACACCCTGATTTCCTCAGGGAGACACCGTTCATTAATTTTCTTTAATGGAACATTTCTGTGTGCTCCGGTTTCTACCTCTTAATAGGGACATTCGGATGGACGTTCAGCAGCAGAAGGAAGGAGATACAACGATACACCTCTCCTACCTCAGAGGCCTCTGGTGAAACAGGCCTGCCATGCAGAGCAGGATTCTCTCTGCTTTATGCTGAAGGTTGTAGGATTTCATAACCCCTGCCACTGACTCTCACATAGCACTGAACTGCCCTGAAGAAGCTATGCCATGACTTGAGATGCTGTTTCATGTTACATGACAGCCAAATCATTCCGATAAGATTGTGTATGGCTTTCCTAAATGTTCATGTCTATCCCTGGACACAGATGGGATAAAAAGAGCTTTACACGGGGGCAAAGCTAAGCATCTAGATATGGTAAGATTTTCATGGATTATCCTGGAGAACATAGGGTAATCACAAAGGATCTTATGTGAGAGAAGACCATGTGATAATACAAACAGAGTTCAAGAGAAACAACCAGAAGACGTTATGCTGCTGGCTAGAAGATGGAGCCATGGAAAGCAGGCAAGCTCTAGAATCTGGAAAAAACAAGGAAATAAATTCTTCCCTACAGACTACAGAAGGAACATCAGCTCTGCCACCATCTTGATTTTAGACCCCGAAGCCCATTGTCTGATTGCTGATCTCCAGAAATGCAAAAATAATGAGTTTAGGTCACTTTAACTCACTAAAGTTGGTAATAGTTTTTGTTGTAGTAGTTGTAGAAAACTAATATAACCTTGAGTGTTCAATATTAGCCTGCTTAGTGCAATTTTAATAGTAGCTTCGTTATTGGGATATTTTTGCCTCATTACACAGAGTGAAAGTAGGGGAGAGAGAAAATGCTGTGATCCATTTTAACCATAGAAATAGGTATTTCTGCCATTTAAAAATGACAAATCTGAAACATGCTTTTGTAAATGTTGGCGCCTATCTATAACTCCTAAAACAAATGCAATGATGTGAACCTCTATCTCCAGTGTTTATAAAAGAAGAAGAAAGCAACTCATTGAACTGAAGTTGTGTGGGAATAAGAACAATAAAGCAGACAAGAAAGTATCCATTTGGAAACAAAGATGGGGAAAAATGAGGAGTCAGTCACAAAGCAATTATTGTGATATTTCCCTCCTGATCCTTTTGCTCACAGGGTGCGCTGCCCTCTGATTTATCACTGCCATCAGATATTGATGGAGTTGATCACATGAGAAGTGCACTTGCAGCCACAGTAGAGTGAACTCTGAGTGTGAGAAGACAGAGCAACTGACCTTGTAGCAATCAGACAGGATAGGGCTTAGAAGGCAGGTCCATCTGAGTTCAAGTGTCTTTTTTTTAATAAATAAACAAATATATAGTCTAGGTCTTGCTATGTTGCCCAGTATAGTCCTGATCCCACAGACTCAAGTGATCCCTAGCTTCAGCCTCCAAGGTAGCTGGGATTACAGGCGCCACCACCGCACCCACCAGCATTTTCGAAACCAGGTCTCAGTATGTTGCCCAGGGTAGTCTCGAACCAGTGAACTCAAGTGATCCCTGGCCTCTTTGCCTCCCAGTGCTTGGATTACAGATGTGCGCCACCACACCCAGCTCAAGTGTCTTATATACTTAACTGGCTAGTCTGGGGGAAGTAACTGATCCCTGAGCATATTTTCTCATAGGCAAAAATTGACTTCATGCCCAGCTAGGTACCATGAGTGGTATGCTTTGATAGTGTGACTTATAAAACATCTTGCCCAGCTTCTGCTGCACTGTAGCTGCTTAGAACTTGTAGCTGCCTAAGAAGTTGTAGCTGCTTAAGACACAACAGCTGCTATGCACCAGTGGAAAATACTGGAAAGGAGGAGATAAGTCATTTTAGTACATGTCCAACACCTATTAGTTTTGTGGCGCTGGGTAAATTATATACCCTCTGGGTGCTTTCTTTTTTCTTGTCTGTAAAAAGGAATGAAAGTAGCCAGTATAGATGGTGTTCATAGCTAATGTATGGATAAAATACTCGAGACATGTATCTGCACATAGGAAATGCTCAATAGCTTCTTGGGGTTCTATTCAGCCTATTGTTCGCATCTCCTCCATGTTGTTTATATGTCGTAACAATTTTTTTAAAATAGTGTTAAAAATTATAGTGACTGTCCCCTTTATCCTCTGCTGCTGGTTGCTTCCAGAGACACCCTATTGGATTCTGTTGGAAGGATGATATGTAGAAGCACAAAACATAATTAATTCAATAACCAAGTGGAATAGGTAAACCCCCTGTAACCTGTCTGAGCTTTTGCTACTGGATCTCAATAATCCTGTTAGGAATAAGTCCTATGAAGCTGAGAAGCATAAGCTGCTTGATCTGTTTTATGACTGGAATATTGGGACAAGGACCCTCATTGTTTGGCTGATGTGGTTCACAGTGTGTTGGGGATATTACACCTTTGACTGGCATTCTGTCGAACTAGGAGGCAACAAATATTTAAATCTCCACTGGTGGTGGACAGTTTGGGTAGAAGAAACCTTCTGATCATCCTCTTAAGTGTGCTGCTCTGTGGTGTAATGATAGCAATTCCTGAGAGTAACTATACTTGAGTAATGGTGGTAACTGTGTCTGGAAAGTTCACCGTAGGAGCAACTTTTGATCTCATGTACTTTTATACAGCAAAATTGTATCCAACCAATATAAGGTCCCTGGCCGTGGGAATTGGCAGCATGGTGAGCCATATAGGGACCATCATTACCTCATTCGGCCTATATCTCTCCAACATTTGGATCTTCATGTCACAGTTGATTGTTGGAGTTTTGACCTTAGTGACCAGATTGTTAGCACTAAAAACTTCCAGAGATTCTTGGAAATCATCTGCTAACTACTTGGGAGGAGGCAGTCGAGCTGGATAAAAAAATATATATATATAATATATATATATATCAGTTCAGACAAGTTATCTCCCACAACCAATAATACTGAGTTGGAAAAAATAGAAGTGATTAATTCAAGCAATCCTGGTCTCAGTAAATAGATGCCCCACACACTCCTTCCAGTGTTGTAGCTACTAACGCCGTAGGATGTTGAACTGTAGAGCAGTGAGCTTTTTGAAAAATTGTATATATTTCTGCTGAATATTATATTTAAAGAGTCAAAATTGGGGAAGATAATTACTATGAAAAGATCACAAGATCACTCTGTTAAACCCAAACTTTTCCTCAGTTGTGTCTCAGATTCCCTTACTCTCCTACTTTTTTGCCTCCTACATTGTGCTGCTCATTGTACACATACTTCATACTCCTCACTCCTCTTTAGTAACGAGGTACTATGAGTTACTTCTGTCATCACAAGTGTATAGTAGATTCCCATCTGTGAACTCAAAGCACAGAATTACATTTTGCCACCAGCTTGTCTAGCTTTGTAAAGATTTAATTAAAGTATTGAACTCACTAACACCTGTTCTGGACACTATTTTAGAGGAAATTTTCCCTGAAAGTAAGGTAAATCATCAACATGAGAGAGACAGGGAGACAGTGAGAAAGAGCAAAAGAGCAAGAGTGAGAGATGAGAATTAGCACTAGTTCTTAATTCTCATTCTCTCATGAGGATTAGAGCCAGCCAGCAGCACTGATTTATTTATTATTATCAGTTTTTGTCTAGTCAGATACCACTACAGTATCTGAGACAGCATAAGTTTTGTTCGCCTCATATAAACAAAACAGAGAAAAGGGGTTAGAGAATTCTTAGAGCAACCTTTCTCCAGGGATTGCTGCTTCCTTTTAAATTACCTAAAATTTATTGGAATGGCTTAATAATAAGCAACCTTCCCAATAACACAGAGAATTCAACTAAACTCTTCGCTAATGTAAACAGCTCAGTTAGGTATGCAGCATTGCCACAACCATTTAAGAACTGATTACACTTGCCCTTGGAGGAGCTAGGAGGGTGCCATTAAGAGGCTGTGCGTGTTTTCCTAGCAAACAGAATGTACAGTTTCCCCAGTTCTCAGAATCGGCTTCACTGGGGTTGAGGTGGACATTGGCTTGGCACTGTGCCACATAAAGCAATCCCCCCCAGCCCTGCAGCTGGCCTCCTTCAGACTGCAGGGTGTGTGCTTCACAGACACAGTGTGCTAACCACAGACTCATTTTGATAGTATTTGAACTAAGTGCAGTCTAGGGAATAGCAAAGTATATCTGAGCTTCTCCCCGTAGAATATGTCCCCTCCTTTAAAAGCTGTCACACTGTAAGTTCCAATTGAGTTAAAGGCTGTTGAGCTCCTACAGGGAAATCTATTCTATTGTAATTTTTATATCCCCCAATAGCGGTCTGTTCTTTGTTTACTGACGAGAGCTTTTATGTCATAAAATGTTTTATTTTTTTGACAGAAAAGCAAAATCATTGTTTTATTATAGAAATTTTCCTCTTACAACAGCAAAAATAAATAGCTCATTTCTTAAGCTCCTGATCAATGTCTGACACCTCCTACCCCCAGCAACACTTCACTGCAAGTGTATTAGCACTCCGTAATAGCTACGCTCTTCACCTACCAAGAACTAAGCTTCACAAATGATTTGCAGCTAAGCCAGGGCTTATGCACAGAGCACCCAATCAAAGGCAGATTTCTATCTTTTCTTCAGTCATATAATTTCTGAGAAAAAAAAACAGATTAGTACCAGTCTCTGAGAATATGCAAAATATGTTGTCTATTTTGAAGCATAAGAACCAATTGTTAAGCTTTTTGTTCCTTATGTGCATGTCTAAATGATACACATTATATTATTTTGGTGCAAAAATGTGATATAGATTTTCACATACTTCTCCATTCTAATGTCACTTTTAAGTGCATGTAGATATGTAATTGCAACTTTCCCTCTTTCGCCACCTCCTCACTCCCCCCACATACCCAACTTCATTGTAATATTCAAAGAAGTTCTCAAACCATTCAGATATCTTTCCTTAGCAAGAACACAAGTTGTTTGCTATTCATGTATTCATATGTCATCTTCACTATAGCCTGGGAACTGGGTGTAATCAGAAGATTGAGACCTGATGAATGAAAAAGAATCTCTATAACATATTCCTCAGTTGCTGTTATTGTAAAGAAACATGGCCTCGCCATATTTGACTAATTTCTACCTAAGGTATTTGAGTTCTCATACATAGATTTATTGCTTTAATCTCTCCAAGACTGGTTGATATAAATGTAATTATCTTCATTTTATAGATGAATAAACTGAGCCTGATTCTATCCCTATATATGCGACATGAATTGAACAGCTGTGCCAATTATTTTGATAATTCAAGTCTTAACATCCACCATTTGAAGATAGGAAAAGAGCACTTGGGGCCTTGAATTACTCCGATTGACAGTGTACACAGGTTTAATCGCCTCTAGATAATCGCTCATTTCTCCACTTGATGTGCCATCTCCAGGTAGCATCACAGAACAGTAACATTTCTTGTTCTGCCTCAGTTTGATGGCTGCTGTTAGCAATAAAAACCAAGGCTCTTGTCTCACTACCTGAGTGTCCTTTCTAACATGTTTTACAAACATGAAAAGGCTGAATGTGTTTTTAGCATAACCTTTTGTTTGCTTTGACTTTTTATCTTTGAAGGGATTAGTATAGTGCTTGTTAAATAACAGTCAGTTTTCTAGTTTGGACAGGGAAGTTTTCTCCCAAGACTCATTTCACAAAGAAAATATCATAGGCTGAATGCAGTAATAGATACTAAAGGACACTGAAAAGTTCACAAAATGTGACATCATATTATACAGATAATTCTTTTTGCTACTGATAATAATCTTTGAAGTTTTACTTATGGTAAGGTCTCAATTTTCTCCCACAGTCTGAAAGACTATTTGTTCTTTAGAGCAGGAATTTAATTATTTGACAAAATATTCTCAATGTTTACTTTTTTTAAAACTGAAACTTTAGTTCTGGGTCAGATAGTACAAGCAATGGGGTTGAATTTATTTTGCTTAGAAGCAGTGGACTTATCTTCTCCCTAAATAAAAGGATGAGAGAAGTTAAATGTTTTGCATGTTCTCATTACCAGAAATTTAATCAAAGAGGGGCCAGATGACATTCTTCATGGATTGTTGTCATTTAATTTCCAGTCATCTCTTTATGGAATGAACAAAGTACCCAGAGAGAAATGAGTGGATTAGGAAGATGTGGAATATATACACAGTAGAATATTATTCAGCTATAAAAATGACAAACTCTTGCCATTTGTGATGATGTGGATGGAACTTGTGGAGGTTATCCTAAGCAAAATCAGCTGGAAGGAAGACATACCAGATAGTTTCACTCATGTGGAATATAGAGAAACAAAATAAAAGGATAAGAGAAAACTAAATCAAGAACAAACCTAGAAATGGGGCTATATAATTGAGGCTACCAAAGGACTTTGATGGCAGACTATCAGTGCCTTGGTGGTGGATACAGTATGATGATGGACAGCTGAAGAGGTGTGACCCTATACTTTTGTATCACATGCGGTGTTGTAAGTCAACATTGCCTCAATTAGTAAAATAAAAATAAAGGACATTGAATTACAATGTTATAAGGCAAATGCCATTAAAATGCCACTTCTATTGTGATGTTCCTGTGTTCTGAAACCTCCAGTAATTCTCGATTGCTTTCCACTTAATGTTCTTATTCATCTGGTATTCTGAGCTGCAGCCTTCTTTCCCAATTTGATCATCATCATCATAATTCTCAACACTGCAGATCTATCCTCCCCATTCCTTCCCAAACTCTCTAGTAAATTCAAAAGTCTTCATATTGATTTAAGTTCAATTTTTGTCCTGAAATCTTCTCTGTCATCATTAAGTTATTACCAGTCCTATTCATCCTCTAAGTTACAGATCATGTTCCTGGTTCTCTTGGCCCTTTCCCTGAATATGCCCCTATTAAAATTCTATTCTTCAGAATCCCTTTAACATAAACACTGCTAAACTTCTAGTTTATTGCATTTGTTATTTACATTTTTGTCTTCTATTATTGGTTAAGTGCATGTGTGAGCACATGTGGGCAGATGTGAAGATTGTCTCCTCAACTACTTTGCCAGTTCATTGATTTTATTGGGGATGCTCTATTTTGCCACCCACAAAGCACAGTCTCTACTTTAGTGTACTGTGCATAGGATGCTGCCAATATTTACTGCCCATTTCACTGATCAGCACTCAATTGCCTATCAGGTCTAATCTCCTTTATCTGGGTTTCCTACAGGCTTTGCACAACATCTTTAGGATGCAAATCAAGACTTCTGTGCCAGGCAAAATATCATAAATAAAGTGCTCAGAGTGTTACCTTTCCCTACTTATGCCATACAATTTATTCTCCATTTAATTTTGATTCACTTATAATTCAGTGTGCTATACAGGGTGATCTGATTCCATTTAAAAAAGTTTATCTTGATCCATTGAATTTAAAATGATTCTAATAGATGTTATTCAAGGTTTAACAAGGAAGAGATAATGGAAAACTTGGACAAGAATTGTCCAAAACTTGCATATTGTAAAAACGATTTCAGTTTTTCATTTCACTGGAATATCTGTAGGGAGAAAAATACATATCACTTATTTTATTGGGTCGTAACACCAAAAGCTTGCAAATGTGATGCACATGACAAAAACTGGTCATAAAACTGTCCCAATTATCCTTTGTCAATATGCTAAATTTACAGAACAATAGGTTTTCAAGAAATGTGAACAATGTAGAATAACTAATAGATCTAATGTTGAATAGCTAAAAATATCAGCACCCTTTCTATCAGCTTAGAAATGTATTTGCAAATCATTACCAACAAATTGTAGCTTAAAATTCTTCTTTCTTCTTGACTTTGAAATGATATTTCAAGATCCCCAATTTAGACCACATTATTTACTTACTGGCATGTGGAACTGAAAGGAGTTTTCATTTTTTGCATGTTAAGGGTTTTATGAAATGACAAGTAAATCAATCCTTTAAGTTTTCCATGACAGAATAACTTGGAAATGATCACATAATCTCTTTTTCAACAAGGGAAGGAATTTATTTTAAAAATAACATACTAATCGTAGATTAGCTTTGTATCACTCTATTACAAAAAAGGCATTGAATTTGGAAGACTTTATATTTTTAAGCCCCCAGGAATGCCAAGCAATAAGAAAGACATTTATTACAAAGAAAGAGAAATGAATTTTATTGGTCTTTAGACATTGATAATTATGTAATTTCTTAAATATTTATCATAGTTTTCATTTTAAAGTTAATCAAAGGATAAGTAGTTTTTTTAATAGTGATAGCTACTGCTTGAAACTGGGATATATGTTCTAGTAATTTCCACACGCTTCCAGTTATATTTTTTATCACTGTTTCCCCCTATGGCATCCATTCAGTCAATCAAGAATGTTACTTGCTTACTATATTTCCACAAAAGATCCAGCCAGAAATAATAAGGTTATAAAGGTGTGGAATTACAAAATCTTGACTCCTATGGCTTCAATTATTGCAGACTCCTCTGCTTTCCATTTCCTCATGATAAAATCCAAATGCCTCAAACTGACTTATTAAAAAGCCAACCATGCCTGTCTTCCACCAAGCTTGCCTAAATTTATCTCCTATTATTTCCAATGAATCCTAGATACCAACTATCCCAGTTGAGGATATTACACTAAGTGATATAAGCAAGACATAGGAAGACAAGTATATGATCTTACTTGTGTCATTAAAAAAAAGTTTCATTTGGAAAACATAGAGTAGAATGATGGGAATGATGGCTGTCAGGGGTGAGAGGTAAGGGAAATGGGAAGATGTTGGTCATAGGGTGCAAACTTCCTGTTATGTTATATGGATGTAGTGCACAGCATAGTAGCTCTAGTTAGCCATAAGATGTTCTTGAAATGTGCTAAGAGATTAGATCTTAAGTTTTCTCATTATGCACACACAGTGTCTGAGGCCATGGAGATATTAACTGTTTTAACTTGTTTGTGGTGATCATAATGTGTAAGCATCTCAGAATTTCTACTTGTAAACCTTTATATACAATTTCTATTCATCACCTACACATTCATGCGTGTATATGTGCTCAAAGAAAGCTGAAAAACTTTCAAATTGAAGTCTGAGAGACAACATATTTGTACAATTTAAACAGAGAAGAACTAAAGACTGTATTAACTCTACTTCCTTGAGAAGGCCCTCCTTGACCCTTCAGTTTGGTTACCAACCTCTGCTGACTGCTTTGGTAGCCTTCTGTGCTTCCCCTACCATAGTAGTCACCTCAGTTTATTGTAGTTGCTTATGTACTGCCTGTCCTCAGTACTCGTTCATTTTCTTCTTGAAATTAAAATACTTAGGCCCTTCCTGATTGCACTGTGTCAGCTCAGTGACTGAAGTAACATAAGTACTAAAAAAAAATTTGGTGGAAACACAAATTGGAAGACATTTTACCTAATTCCTGGCCTCTAGTCTTCAAACACTCGGTGATAGGAAGTTCAAAGAAAGGCAAAGAACTGTTTCAGATGAAAGGAGACCAAAAAGATGTGACAACCTAATACAGTGCAAGAGCCTGGACTAATAAATGAAAGCAAATTAATAGCTGTCATATTATGAATATGGATTAGATTATAGTACTAAAGTTATATCAAATTTCCTGACTTTGAAATTGAGCTGAGGTTATGTACAAGAATATCTTTGTTCTTAAGGTATAAACAGGTATTAAAAAGTAAAGGGCATGGCATCTGCAAATTATTCTCAAATGGTCCAGAAAGCACTACATATATATCTATGTAGATATGACATATAAGCATATGACATATCTATATAGATATACGTACACATTAAAATGGTAAGTATAAACAAGATATGGCAAAATATTGACCATCTCGGTGAAGGGTGAGTGGGAGTTCTTTGATCCTGAAAATTTCTTATACATTTGAAATTACGTTTAAATAATGTTTTTTCTTTTATTTTTGGGGGGGGGTGATAGAAGCAAGATTATTTAACAAAAGGAAAATGAAAGGTCAGAAATAAAGGAGATAAAACAGGAGGACATCCTGAGTTGGCTAGATTCAGAAGGGGATGGAGATAGACTCCCCTAAATAATATATTTTTAAAGGTATTTCTTGAATGAATGTATGAATGAATGAATGAATGAATGAATGAATGAATGAATGAATGAATGAATGAAGCGAGAGATAATTAGTTAGAAAATTCAATGAAGAAGTTCTCAACAGAGCTGCTGATAGACCATCCAGAGTAGCAGAGAAGTTAGACTAAGCAGGAAAGTATCCGGAGCAGTTTAAAATGTCAATGAGAAGCGAAGAAGTGGAGGACATTAAAGACAGCTTTGGATTTGGCCAGTCTATTTGGAGAGGCAGCTGAGTGCAGAAACAGAAACCAGAATTAAGGTGCTCAGTGAGGCAGTTGAAAGCTAGACAGATGATTAGCATCTTCATAGGTAAAACTTTTTCAGTTATTGGAAAGGCTAAAATTTTGTACCTACCTGAGTTAAATGCTTATTTGCTGCCATCCATAAAGTGGTTCTGTAAATGATTTAATCTCATCAATCTCGAAGGTCAATTTTTAAAAGTGCTAAATAAGAGTATAGGGTCTATGTTTTCACTTTATGTGTAAGCTTAATTAATATTTATTTCCTGAAAATGGCAACAACTGAAAATCACCATGCACCGCTGTTGTAATTGTAACTATAGGAATGAGTATTACCAATTTTCATAGAAAAAACGTATTAACAACTGAAATATTTTTATTAAGGTTTTTTCCTAGACATAGAAGTCCTAAATATTCAAGTAAATATAAAGTTTCCTATTTGAGTATAATTTAGATAGAATTCCATTTTAACAAGTACAACAAAGTGTAATTCTCTCTAAAAGCCTAAAATGACCTACTTCTAGTACATATGGCTTCATTGTTTAACTCCCTTTTATATGGGATTGCTATTTATAACCACTTCTTGCCACCCTGGGGGGACTTAGTAGGATTAAAGGCTTCTGCTTCACTTTGTATTTGAGATTTTTTTTTTCCTCCATCTTTGCTCAGCTAGTGGAATCCATGATGAATTCTCATCTCCAAGGGGTAAGCTGTGTTTAGCTAAAGCTCACTAGCTGACTTAGCATGCCTTAGAAATAGCATTGATTCCTTCCTTTTCTTGTGTTTGTTTCCTCTAGAATGATAGAATCCATATAGACATGATCAGGTATCATGCTTAGATACTGTTAAGCTCATCATTTTTTTAGTTTTATTCACTTCAATTAAACATGGAATGAATATCTGGGCTCAGAAAAGTAAATAAGCATATTTACCATTCCACTTGTCTAGCATGACAAATGTCAACTGCTAAAGCTAGAATGAGGAAATTGAATAACAGAAAAGTGGAGGATATAGGAGGATGAAGTGTAAAAACAGCGTATGTGAGAGTATCCATTTGTAGACCAAGAAACAGAATTTCATAGATGCAGTTTCTGGAGGTGAATAGTTTGAATTTGACTAATGATTTGATCTAAGGTATTCCATCTGTGGGGTGACTCAGTGGAATAGAGGTGAGGGGTATTGCCCTGGAGAAGTTTTGCTATTATGGAACAAAATTATAAATGAAATTATAATAGCAAATAGATACAATACAATCAAATGAAAAGATAATCTTTTATGCTTCTAAGTGTTCTGTTCATTAACCAGAGTGTCTTTGAGGTACTATTTTTACATCTTAATAGAAAATACTCAAATTTCTCTCATATTCATTCTCTTCCCTTTATTTCTGAAAATCAAAGGAGAAAGTTGCCATTTTACTCTACTTAAAAATCACTATTTAATAATTATACCAGTGTCCAAACATTCCATAACAATGCTTATTACTTTAGTGTTTCTTTTTTGAAGTGTAGGTTTTAATACATTGACCATGGTAAGATAAAAAGTTATGATTAAAAAAAAAACTTTAGAAGTGCACAGTTTCACTGCAGTTATAAATTTTTCAAAGTATGTCATTAATAATCTTCTCAGGTGCTTACAATGCATGTGTCTGTCAGGAGAATTAGAGAATCACCCTATTAGAACACAGGTTTCACAATACCCTGAGACCTATTTTGTTCATTAGAGAGGAAAATGGCTTGTTTTAAGTCTAAATTGACATGCTTGCTAATTTCAGCACCAAAATCTGTCCATTGTGGTCAGATTTAATTTAGACCTTGGTAAGGTTCAGATTATAGTTGATCAAGTTACTCCCACAAAATACTTCGTAAGTGAACTTTGTAATTTTAAAAGAAAGGGGAAAGTATAGTCAACATTGAGAAGCAAGAGATTAGCCTAGTTGTTTGAGGGTGAACTAATATTCAATACAAGAAAAGTAACAGTATTTTTTTAATCATGCAAAAATTTCCAAATTTGAAAAACCACAACTTTTCATCTAAATTGCATAAACCTCTCCTTATGCATTTGTCAACTACTACATCCATAGCACCAAGAACACTGTCAGTTGATACATGTGTTTATAAATGAGTAATGAATTTGTGTACTTTGCCAGTTTTATATATTTAGAGTTCTTTGTTAAATTTCAAGGAAAGGTTTGGCTTTATGTGAGGTTTCCTGTTAAGTCTGTCTGATTTTGTTTTTTGCCTTTTTAGAAAAAGCAACACTTGGATGTATTAAACATTTAAGAGTTAGGAATCCCAAAGCACTTTGTCAGTTTGCTGTGTCACAGATAACCAGAGTTGAACCTTCTAAGCCTGAAAACCATCCCAGGAGCAATCTGTGCTCCTGGATGGCTCCTACTTTAGAATGTGTACAGTGCTCTCCCACTGACTTATGCCACTTCCTTCAATGGCTGTCTTTGGCAATTTGTTCCATATTTCAAATACCCTTTTGTGTAAAGAAACCATAAAAGTTAGAAACCTGAAAATTGGATTTTTCTTCTGAGCAATCACAGCTTACAAATGTGGAAAATTTGTTGAAAGTTAGCCCCTCCAATTTTTCAGCACCGAGAGGAGGAAACATTCAAAGGAGATGTGTAATATTTGAAAGTTTTTCCATTATTTGAATACTACCAAAAGCAATTGAACCTAAATCACAAGTCTGAGTTTCCTATTAAAATAATAATAATAACAATAATAATAACAACAACAACAACAATAATAATAATAATGCACCTTGAAATGATCATGGTATGGTTGTTCCAAAATCAGAATTTCTCATAAAATCAATCAGAATCAAATGGAATAGTAGATATTAAGTTTCACCAGCATTAATATCTACCACATTTTCTTTCTTCACTTTCATCAGCCTCAAGAATTTTTCACTTGGTTTCCAATGTGGTTAATTAGGAGAGTAAAAATGAGAAGTCATGTAAAAAATCTATCATATTGTGCTGATAAACTAACAATGAGTACTCATAATACATCCCCAAACTAAATTAAAAATGTATTCAGTTTTAGAGCAAGAGCAAGGGAGTTATCTGATTTTTCATAAACTTTTTTTGTAAATATCACTGGAATTTGGGTCCATTGATGGAAACAGAGTAAGACAACCGAGATAATAGACAGGTGAGGGAAGGAGGCATTTCTTAATGGTTAACATTGCTACCTATACATTTTTTAAAAAATCTTTGTTAACATCATTCTATTTAATTCATTTATTAACAGTTGTATCAAGGTCAATTATCACACAGCATGAAAGCTAATGTCCACTCTGCTACTTTGAAACTTGATTGATTATAAGAATTAAGTAATCTTTGTTAAAAATGCACATTTCCAGTCCTCCTCCCTACTAATTCATTCAGTCTGGGATGAGGGAAAGGAGGCTGGTGATTCTTACTGGAAGTGATTTTGGGAAAAGTAACTTAAGCTCATCTACATCACCTCGTCTTATAGGGGAAAAATCTCAGATATAAAAAAGTTAAATGAGTTATATCTCCTAAATTACTTCTGTACTTTTTCTTTTTCTAAAACATATGCCTTAATTTTGTTACCACACGGAATGAGATGGCAAATATAAATAGCTATTTTTCATAATTCAAAATGACGTTTCTTACCTACGACACCCATGTATTGGTTTAGGTGAGTCTGAGTTCTCTGCAAGTGCCTCTGTCTAAGCTCTTAAATAGTAAACCAAGTCTATAATCAAGATTTTCATATGAAATACTTTTGTTGTCTAAGAATGAAGCACACTTCCTGTTAAATTGTTCTTTGTAAAACCTGGCACGTTCGAGATTTATATCTAGTAACATCTTTTTTATTTTTAAAAGTGCTTTGGTTGGCTTGAAAATGACACTATCCTTTGTGTTACATAAAAGCAATGTGCAAGGCTGAAGAACCGCAGTATTAAAGTATGTTTGTTCCTTCAGGCAACGCTACAGGATTTGGAACAGAGGCGCCCCCAGTTGGAAGAACTCATTACTGCTGCCCAAAATTTGAAAAATAAGACCAGCAATCAAGAGGCAAGAACAATCATCACTGATCGAAGTAAGTCTCTTAGCCTGCATGTGAAGCTTAAGGAGAGATGCATGAAAAGTTTGAGTAACAACTTACATTCATATGCCTCCATCACATTTATCAGAATAGTGCAAACTATTTAGTTATAAATAATAACTGTTGTGCTACAATTTTCAGTCCATAATGTAATCTTGCAATAATGATGCAATTCTGTGACAAGGAGGAAATAGAATTTTCGTCAGTTCAGATTTAGGTAGTTGCAGTGCATGGAGCGGAGTGACTGGCAGCATGTTGTGGTAGCACACTTGCTCCCTAGTTATCCAGGCTGTACCCGTGGAGATGCCAGTCTTTCCCTCATCTCCTGAGTCTTTGACCCAAGCAAGCAGCCACTTCCTAAGTCATATCACTCCCCTCTGCACAGGCACTTTCAGATGTGGAGCATCTCTGGGACTTTGCTACCCTCCTTGTACGTTGTGCAGTGTCAGTAATTGTTTTACCATTTCTCAGGCCACGCAGGGGTAGGAGAGAATGTTGGGCAGTGTGATTGAGGCCCATCTGCCTAAAAAAGATGCAAATACTCCTCTTTTTAGGACACAGAGTGATTGATTGATTGATTCAGACTGCCTGGGGTTGGATAAGAGGCTTGAGGGGAGTGTGGAGGTTAGTTTTTCTCCTCTTTCCCTCAGAGGCTTTCCTGAGGAAGGAGGTCCAGATCACCTCTGCTAGCAGATTCTCTTGAATTTTCCTGGGTTTTCTCCCTTCTCTCCACCTTCCTTCCCTCCAGGATGTATACTGATACTGAATTTCCTTGCCTTCCCTCCCGTGCCCTTCTTCAAGGGATCTCTTCTTGTGCAGGAATGGGAAAAGTATTTTTTAATTCCAAATTTAGTTAAATACCAGCTTAGATTTATAAAATTCAAAAAACAAAAATGGATATTTTCATAATTTTCATTGCTCTGTGTCAGCACTTCCCTAAAGAAGCAGATTATCTGACTGCCAGTATGTTAGGGAAGGGGGAAAAGTAACCCGAATTACAGATCAATAATTGAAAAAAAATATCATTAGTCATATGTATACATACTAAATAAGTATTTAGTGATAATAGCTACTATTTATTACTTCCTAGACACCAGGCAGTAAGTTTGTATGTAAAAGTCTTCACAAAACCTTGACTCTAGATTTGATGTTACCCATCTTATTGAGGAAGAAACAGTTGCAGGTTGTCGTTAGTCAAATTTCTGAAACAGTCTGGGACTTGTAAATGCCTCTTCCTGGCTTGAAGTTCCATATTCTTTCTAGCATTCTTACCTCTTCTAATCTTGTTTTATTTATTATTTTTTTTGGTAGTGACTTTAATCACTAGGACAAGAACTAAATATGCTTTTGGTCTCCTTTTATACATGTTTTGATGCATACATTTCCTCTTTCAGCTGTAGCGACTGTTAATTAAAATAGACCTGTATTGATCTTGAAATATTAACTCCTTATTGTTTCTTAAACATTAGTTCAGTAGCACTAGCTTCTATGACAATTAAACCCCCAAATCTTGGTAACTTACCGCACCAGAAATTTACTATTTCTGCTTGTAAAGTAAACAGCCCTCTTTGACATCATTCAGGGACCAAAGCCCCTTCATCTTTTGTGTCCAGAATATCAGGATACAATGCATTTGATGAACAAATGAGGAAAGAAGTTGCTGGTTGGATTTATTGTGATTGAGGCCTGGGAGGTGGGGTACATTAATTCTATCCATAGTTGGCTAGGTGAACTTTGGCCACACTGAATTACCAGGGAACCTGGTATAGTCCAGTTTTGAACCCAGGAAGAAGAGGGGCTAATCTGATTAGGAACTGGTCATTCTGTCCTCCTTTTGGACAAAGAGGAGTAAACTTAATTTCTATGGGTGTGTGTAAGCAATAGGATATCATTTCTATACCTATCAGGGCAAGAATAAAATCGCCTTACAATGAGCAAAACAGACAGGTGTTCCGCTGATGTAATAGTGTTCCATTGATGTACCTTCTTCAAATGGAACCACAAGCCTTCTCAGCTAGCTAGCAATGCACTGGCTCAAAAGAGTGAATCTTACTGAATTGCCATTAGATTGTTAAGTGATCTATTTCTGGTTGAGAAATAAGGATATTTGGCAAAGATGTTCATGCAAATCTGAACATACTATATAGAAAGTCACTTATTATTTCATTAATGAAAAATAACTTCTATTTTTCCCTAAGAGAAAAAGAACACTCATCTCTTTTACGGTATCTGGTCAACATTGTCCCAACATTTTCCATTACCCTTTACAATCTTTTTGTGATATTTTGTATTGACTTTTCAAGATGTAGATTAAAATCAAGTGACCAGAGCGCAGGTTCGCTTCTCTCTGTTAATGTCCAATGATTTGAATAGTTCTGCTTCTATAAGCTTCTCTCTTGTAGGAGTGTGAAAACCTTTATGAATATTTGCAGCATAATGGAAAGATTTCAAAGTAAACTCAAAAAAAAAACCCCATTTTCTCAAAAGCAAGTATCTTTTGAGACATGCCCTATTACTTATTAAGAGCATAAGCCAGAATCTTAGTTCCTAATATGCCTGGAGCCTCTAATGCTGCTACCAAGATATGTTTATCTAAACAATGTCATTTGTGCAATCCTGATCTGCTTCAGTTTATTTCTTCATTTGAAATCTATGAAATGGGATGGAAATTCAATACTCATAAAGTTTCAATCGTGTTCACAATAGAATTTTTCTTAGTATAGATTTGGTTTTCAGGGAATGAACAGAAATAAAAAAAACTTGATCATAAAATTGCATTTTCTAATTTGAAGATTTCAGTATTCCTTTTTATTGCCTTGAAGCTTCTAGAAATACTTAAAAAGGAATCAACTAAATAAAGAAATATATTCAATAAGTATATAATACTATAATGAAATATTTTTCCATCCTTGGTAAATCCCAGTTCATAACTTTGAACAGTTGGGGAAATCTATACTTAGTTATTACATTCTATCAAGAGAAAGTCCAGAAAAAAAAGTAATTCTTCTCTACTAGTAATATCCATGCTAAAATCTCAAGTAAGGGGGTCTGCAAAATATCAACATGTTTCACTATATGAAACTACTTCCATGGCATCTATTATTTTCAGGTGATTATATTGATGGAACACATGTTGTAATAATGTAGATGAGAGAATAAATTCTCTCTAAAAAAATTGCTCCTGTGTTTATAGGTATGGAAACAGCATTTGAATGAGAAATTTCCTTTGTGATTTCTGCTATTCAAACTTCTCATTTTCTTTTAATTCTTTGATTGCTGAATGTGTCAGTCATTCCTGATCATTTTCTTCTGAAAAAGGGCCAGGTCACAGAATCAAAAAACAACAGATAAGATATGTTGCCTCCTTAGAGGTTTGTGAATTATGAAAAACTCTTCCTCATATCCCTTATATCCCTCATATCCCTTCCTCATATCCCTTATAACTGTAAACTGTGATATAAGACCATACTTAGTAGTGAGGAAATGGAAGGAAAGAATTGCTCTCCTGTGTTTCTCTGCTTATCCTACAAACAACATTGGTGAACATGGCTTATCCGACAGTTGATCGCCTCATTTCTATAGCCTCCTCTACCATAATTCTCAATATCACTGTTCTAAAGATCCATGGCTATAGGACACATTTGAGGACAAGCTCCCTGTGCTGGCCAGTACTAGCTTGTTGACCCTGAACAAAGAACTAATCTTAGTAAACTATCTGATCTCAGTTTCCCCTCTAAAATAGGAATAGAGAGAAACCAAACAAAAGCTCAAGAAAAAGTCAAAAGTAATAACCTGAACATATAACTGAAGCATACAGCAAATGAGGAGGAGGGAGGGGGGAATATGGGAGAAGTGAGCACAAGGGAATATGGTGACAGTTCACAGGTAATAAGGTGGCAGGAGAGCTATGGGGACTAGAGTATAAGAAAAAATATTAAAATTAATTAATTAAAAATAATAAAATAAAATAACAGTAGTAATATCTACCTCAAGAACAGAGAGAGTGACAGACTGAAATAGAGAGAGAATGAATTCTAAAAGACCAATAAGCAAAAAAAGATAAAGTTGTTTTGGAAAATATGGAGTAAGATATGTAAGTAGAATTAAGCAAATATTTGGAAAAACTTTATGTTGGTGATACAAAACAAGGTGATTTATGTCCATTGTTTTACTTGTAATATTTCCTTTAACCTTAGGGGCTAAGTAATACGTTCTCATTTTGGATACAGAAAACTGAAGGTCCGAGAACTTAGGTAATACGCCTAATCATAGGAAGTCAAGTGAGAGAGACTAAGACTTAATCTAATGTCCATATGATTCTATGTGTAAGGTACATCAAATGGAAAAGATTGTTTAGTTAAAAATAGGGAAGAATATTTGAAAATTAAAGTTTTAAGAGTATGATTAATCTATTATAATCTGGATGGGTTCTGCTCCTATGCACTTAGATCTCTAGTCCAGTTACACGATTGTGTCTTGTATTTGATAGAGATAAACAGGATAGCAGACCTCAAAAATCTATTGACCATGTGACCTTGACCAAATAGATTTCCTCCCTAAGCCATGTGTCTCTCAACTGTCATGTATGTAATAGTGGTAGTTAAGCTAGTAAGATAATTGCATGATGTTTCTAAAATACAAAAGTGGTATATACTAGATGCTGACTAAATGGTACATAGCACCATAGGATGAGAAACTGGAGACAGGAGCATATGCAGGTTATGATATATAGCCTGTTATCAGCAAAACCAAGATGGGAACTTCTGAAACAAAATGCCAAGTCTTAAGAAAGAATTGTTGTTTTTTAAATTATTTATTCACCTAAATCTTTTTCAAACCAGCCTGTAGTTCTTTGGGAAATTTGGTGACACTGCATAAATTTTAAGAAAATGAATTCATATCGTAATTCTTAAAGAGCTAGTATACTGGGCCAGAGAAGAGAGAATGTTCTGTATATGTGAATAAAACTAGTCTCCCAGGAATTTTGAATTAACTGACAGTTTTATAGAAGCTTTGTCAACTCATCATTCATTGTTGCAAACCAATGTATGAAATCCTTCATGGTGAAATAACAAGACTTTGTTGTTCTTCAGATTTTCATGAAATCTCTATTGCTAATGAGATGCCAGCCAATATCTTCCTCTCAGGTATTGTGTAGTACAGAGTTGCTTATTTTAGAGGAAGTGGAGTCAGCCATATAAACTTCCTTCTTTTGACATCTAGCACCCGCTGTCAACTTGTTATAACTACAAGCAGCACTCTGAATTTACATCCAACAGGATGCTGCTGACAATCCAAGAGTTCAGTTCAGTAAACATTTGAGTGTTTCCTGTGTGCCAGTTAATATCAGAAGTGATGGAGGGGATACAGGAAGGTATAAAGTTCCCCTTTGAGTTCAGAGAGCTCCCAATCAAAAGTGGGTATTTGGACAATAAATTCTGACAAGGCAGTCTAGGATAAGTACTTCACTATAGCAGTATTACAGTGTTGAGAGAGCAAAAGGAAGAGAAATTGGCCCTGAATGAGAGCATTCTGGAATGCTGCCAGAAAGAACTTAAACCTAATCTGGTCATGAATTTGATTTTGAAAAGCAGAAGGCTGGCGTGAAGGGTATTTCACAAGAGAATGACAGGAAACTAGATAGTTGTACTTAGATTAGCAATGGTGTCATGGATGGATTTGTAGAAAATTGTACATGTGTGTATGTACATGCATGTGGGCATAGATGTGCACACATGTATGTTGGAGGATAAGGTAGTAAATGGAGTTAGTGAGACCAATTAAGAACAAAGTTATGTAAAACTAGAGCAGTGGTGATAGAGTGAAAAGAAAGAAGTGAAATGTTTATCGCAGCAGTATTTATAATTGCAAGGACATGGAACAACCCAAATGTCCCAAAACAGATGAATGGATGAAAAAGATGTGGGGTATATACACAGTGGTATATTGCTCATCAATTAAAAATGACAAATTTGATGATTTTATGGTAACATGGATGTACCTAGAAGAAATCATATTATCATAAACAAGTTAGAAAGAAAAAGACAGAAACCAAATGGTTTCACTGAAATATGGACAACCAAATGAAAGCACACAACGGGGAGAGGGCACCACCTGGGGCAGCCAGGGAGGGGAGGTGGTGGGGGACCCCCGGGGATTACAATGATGTGAAATACATATATAAAAAAATAAGTTATATAATAAAAAGCAAAGCTTTTTCTTTTTCCTTTAAAAAAAAGAAATAAGTGGAATGAACTTCATAATGAGTAGAACAAGTATTAATGAAATTGGGAACTTAACGCCCTGTAGAACTGAAAATCCGTAAGAGAGCCTGCCTCTTAAGACTTTGAAATTCAATGCTTTCCCTAATGGCAATATCACAATCGAAGACAAATTCAAGACAGGGAGTTGATTGTGAGTCATAACATAATGTGCTTAAGATACATCCGATGACCACAATGAAATGTGGTTGAAAACTCTAGTAAGAGATTTTAGGAGGGAAGTTACTCATGGAGATTTTGAAGTTCCCTGAGTGAATGAGCTTGCAAGTGGCAGGGTACTAGGTGAAAAGAAAAGTGAACCCAAAGAAGGACCTGGCTAACCTTCAGAAATGTAACAAGTGTTAGCGCCATCCCTCTCAGTGATCACTTGCATTATTGGTCCATTTAGACAAATACACACTGCAGAATGAGTTCACACAATATTTTGTTTTATGTATTTTCTGCTGTGTGACTAGTCTAATAAAATAATTCTTCATGGTTCTTACTGATACTTTGAATAAAATAAGGAAGCAGAAACCCTTTAGCTTAGAATTAATGATTTTTGTGTTTATGTAGTTCAGGCTTTTGACTCCACACTCAATACACCAGGGAAAAAAGTCACTACCACTTACCATCAAAGTCTAAGAAATCCTTTTGCTTTTTTTTCATATGGTTAAGTGATTTTTCAAAGCTTTACAGAATTAAGAATAATGAGATAGCAGGAGAATTTAATAAGAATTTCAGCGCAACACACTTGTTTGTATCAAATACGTTTCAGTGAACAAACATCATAAACGATGTAGTGGACCATATCATATAACAAAGCTGGATGCTTCAAGTTTTTCTAGTAAAAGATTATGTGATGAAGTCCTTCCTATTGAATGACTATTCAATGGCTAACTGGATTAAAATGCTATATACTCCATGGGGTTTTCCACTGATCCTTGTGTTTGAGAAAATTCATCTCGGTTCAAGTCTCGACAGTTTAAGATTTCACCTATGTGATCTACTTCACTATCATCATATCAATAGCTAAATGCTGATTTCTCATTTCTTGTATCTTTTGTGTTTAATACTTGTGAGAAGTTTACCTCTAGTAATTTTCTTGCCTTTGACATTATGGGAGTAAAATGAAAACTCATCCATTTTCTGCTGCTTTTATTGAAAGCTAAATACCAACTCCAAAGATGGTATCTCCAGATTTATATTACACTTTCTTCAAAGAAGATGTAATATTTGGGGCAGTGTAAAAAGCCTAAAGGGTGAAGTATTTTTTTCACTGCTGTATCATCCTTCTAAGCAATTCTATCATTCTCCCATCTTTTTTCCAGTTTCTAGTCATTTTAGCATGCTTTAGAAATAATTTATGAGTAATGTTTTCATTATGTTTTCAAATATAGGAATGATAAAATGTTTTCAAATATAGGAATAATAATAAGACTCATCAAAAGTTTGGTGGACCTTTGATGGCAATTAAAAAGAAAATGAATTTTCTTTCAAAAAGAAATGAAATCGCTTTTTTATTGGTATACCTCTAGAGTAAAAGTCATGAAGTGTCAGTGTTTGTAGAGAATGTGTCAAAAAAGAAACTAAAAATATATATTTGTATGTAATGTATCTTGACAATATACCAGAGGTCAAAATATCACTTGTTCAATGGTACTATAAAATGTGTGTTTTGGTAGATACACATTATTAGTCATATCATTCCAGTGCTGTTATTTACCAAGAGTAGTATGTTTTCTAGTTAGGGTGCTACAGAGAATTAGAAACAATGGACACAATTGGTATGTGGGTCTCTATTGTATATATGTATACACAAAGAGAAAACAAAATTAAGATTGACAGGAACTGACTCAAACAATCATGAAGCTGGAAAATCTGAAATCTGTGTGCAGATCAGCAGGATGGATGCTCTCGGGGAACAGTTAGCATTGCAGTCTTGAGTATAAATGTGGTTTGGAAGCAAAATTCTTTTTCTTTGGGGGAAACTATGTCTTTTAAGGTCTTCCCATGATTGGAAGAGGCCTACCCACATTTTGATGACTAATTTGTATTATTCAGAATCTAATGATTTAAATTTTAATCACATCTTAAAATACCTTTATAGCAACATCTAGACTGGTGTTTAACCAGTCTACTGAGCATCATTGTCTAATCAAGTTGACACAAAATTTACCATTACCATGTAGTGTCAAGTATTTCTTCACCTGTAAATGTCATGATTCACCTCAATTTCATTAGTGTCCAGTTAATGAGGGACCTAGAAGCATACATTGAATAAAACGAACTACCTTTTATACAATGAATTTGAGAGATTCATCAAAATAATTTTAATATGTCGATAAGAAATTTAAAGAGTGGATGTTTTTTCTTCATAGAATGTTACTTATGTTCTAATGAAGTAATACTTAATGTCTATTGTGAAACAATTGTGTTATAACGTTTCTCATTCATTACTTGCATAAGAGGATTAATATCAAAATATATTTGGTAGGATTTAAAATCCAAATTAACCATCCTGATTATATTCAATTATTAATCTTTCATGTGAGTGTGTAATAGGAAAAACAAATAAATTTTATTTAAAGTTAGGAACATAGTGTTTTCTGCTAATTGCTAATTTTTTTTCATTACATTTCTTTTTAAGGGAAAAGATTTGGATTAGCAAATGTTTAACTCATCCACTTTAAACATAATGAGCATGACTATTAAATAAATAAGCAATTAATGAAAATGCTTTTCTTAGTTTGTATGATAGAATAAAGAGGGTGATGAATAAATATAAAGAATCACACACAGATGGAAGTGAGCTGTTAAGACAAATAGAAAACAGAAATGAACCCACAGGGAAATCTCCAGATTTTCATAGGCTAACATTTTTTATCAAATGACCTAATGGGCCATGCAATGAAAAACCTGAATTTTGGTTATATTTAATTCCTCTCGGCATCAAGCAACATACAACTCACTGGTGATAACTTGAAGTTTAGGTGGAACCTAGCCAAGGGTTACGTATCTGCCATAGACTAGTCCAAAAAGATGTCTCACCTCTCCTTGGGCAGTGGAGAAGTGGAGTGATTGCTTTACATCTACCTTTTGTTTCTTTAACAACATCTCTTCATTAATTAGTTGAACTACCATAACAAATTATTTGCCACTAGTCTTTATTCTCTCATACCTGCCGTAAGGGAAGCATTTATGAAGTAAGCAGAACAGATGAATAGTTTGTGACCTTTCAATACGCAGAGGATAGAATTGGGTTCGTTCGTTCCCTGTTAGTCAAGAAAAGGAGTTTGCTGCAAAACAAATCACTCCAAACTTAGTGCCTTAAAATCAGATATTAGTTCTCCTAGTTTCTATAGGTGAGGCACTTGGTTGAATAATTCTTTCTTGATGTTTCTTATGTGGTTGCATTCATAAGATAGCTTGATTGGGGTTGGAAAATCTTCTCCCAAGTTGATTCACTGAGATTTCTGGGTTGAGGCTGACTTCTTGGTTCCTTTCTAGATGAGCTTCTCTGTGGAATTATCTTGAGTGCCCCTGTGACTTTGTGCCTAGCTTCATCTAGAACTGGCAACCACAATTATAAAGCAGAAGCTGCATTGTTTTATTTTGCTTTTACCTTGTCTTAGCATTCACACACTATTACTTCAATAAATCATTTGTCACAGAGCTCTGATCCAGTGAAGTAGGGGGATGAAAGATTCTACTAGATCATAAAAACTGGGACATGAGTATCTGCAGGGACCACTTTGGATCTGGCTTCCATAGGAATGTTAATTCTGAAAATGAGGGTTTTTTATGATCTAGTAGAGCCAGGGCCTTTGTCTGTCCAGTAGTTCAACAAATATCAATGCTGCTCTTTCGTGGGAAGTGGCAGACATGGATATGTTTTCTTTACCCTCTATGAGTAGATTTAAAGGAAAACAACCCCACCAAGACCTTTGCTACAGTTGTTGGACATGTAGATAATTATTGCAGGGTCACCCAGCCTGGTTCCATGTGGAGAATAAAGGTTTAAAAAAAAACACTTTTGTATTTTAGAGGTCTAACCACTGAGCAGCTAACAACTATTTGTGGAATAATGATACCAATGATAACATCAATGATCCTTATGCCTTTTATATTAGTGAGGTAGAAAGTGCAAGAATGTCTTTCCTTAATTCTATTCTAAGAGTAGCATAGTGCTAAAAGCCCTGAAGGTAAAATGAGAATTTTTGATTTAAGCCCTGACTCTGCCCTTTAGTGCCTAGTGAGACCTTTGGTAAATGATGTGATCTCTCTGATCCTGTGTTATTTCATTATAAAATTGGGCTCCAGATACATTCCATGTAAGATTACTGTAGGATTAAATGAAATGACATAGAGAAAAGCCTATTTCAAATGGCAAGTCATTTCAGGCTGCTATAACAAAGTACCATAGATAGGTGGTGTGAACAACAGACATTTATTTCTGAAGAGTTCTGGAGATTTGGAAGTTCGAATCAAAGAACCAACAGACTTGGCTTCTAGTAAAAGCCTCCTTGTACCTTGTAGACCAACCAACTGCTCTCTGTCCTAGTCCTCACATGATAGAGAGAGAAGCTCTTATCCCTCCTTATAAAGACACTAATCCCATCACAGCATCCCCTCCTCATGACCACATCTAAACTGACACTTTCCCAAAGACCCCACCTCTAAATACCACCACATTGGAGGTTAGGGTAACAACATATAAATGGTGCTAGGGCTGCAAATGTTAGTCCATAACAATCATCTGTATTGAAGTTTTCCACTGGATCTTCTACTTTTGCTTAGAAGAGAGCCCTGCTATGAGGGTAAGAGTTTTTCACATTTAGAATATTGATATGTGAAGAATGGAAATTGCTCTTATACCTATACACAGAATTTTTAGTACTTGCTCAAGACGTATGTATGTCTTTACCAAGAGCTGATTCTATGAAATGCTAGAGTAACCTGTTGGAAAAATATGGTTTTACTATCAATATTTTCTGAAATGCTTTATGTTTTTTCTGTAATACTAAGGTAAAATAAAAATAGTTATGTGGACGAGTACATTTTCATATTCTAGTTACTGCATAGCCCGGCTTATTGCTGTCTGTAAGTCTATGTCTGGGGCTTAGCAGAGAAACCATTGAAAGCCCCCTACAAGTCTGTAAGGAAGTGATAGAAGTAGTAAACCTGACCATAATAATCAGGCTTTTTTCTCATACAGAAGCCATGAAAGTGCTGCCTTGGACCACAGCTGGCTTTTAGGAAAACAGAATTGGTAGAAGGAAAGCCTTACTCACTCATTATCAAAAAAATGTGTCCTAAGTCACAGAATGTTTGAAAAGATAAGATTGAGTCCCAAATGCACAGACTAAGAATGAGGGGAAAATACCTTTCTCTGTAATTAAACAGGAAACTGTGGTGTGAATTGATAAAATCCAGTCAACCTGAAAATGTGAACATCAGGTGTAATTGTGCAGAAAGATAAGGTAATATGAACAATGTAAGGAACATATAGACTCATGTTGGCCTTTTAAAACAGTGGTATTTTACCTGTTCCTCATTAAGGATTTGGTTTAATCTTACCTGTTGTAGGAACTGCTAAAAGGGGAAGGCAAGGTCCTACTTTGAACTAAAAATTGCATCCTCTTGATTGTTACTAGTACTTATAAATTTCTCAGATTTTTAGACTATCAGATTATGTTTCTCTCAATGTTAGGTATTATGCTGAACATACTCTAGTATACATAGCAAAAATGGAATAGGATTTTTTTTTCTTTCACATTTGGCAGGACACCCAAAATATCTAGGTTCCCCCTAGGTAGCTAAGTTTGTTATAATTAAAGACATGTACCAGAGAATGTATGTGTGTATAAAACATGTATATATGTATAAAACATTTTGAAACTGGGTAAAACTGAGGGGTACACAAGGACTCCAGACTGCTAAGGGGTAAAACACATTTTGCATGTTCTGAGAGAGTCTTACCACCTACTCACACAAAGACAAAGAAAGCAGATTTCCAAAGAACTCCCAAAAATTACCTACACTGTTATAGGCACACATACAGCCAACAGGCTCAGCCTAAAGCAAGGTAGTTGAGACCAAAAAGCACTAGAACAAGTCCAAGGCATATATGGGAAGGAACCACAAGACAGGGATTAGGCAAGTTCCAAAGAGTTGGGACAGAAGGAAAGGCCTAAATTTCAAAATATACCATCCAAATTCACTGCAAGGTCAAGATAATGGATGCTTCCAAGGGCTTTTCTCTGCCAGGCACTAAAGCTGGCAGAACCAAGGACCAGAAACAGCCTCCCAAGTGTCTGTCAGTCATGTGTCTTTTTCCAAACTATAATATAAGCTTCATGACTCAGTCCTAACTTCCACCCAAGTAGAACAATTTCATTTACATCTCAAGCTTGTCGTGTATAATTATAATATGATTTTATTGAGGGAAATCCATATTATAGTAGTATAAGGATGCAATTCAATTGACAGTAAAAGGGGAGGTTACAAACCACTCAGAAAAGGTTTGGGGGAGACCAGTATGAGGAGTGACATATTCGGTATCTGGAAATTCCCTTGCAGCATCAAATCATTGAGGAAAAGAGTGCTGCATCTCTGTAGAGCTTTAGGGAATAGTTGCCAAAATCTCTAGAAGTTCTGGAGACCCTATGGGTATGGAGGCCAAAACATCTCAATTTTTTTTAAATTCAGCTCCTGTATTTGTATTGCTTTCAGAGATGTATTACCAGACTACCTTGTTAGTTTCAGTTTAGTCGTGATCACTTAGAATATCCAGGCTTTAATCTGTCATTTACATATATAGTCATTCAAATGACCAAAGTATTATATCTATTATATATTATATTATATATGATTATATGTACTATGTAATGTATATATTACATATATTTCATATAGATGAAAACCATATATACTATATATAGTATATATAACATATATATAGTATATGTTCTGTATATATAACATATATAGTATATAATACATATATACTATATATATGTTATATATACATATTACATATATCAATGTAATGTATATATTTCATATAGATGAATGTATGTATATATTACATATATTCATATGTAATGTATATATTACATCTATTTATATGTAATATATATATTACATATATTTCATATAGATGAAAACCATATGTAATGTATATTTGTATATATTACATATATTTCATATGTAATGTATATATTACATATATTTCATATAGATGAAAACCATATATATATAATATATATAGTATATATATAGTCCCACAGGTCCCAAATCTCTTGGAATTCCCTGAGTGATTTGTGCAATGTGGTCATCTTCTGTCTTTTGGTCTCTTGTCCTCAGAGCTTGAGAGCCATGGAAGTTGCAATGGATGTCTTGTTATTCTTAATGGACCTATGTTAATGAAGATAACTTTTGGATAGCACCTGAAGAGAGGGGTTGTATGCCAGAGAAACTAACTTGAATACAGGGTGGGATCATTGTTCCCTAATTTCCTGGGAGGGGAGATTGAGTTCAATTGCTAATGGCCAGTGATTTAATCAATCATGCCTATGCAATGACAAGTTAAAGTCCCCAGATTAGGGGTTTCTGGGAATTTCCAGGCTGGAGAACAAGAGCAATTCCACATGTTGCCTTGTCAGACCCCAAGCCCCATGAGGACAGAAGCAGCATTGTAGCAGGTTGTGATTTCTTCATCTGGTTGTTGATTTGTGTCCTTTAGTATCTTTTGTAATAAATTGTTGCTTCAGTGAGTAAATGGATTTCTGGGAGTCTTTGTGCCATTCTAGCAAATTGATCAAACTTAAGGAGTATGTCCTGGGTACCTCTGATTTCTCTAGCTGGTCAGAAGCTCAGATAGCAATCTGGATTTGCACCTGAAATCTGTCTGAGAAGGTATTCCTGGGAACCTCCAGTCTGTAGCCAGCTAGTTGGAATCACAAGTAACTTCTTAGGACTTGCAACTGGGTACAGAATTTTGATGGGCATATCTTGGGAGATGAGCCCTTACCATGTGTAGCTGACACTCTCCCAATATGGTAGTGTAAGAAATGAGTTGAATTTCCAGACACTACTTGTTCTGGAAGCAAATGTAATGGAACTTAAAGGTTCTTGAGGGGACTCATTCTTATGCCTATATACAAAGTTACATTTAAAGTATCTTAGAAATATTTAAATATATATGTTTAAAAAACAAGAACCAAAATTTTTCCAATAGGAAACATTTTACCTCTGTTCCAAGTAGTTCAGATAGAGATATAAGCATGGAAGGGAGGATGGTGGATCTCTTTTTCATGTTGCCATATTTGTAAGTTACTTAACACAGGAGCTTAGGGATTTCAGGTATTGTTTTGCCTCTCTGAGGAAACTCTTTCTAGTATGTGTTTTTCTCCCTGACTAAACTGTGAGCTTCCAACTATTACTTCTTCCTATTGAATTCCTGTAATTCTCACATTTTATTCTGAAAATAACAGGCATGCTGTAAATGCTTACTGATTGAATTGTCTCACAGTGTAGCTGGCAAACTGTGTAGGACTACAAGCTGCCTCATCATCTTCCATGAATCACCATTAGAAGGAATTAGCCTGAAGAGATTAATAAAATGCCCTATGTGAAAAGCAAACACAAACAAAACAAAACCCAAGGCAAATACAGCCAGATTTGGAAATGTTGAGTAATTTTTCAACCTTAAGAGATTGTCTTTTTAGTATAGTCTCTTATAAACAGAACTAATTAAAAAAAAACACCATGTTCTATTCCCAGTTTATGTACTTCATGCTTACAGAGAGCATAGTAGGTCATTTGAAGTACTCTTCTGTTCACTTTTGGATGCTTTGCTCATTTCTTCAAAATGGAAATGAACTGTAAGTAGAGGGCACTTACTCTTCAGAAGTTCAAGTACCCCACGCACATCTTCAAAGTAGAAATTTGGATTAGGATTCTCCTTATCTGTATTTTTCATGAACTTTTTTATCATGTCTCCTGAAGCGTTTGCAGAACTTAAATGAGAAAGTTTTATTATAACTTCAGACAAAATAGGAAATGTGAGTTTGTATTATATAAAGAAAACAATGTATGACTGAGTAGCCTGTTGTCCCTGGGGCAAGTAGAATAAATATCAACACAGAACAAACAGCAAGATGTGCTGTGGCCATTAAAGTCATTACATTTACTGGCTTTCCATGTCATTAGGTAGGTAATGAGTTGTACATATTTTAAGATTTAAAACAACCCGAGTGACCATATAGTCTACATCAGTAAGTACTGAAATCTAGGATGAGCATTTGGGAGTTGCTTTAATGCTACTCATATTTGTTTATGTTTTGATTAAATGGTATTGTCCCATTAATTTTGTGTACTGGTTCTAAATGTGCACACCAGTAAGTGGGATCATCATACAAAACAGGTTAGCTTTAAATACATTTTTATCTGGAGAGTATGTAATGGGTCTTTATTATGAATCTAGGATAAAGTTCCATCCTTGCTGTAATTGAATCATAGAACTGTCTAGGTCAGATAAAAAAATGTTGACTAGAATATAAACTGGTTCTATAAGACAGAATCAGTGTCCTTATAACTTTAAAGGAAATAATATATTTAACATTAAAATTAGTTTTTATTATCTTAGTATGCTAAAGTAATTGAAACAGTTATTACTTCACTTAAAAATTACTTTCTTCAATATCACAGTGTATGGTGCTAGTAACAATAAAGTATGAATTATACTCACATAGGATTTAATAATCTAATCAGAAATATTTTTAAGACACTTCAATTTGTGTGGTATTTACTATCGCAAGTATCCCTTGCATATAAGTAATATGCATTTTAAGTATTAGTATGACCCCCTGGATACTTAGATTAAAAACAATATCTTAATCTTAACACTTAACAGTCATTAAATATTTACAATATAAATTTTCACCTTCAAGCTTATATATTTTATTGAATATAGACAGACCCTCTTCCTTAGGAAACACAATTGATGAAATCATTTTAATAATGTGTAAATCTGAAAACATTTAACAAAAACCTTATTTAAACAAGTCAATCTGAAACAAAATATTATTTTACTTATTTCCCCCAAACCATAGCTGAATTATATTTTAAACTTAACATAATCTTTCTACTTAAACACTTCCAGCAATATTAAAATTATGTGAAAGGTAAATGTATGTTTAAAATACTGAATTTTTCATTCACATTTTTTCATAGCATGTTGATTGTGTACTTGCAGTGTTTATTTTATCAGACTAAGAATTTTATGATATTCCTAGAAGCAGTAACACAGTCTCCTCCATTAAGATGCTTATTACTATATAGATAATTCAACTTTTGTTGCCAGGTTGAATATATGTACCATAAGAAAAAATAAAAGTTGTATCTGGGTTTAAGACTTTATATATATATATATATATATATATATATATATATATATATATACACATTCATCCTTCTACACATCCATTTTTTATTTATTGTTCATTATTGCATTTAATAATTATTTACCAATCACTGCTGGGAAGGGATTTATAAAAGTAAAATATGAATTCTTTTGTAACAGAGTTGGTCATTCACAGAGAAAATAACTTTGATATAAAAGTGAAACATAAATGCAGGATACAAGCAAAATAAAAGTCAAAGGATAAGAAGCATTGGCTATTTGAGGACAGAGAATGTGTTCATTCTAATTCATCACAGATTTCCCAAAACCCAAGATGGTGCATGTCACATATGGTATGTTAAATATTTATTGAAGTAATGGTAGAATGTGTCATGGAAGAAGAGAACTTGAAACTGAACCTGAATGCTGAGAGAAATACAGTACAGGTGGAAAAAATACTAGAAACACAGGACTATAAGCTTTCAGAACTAGACCCACATAGAACGGATCTAGTACTTTCTATATGAAAACACTTTGGCCTAACAGTATCACGACAACACACTTTCATTCATAACAGGATACAAAATTGGATTGTCTGACAGAGAAACTAAGGTACTATCCAGGATTGACACCAAAGTGAGATAGGCAACAGTCCAACAAGGTACACATGTTGAAAGCAAATAGATAAAAAGTCCAACAAATTATGACTTGGAAAAAACATGATAATTCTCTGAAGAAAATGCTGCTGTAAGTACTCCCCTTCTTTTATCGCCACTCACCACCATCCCCCACTTTCCCAAGGGGAGGAGTTGACCTCTTTTTAAATGAGAGAAGTTTTTCTTTTTCAGAAACACGTGGAAGAGAACCTGGAGGAGTAGATGATTGGATTCAAATGTTTCTGAGGTGGGAGTGATTAGTCCTATCAAAAATAAATTATCTGGATTAAAGACAACAAATGAAAGAGCACCCCTGATTATAAAGTAAAAAAAAAAAAACTCCATGAAAACCTTCTAGTGATATTTAATCCAACAGAACATCACTGTAATAGAAGCTTCAGGTTCTCTAGAGTGTTAACTTACACAAAGCATTAGAGTTTCACTCATGATTCAAACCAGAGGCTTTATTTTCTTGGGGATGTCCACATTAGAAAAATATGTGCACAAATTCAATTGGCAGCAAAAGGAAGATGATTAAAAATCTTTAGTTCTAACTCAGCATATTGGCAACAGAGTGGGCAGTGCCTGGTCTAGAGAATTCCTGGCAGTCATCTGTCTGACCAGAGGGGATGGACACCTCTCAGAAGAGAGTCTTCAGAAACTCTCACCAAAATCCGTAGGTTTCAAGACAATGGATGTGGTGTCTGTAAGCATCTCCAATTACCTTACATTTTGGTACCTTTATTTATGCCACTTCTCAGACACATATTATCAAGACCACCTGTTAATCTTAATTTAGGAAGGGACCCAGCCCAGCCAGGTTTTTAACTGTCTTTCACATGTATATTTGTCAGGGTTTTCATGAACCAGCCATTTTTTTTTTAATTGAGAATCTAAATTGCTCTGTCTCGGTAGCCCCCAGCTTTCTATCAGTCAGGGACATTACTGTAAAAATATTTGTGATAGTCACATTCTAATGATGACGTATTGACTCAAACTTGCTGCTTGACTTCTCTCTCTGCCTAATTCCCATTGGGGTGAGTTAGGGTGAAATACAGCAGGCGGTGAATGGGAGAAGAAGGGAATTAAGGGAGACAGGGAAGCTCACTGTGCCCCCACTCAGGTGTCAGGGGTCTTGACCCAGTTGCAGCCTTTTAATATCTTAAAATGACAAGAGCTCTCTGTGTCACTTTATGATGGTGAGAAAAGACTTGGGATCTGCCCACATTTTCACCCAATGACAGAGGTCAAACCTCCCTGTTAGGCATATTTAAAGGGAGACAGGAAGGCCAATGAAGTTGTCTTTCTGTTTAGATGTCACAACTCCTGCTCATTTAGTGTACAGCTTACAACTCTTATAGATTTTAAAGAAAGAAAAAGGGAAAAGGGAATAATAGAAAATATTGTTGTCACCATATACATGAAAGCATCAGAGTTGAATTTTTAGGGCAACAAAGATCATTTGTCACTGAAATAGATTATTTAACTGGATAATTCAATATCTATATATACATATATTATGCCAAAATTAATAAGTATCCAAAGACATGGAATTTTGAAAGTGCATGGTAACCTTAGAAAAGTAATTTAGCTGAAATATTGCTCTTATGGCCTACCACAGAGGAAGGTTAACTGTTCCATAGGATTGTGGTGGTGGTGGTAGAACAAGCCTGTCCTGTGATATGACATCATGCAACAACAGAGAGTGGCATTCCAACTCTATTTAGCTATGGGAAACTAGTCATATAGAATAATATTATTTTGGTGAGCTGAAAGAGTCCCCTAAGAGACAACACCAATGCTTAATCATGACAAGTTACTTTTATCCCATCAAAATGTCATAATCAGATTCACAACTACAAATACATTTTGCCATTTTCTTACCTTGAATGTCCTTAGACGTCTCCTCCCTGGTCCATTCATATCCTCTTTTTACTTAGAAATCATTTTTCAACAATTTCAGTTTCTTTCTCTCTAATAACTTTTAGCAGTGCTTATATACAAACATTTGTTATTCCAGAAAGATTTTCAATTCTATGTGGATCAATAGATATTACTGCCCTCAAAGTATATATGAAATGTTTTTCCCCATATCTGTACTTTATAGTCCTCATAGTAGATCTTTTGCAGATGAGAAAAAAATGAATCTAGAAAGGTCAAGTAAAGTTAGCTATCAAGTGTTGTCCTAGTTAATAGTTTTCACATCTGGTTGATTCCAAAATGCACATTCTTATTCTCTTTTCTATATTTGTTTTCTACTCACCTGTGTATTGCTTTTTAAGTGTCATATCAGAATTCATTTTTGGAATATTCCTCATACTTAAGTCCCTTCTAAGATGCATACTTTTTTGAATGAGAACTCCATAAGATTAAAAAAAAATCAACAACTTGGCAATAAATTTTAGGCATTAACCCTATGCCAAGTAATTATCAAAAGGTCTAATGCTTTGAGACTTCACAAATGTGATCTTAAGATAATGGAATGAAGCTTGCATTGTGAACCTTCTCCATGTTTTCCATTGTGATATGCTTCATGGATTGGCTTCCTAAAAAAAGATTTGTAAAGCATTCTGGGAAGGTCTGCCAATTAAAAACTAGAGATTGGCTGAAGGCTTGCAGCGATTGAATTGTGGATACAGATGGTGCCAAATTGAATGTTTCCATAGCAACAGACTTTTCCTTAATAACTTTTAGATGGGAGGGGGGACATAAAAGAGGAAAGCATCTTTCAGCAGATGTATAATCCTACAGCATGTTTTCAGATTGATTTTGGAAGTTAATTTGTACTTAAGTAGTGATTGTTTTATGTGGATCTGAATATTATGAAATTCTCCTAAGGAAATATTTTGAGAACAGCAGAAATGAATTCTAGGAACTTTATAAAGATAAAAGGACATGATTTAAAAAAAAAAAAAAACTTCTTGGTCTATAACTTGTCGACCAGAATTCTATATTACTATATCCATTGGTCAGTGATTTCTTGGTTCTTAACATCTTGTAAGATTAGAAGTTTAGAGCACAATTTCTTTATAAACAAAGAATAATGAGATGTAATCACAGAATTGGAACTGACATTAATACACTTATTCTTCCGTCTTATGGATTAGTTTTTCATTATCTATTGCTTGAATTTTTTATTGTTAATTTTATAAATCATTTCAGAAAGAAACTCATAAGATGGTTGTTTTGTAGCTTTGATAGTTTTCAGATGATACGGTGTATTATAGATCTAGTGTCTGGGACTCAACTTTGCATAGCTAACTACTAGACATTAGTCATTCATCTGGACATGATTAGGCTCTGAGCAACTGACCCATGCAACACAAACTCACAAGAGACTGATTTATAAATCATTTCAAATAAGAGATAATAAACCCAATTATTTTGCAATACAACTTAGACTGTCAAAAAAGTCATTAATAATAATTTACATACTACGCTCTCCCCAGTGAGGGTGATGTAGAAGAGCAAATCATAGATTGCAAGGTGTGATGGTAACCACAGATTTCAGAGGTGGGTAATAAGGTGTTAAAAAGGACAGTTCATTAAGTGAGAAATGCTGGACAAAATGTTCATTTTTGCTAAACTAGGTGATTTCTAAAATAAATATAGTTTATTTCTCTCATATGGTACTAATGGCATCATAGTGGATGCTTGTTCCCTGGTTTTCCTTTTATTTTTTAATGTATGTATATACATATATATGTATATATTTATATTTTACATCATTGTCTACACCAAGGTTCTCCCGCCACCTTGTCACCAATGAACCATTATCTTAATCTCTTGTGCCCATCACTTCCCCGGTGTTACCCCTCTCGCCCTCTCTTGCTCTATGCTTCAGTTCTGCTGACACTGAGTTTTAAATTTTTCTTGTCCATTTGTTTGCTTGTTTTCCCTATATCCCACATATAAACGAGACCATCCAGTATTTCTTTTTCTTTCTGGCTTATTTCTGCTAATATGATTCCTTCTAGTTCTATCCATGTTGCTTCAAAAGACATGTTTGTCTTTTTTGATTGATGAGTACCTATATAGAACTTTCTGATCCATTCATCTGTTTGGGGGCATTTGGATTGTTTCCATATCCCGGATATTTCAGTAGTTTAAGAGTTCTCCACACAGCCTTCCATAGTGGGTGAACCAGTTGGAATGTTTGCATTCCCCCTGGTTTTCCTTTTAGAATCCATAAAGCATGTATCCCTTCACACCTGCAGTCTTACCTTCCTTACCCCTTCCCTCTGCTACAGAGCACTGTTGAAGTCAGGTTGTTCAGTGGATTCAGTCATTACTTGGAGCTTTGTATTAGTCCCAGTTCTACTCATTAATCACCTGACTGAACTGCATCACTTCTCCCAAAACCCTTATATACCAACTCTTTCTGCAAAAAAGTTCCAACCCTAGTGGCAATTCCTTGATGCATATTTTAAAGAAGTAACGTAAGACTCAAGCACTGTCTTGAAGATGGTTAATATTGCCCACTCCTCATTTTTTCCCCCTTGTGTTAAATTTAGAAAGAAAAATCTTTCTTCTGGAATTTTTCCAGACTTCTGGAATTTTACAACTCAGTCCCTTTAGGAACTTATGCAGGTAAAGAGAAACTTAAAGACTCGTAGAGGTAGAGCTAGAGATGACTAGAAATAAAAACATGGAAATATACATACACATAAAATAAATACATAGCAATGGGATATATTATTTATAGAGAAAGAAATATGCACACTTTAAAATGTAGTTTAAAAATATAAAGAATTTGCTATCATTTGGAAACAGTGAACGAATGAAATAAGAAACCTGACAGCTAATCTCCCTCTCATGCTCTCTCTCTCTCTCTCTCTCTCTCTCTCTCACACACACACACACACACTCACACACACACATACACCCTTTACAAGTAAAACTCAGCACAGGTTTAAAACATAAAACCAATTCCTGAATATCTAACCCAGGTAAATAACAGGAAAGAATTATAATCTCTCTTAATCTTTAATTATTTCCCTACATAGAATTTGCAAATGGCACACAGGTAAGAACAAGTCTTATTACCCTAAAAACAGTACAACATGAAGAACTGGATGAGAAGTAAAGGAAAATAGCCGGTACACTTTCATTAAAGGCAGTTCTCATGGCTTAGTCCCAGACCCCTTGTGCTCTGCCATCATTCCCCATTTTACTCTTTAGAGATGCAGACTTAGGAGTATGACTCAAATACAGACATTCTCAAAGGATTGATTTACAAAACCTACTCAAAATAGAGACAACAGAAGAGTGAGAATAAGAAAGAGGGGTAATGGTATGTTTCAGTGTTTGAGCCCAAATAGAAACTGAATAGTAAATTTGGCTATAAACACTTTTGTATCTAGTTTTACTTAAGCTTATACTTTATTCATCACAGGGATATGATTAATAATCCAAAATATATACTTGTCATTCTATCTAATACTACAGATATGGTAATTTGAGGATGAACTTTGTTGTTAAATGTTGGTTCATACCTACCACTGAATAACAATGTTGATTAGAAATAGTTTCAAACTATTTAAGTACTATAATAGTACTTAATGGCAGAGGAAATGAATGATTGCAGCTTTAATGTGCTCAAATGCTAAGTTTAAAAAAGTAGAAGACAAAGTATTTTCTGCCATAGGATCCTAATTTTGTCAAAAAGAGGGTGTGCACAAGAGTGAACCAGCAAAACAAATTATGACCAGAAGGTAATACATTAAGCAGTTTAACACCTATCACTAGTGGAATTAAGTAAACGTATATTTTTCTGCGTATATTTTCCCAGTCCCCTGCAATAAAATGTACTTACTCTAGATACAGAAAATGTATAAAAGTATATTCTAATTAGATGTTTCTCAATCTTTTTCATCAATCTTATAAAGCCTTTTAAGGCATTTTTTTATCAACCCCCCTAATAAATGTTAATACCACAGATATGTGTTTATATATTGTAACCTTAGTTAGTCTGAAGAATTTTGTCCCCTATGAATAACTAAATAATGCTCTTTGGGGCATTATTGCCACTATTGAGAATGTAAGAAGCACCACAATATTAATTCAGTATATTTGTGGTAGGAACAAAGTAAGTAGTTTGTTTTATAATGAATTCAAAGAAAATATGTAAATTTCCCTACTTAATGCTATTTTCCCCCCAAATCTGAAATAAAAATACTTGTCTAATTTTAGGAATACTACTGAAAATGAAATATTGTTACATAGTTATAAACCTTGAAATGAATGTACTTTTTTATTTTTTGTTTCAGGAACATATACCTTGGACACAATTTTGAGCAGCACTCATGAGATATGATCTCTTTCTCGTATTTCTTGACCTTTTCATTATTATCTTTTATACCATCTATTTCCATGTAGGCCATTTTCTCTGAATAGTTATTAATTTCTTCAGTTTTTCTTTCACATAATATTGAGGGCTTAGCATCCTGAATGCATGGTTCCATTGTGGTTATTAAATGTGAACTAAACCTTGCAAGAACATGGTACCTTGTAGATAATTTTCTCCCATCAGACAATTACACAAAGAACTCTGAGGGTTCAAAGGTCTCTGCTGAAGCAATTTTTTCAAGTCTTGTAGCCTTTTCTCATTGTTGCTTTTCACAATATGGAAATTTTCATTTTTAAGGTTAAAAAAAAATGACGATGCGTGGAAGAACTATTCAACACAGCAGGTTATAAACCAATTAGGATGATGTTGTCCTGGATGGAGATTTTCTTGAACCTCTTGTATTAGCTATTTCAGCTTTTTTTTTTTTATGTTCAAAGTGAATAGAATAATGAAGAGGCTATTTAGGAAGGTTTGGACTCAGGAAAGAAAAACCCTTTCATTAGGTTCCAAATAGCAGCTAGCTTATTAAGCTGCAAGAGACAGAGATTTAGTGTAGAAAAAAAAATAATCAGAGTCGAAAAAATAAAGCAATGAGATTAGAAGGTCAGTAATACCATTGAAACTGTAGGCATGGCAGGTTATTAGCAGATGTTTTGTTTTGGTAAAATGCCATAACTTTGTTCTGCCTCTTGCTATTACCTGTGTTGAGAAAATTTAATGTGGGTGTGCCCAAATACCTAAGAACAAAGTGGTTGCCTAAACTTAATCTAAATGGAGACACTGTGTACACAAGTTTGCAGCAAACATCATGCTCAGTGTACAAATTTCAACTGCTTCATTAATAGAACTCCTTCTAGTTTTCAAGAAGAATTTAGAGACACTTTCAAGTCAGGTAAACATCCTTGTCACCGGCAACATTAGTCTACCTGTGGTCACTGAGGTAAGATAATGCTGTTCTAAATTGGAATTCTCCACTGGCACTAGTTACGTGTAATAAATAAATGTTTTCCCGTGGACCCTGGAATGTAGGAAAACTAGAATCTGATGTAGCCAAGGAGAATATTGGTGAACTCAAACAGTGAATGAGAAAAGGCAAGTGGTTTGGGTGGAAATAGGGAACAAGCAAGTAAGGTGATGGAATCAGGGGAAAAGAAACACTAAAGATTTCATAAGAACTGAGCTCTGTTTAATAAATCCCATTGAGTGTAAATATGGTGTTATTGGACACAAGTTCATGTTTGGATTTAGCTGATAAGTAGAATCTTCTAGTCTACTCATTTTTCAAAATGTGGCATATTAACATGGTTTTATATTACAAATTAAATTTGGTAAGGAAACCTTAAACTCGTTGAGTCACCTGACACCTTGCTATTTTCCTACCCTATTACTTTCTTATTCTCTAGTACTTCCAAGTCTTGGCTCAAACATTGAGGTTACTCAGTGTCCCTTAAATCTTCTTTCTGATACTGCTTCTTTGTCAAAGTGAACTCTACGAACCTTTCTAGCATTTCCTTTTATACTTAATCTCTTGTGGTCATTGTTCTAATTACAACTATCAGTGATCTCCAACAAGTTGCCTTTGCTTGATCTAAGAATCACCTCTCATGCTTCATCTCTGTAGGCTTTGCCTTGAGCATAAGGATGATGTAACCTTTTCCAAATCTCTCCCTTCAGTTTCCTATATTTTGTCTACCTCACTACAAAATGTTCCTGAGACTTTACCTTTGTCTCTTATGCTCATGTCTTTACTCATCACTGTATGAATGACTCTCCAATGTCTTAAATGAAGCTCTCAAAATGTCACCTTTGGCTTCTCACCTATTTTATCCATTCCATTTAGCAAACTGCATTACTTTTCCCCTTGTGGTTTATTAGAACTTTAATTCAACATGAAATTGTTGGTCAATGTGAGTAGCCAATAGCAATAATTTTCACCTTTATTTGTGATACAAACAGACCCAATTTTTCTCTTATTTATCTGCAAATGATTAAAAGTCAAGCTAAAATAAGATAGCAAACAAGTAAGATTTCCCAGCAAAGAGCTTTTAAGCAAAGAATGTTACATGTAGTATGCAATGTTTCCATAACTTTTGCAAATGTTACTTGTAGTATGTATTCTAAAAAGGATAGGGTGAGAGTCTATTAGTTTCATCTTTTTCTGTGAGGCAGAAAACCCATTCTATGACAAGTCTAGTCATTTTAAGAGTCCACTCAGGGAATTACCTCGATATCCTCTGCCATTTCCCATCAAAAGTATTCATGAATTACCTATCATGTAAGAGTTTGTGTGCCGAATGCAGAAGGAAGAACTTAGGCAAAGGCCTGTACATTTTATTTTCTAAATATCTCACTGATTATTTCCTATCTTTCATAGTACCAACACCATCAGACCTTGCTGAACTCATAATGTTTGACTTTATTTCTCTGCCTCTATTTTGCCTTTCTTTTTTTAAAATCACTTTGTTGTTTAAATTTTTATGTACACACACACACACACATATATATATATATATATATATATATATATATATATATTTGCAACATTGTACTCTTCAGGGTTCACACCCCCACACCGTATCACCCGTGAAACATCATCTTTATATTTGTGCTCATCCTTTCCCTGATTTCTCCCTTCCCGTCCCTAGATGCTTGTCCCAGTTCTACTGTTAGCTTATTTTGACTTTTTCTCGACCTTTTGTTTGTTGCCTTATATCCCACATATAGGTGAAACCATCTGGTTTTTGTTTTTTCTTTCTGACTTATTTCTGCTAACATGATTCTTTCTAGGTCCATCCATGTTATCACAAATGCATCATGTTTGTCTTTTTTTGATTTCAGAATAATATTCCATCCACAACTTTTTCAACCATTTGTCAGTTTTGGGCATTTGGGTTGTTTCCATATCCTGGCAATTGTAGATACTGCCACAATAAACAGCTGAGTACAAGTTTCTTTTTGAATTAGTGTTTTGGTATCCTTTGGGTAGATTCCCAGTAGTGGAATATATAAGCATTCTGTACATCAAAAAAGACAATAAGCAAAACAAAAAGAAACCTAACCAAATGTGAAAAAAAAATTGCCCTACATACAAGTGATAAGGGTCTGATAACAAAGATTCATAAAGAACTCACACAACTTAGCAAAAAACAAAGCAAAATTCCCAGTCAAAAATTGGGAGAACTAAAAAGACACTTCTCTGAAGAGGAAGTACAAATGGCCAATAGGTTTATGGAAAAAATGCTCAACATCTATATTAATCAGGGAAATGCAAAACAAAAATGAATTGAGAGACCAACTTACACCAGTAAAAATGGCCCATAGCAAAACCAAAAAAAAACAGACAACAATTGCTGGCATGAATGTGGAGAGAAAAAAGGAAACACTTTTATACTGCTGGTGGAGATGCTGACTGGTCTAGCCTCTATGGAAAGCCATATGGAGGACCCTCAAACTACATTTTTTGCCCTTCTTTCTAACCTATTTTCTATTTCACAGCAAGACTGTTCTATTAAAAGCCAGGTCAGATGGTGCCAGTTTCTTACATGAAATATTTTGGTAGGATCTCATTGCACTTAGGATGAAGGCAAAACTCTGACCCTAATTCAGATAATTTCTGGAGTCCAAAAATCCGAGCATATAGCTTTTCTTTCTAGTGAATGATGCATTCAAAGAAGCAATTTCTATCTTAAAACATAGATTCCTAATGCCTATGAATATTGAGCTGCGTAGTTTTCTTGTGAAAGTTTGTTTCTTGTGCAGCTTTGATTTTATCCACATTCCAACTCAGTCTCATGCACATAGTAGATTAGGAAGAAAAAGTTTGTAATTAATGACTGCATAGACAAAGGAACAAAAAAAATGAAGAAATATATAAAGTATAGCAGCATCAGATTGTCAAATGCTTCTTTATAACAGTCTATCTGAACAAATGTATAATTTGATTAAGACCAATTTCTGGTGATGTTTATGTGCCTTTCTTTTTGTTTTGGTGAAAAGGCATCCATTTTATATGTTTTTAAAGGAATCATTCCTTTGTTGCAAATAGTGTAGGCACTAGACTATCCCGTAACTCGTTTTAAAGGAAATAATAATAATACCTTCTGTTTGCTGACAGCTTTACAGTTTAGAAAGCACTTTTTACATGATTTGCTTCATTTGAATTTTTCTGCTTCTTCCTTTACTATGGGGATTCTATTTAAGAAGAATTTCTTTTTTTTTTTTTAATTAAGGCAATTACACTATTCTGTCCCTATATTTTTTAGTCATACGTCTCATCAAACTATTTTCTCTCTCCTGGGTCTTTCTTCTCTGGATGTATAGTTATATTTTACCCAGAGGTAAGTGGAAATGGTGAAAGCCTTATACAGACATTTTTGCAAACTCAAATATTTCATTTTAGAAGTTGTGGTACTCTTTTAGGAATTGCTGTGGTTTATTTACTTACTTTGTATGAAATTCTTTTGTCACCTGAATTGGGATTATTGGGATAGGACTTAATTTTTATCTCCTCCATATTTCATACCACTTACTATAATTTTCATGAGTTGCTCGACTTAAATGACAAAAATTATCTAAAAACCAGGGAATAACACCTCATATCTTTGTAACTCTTTCCTTTTTGGCTTTTTGACCATAACTTTCATCTAAAATGTATTTTATCATCACCGATCCTGTGTTTGCCTTAACAATCCATTTGTTAAATACATCATAATTGATTGATCTTTATTCCTTTTTATTCTCACATTTTGCTTTTCTGGAGAAGCATCTGAAGTGATCCGCTGAGGCTCTAATTCATTCACTCATTCATTTTTTTTCTTTTTTCCCTTAATGCCGAATCCCCATTTTCACAAAGTCTGAAAAAGAATTGGACATGGACTTCATGTTCATAACATTGACTAGCTGTATATACTTGTTTTGTTTATATAACATATGTTTGTGATTATTTTTGGTTTTGCAGTAGCACATAAATTCTTGTTTGTGACTTAAAAGTCATGTTTACCCTTTTAACACATGTCTTTATATCCTTCTATATGCCAAACTTGTGCTGGAGCCTGATTTAAAAAAAAAAAAACACACCCCCTTTCCTCAAATAATCTCATTTCAGTGGAGACAAGATAATACATAGGCAGTTGCTGAATAGAGTAATCTGTGTGTTTAGAGGGTAGCTAAGAACAGAGGAACAGGTAGAGAGCCTAACTTAGCCTCTGAATTAACACTTGGGTGGAGTTGAAGAGAATTGTCAGGGTAAGATGCCTGTTGGCACTGACTAGCAGAAGGGTAAATAAGGAGCAGTCTGGGTATAAGACAAACATAGATGCATGTGACACGTAACCTTGCATGTGAAAAAGACTCTTGTATGGCTATTATGAAGTTGTAGTGTGCAGGTCACAAGCAGTAGAAGTCAAGAAGCTGGAAAAGTAAACAAGGACCATTTTAGAGAAGTTCTTCGAAGTCAGGTAAAGAGTTTCGATTTTATCCTGAGAACAGTAAAGGGGTAGGAAGCATGAAGGAAATTTAAGAAGTAACAACATACTCAGATCTTCATCTGCTCAAGCCTTTTCTGACTAGATTGATAAAGATAGTTGGGAGACCAGAAGGTTAGTAGGAGAGCAGTGATTCTCAGTCGAGGCAGCATGTTAAAGTCACTCAGGGGAGCTTTTTAAAAGTGCCATGGCTTGGACTCCACCTCAAATAAATTAACTCAAAATCTTTGGGAGCAGGGCCCAGGCATTGGTAGTTTTTTTCAGTTGATTCCAGTGTGTAGACAAGGTTGTGATTCACTAAATAAGAGAGAGCATCAGAGCTGGGAGGGGGAGTAATTAAAATAAACTAGGGAAGCGACAGCTGGATGATAGAGAGGTTAGAAGAGCAACTGAGGGTGAATGAATGACTTGGCATCAATGGTAAAGTAGGAGGAACAGATGTGTGACAGTGATTTGGAGAGGGGAAGGGTGGAGATGTGGTTAATTTTGTATATGCTGAATTTTTAAAATTGATTTCATAGGTATTTGTGATGTGAATATAAAGCTCAGGAGAGTCCTTAGATTTACACACAGATTTGATTATCAGCATTGTGAAGATAATTAATGAACAAATAGATGAACTCACCAAGGAGAATAAGTTTACTGGAAATAAAAGGAGACTTCTAGGGCATAACAACAGTTAACAAATAAGTGACAATGATTTAGGAATGCCCAAAGAAGTAGAATTCCCCCCAAAAATAATGCCATGTTAATCAAAAGAAGGTTCCAAAGAGGGGTCATCATTGATGGCATATATGAAAGGGAAGTCTTGGAAAATAACAACTCTATAATGTAATAGTCAAGAAAATATACATTATAAAAGAAAGAATATCTGCTCCTATACTAACTTGAAGGTCATTGCTATCACTTTCAAAAATAATTTCAGTGGCAAAATTCAAAATGCAGTGGACTGAGTAGGGTAGGTCAGGTGTAGAAGTGGAAATGGTAGTTGCAGATACTGTTTGTCAAACTTCAATGTGCATGTAAGTCACCTTTGGAAACTTGTTTAAAAATGTAGATTCTGATTCATACAGTCTAGTTTAAGAATCAATATATAATATTTCCAACAAACTCACAGTGATACTGATGCTGCTGATATATGAACCATCCTTTAAGTCCCACTGGTATAAACCATTCTTTGTTGAAGGACATAGGATTGACTGGAAGGAGTATAGATCCAAAGGAAAGAATTATTGTTTTTTTTTCTCTATAGATGAACTTCTAGACTGAAATTAAAGATATAACATGGGTTAAAGAAATGAAATGTCTTCTTTTGGGAAGTAGAATTTAGTATGCTGAGTACGGGGAATGATTAGGTATGGGTAGTAGAGACACCAATACCTCTTGAAGAGGAGGAGGTAACGAAGACTAGAAATGCAGGCAATATCCTCCTGTTAGTCGACAATAGACATTTTGCTTTTCAGGTCATAGTTACTGTTCGAGGGGTTGTTTCTTATTTTTAATCAACCTGAGAGATATACTGTGAGTGTGTATCTGTAAAGATAGGAATGAGCCCATTTTGTTTCTCAGTTAATATTTTTATATCCTGCACTATCAAAAGTCTGATTGGCAAAATATAGGAATGAAATTCAATGTGTTTCAAAGGAAAAAAAATAATCTTTTTTATTCTACCTACATTTTCAATATATTCCAACACATGCATCAACCTTGGTGTGAAAATGTACAGTGATGAATAGGTTTTCTTGTGTGCAGAGCATGCTGGTGGCACAGCAATAAATCCTTGGTGCTGGAATTGTAACCGTACCCTTATAGCTTGACTTTAACAAACTCTTGCTAAAACCTTTTCAGTTGTTAATACTTTATTTGCTACATTTGGCACTTAATTAGTTGATAGCACACATCAATACATGGATTGTCCAGTGACAGGATGTATCTATATCATATCTAGATAGTTTCTTTTCTATGTCTTATGAGAAAGGTAGGATTATAAACGGAAAGATTTTGTGTAACTACAGATCAAGCATTCCTCCCCAACTTCAAAACTCATTATTTTAAAGAGATGAATATCAAATGGTTTCACTAACATGTAGAATGTAGGAGAACCGAACAAAGGTTCAGAGAAAGACAAACCTTGAAGACTGATCATAGAATAATCCAGGGTGGAAGGTGGTGGAAGGTGGGGAGGGGTGATAACATGGGAGAGGATGAGCATAAAAGACTTAGGTGATGCACTAGGAGACATAAGATACTATATGTGCTTTGGTGGTGAGACCTACAGTGAGCAGACCTGCGGGAAGGAATCAAATTAAACAAGTTAAATCAAAACTGTCCAAAAATTAAATAAAAATAAACATCATTGAGCTTGAAATAGTGTACATCCAGAGGAAGTTTATGAAAAATCTAATTCATTTTAATGATAAAATGATATTACATATCAGTAGCCTCTTATTTGACTAGCAAAATAGCTACCATCTTTCCTTATAGCCTGATCTTATTTTCTCATAATCTGTGATTCTCCAGTGGCAAAAGGAAGTCTTTCTTTCACCTTCACTCATCTTTCAATATGGAAACCAACAGGCACTTTCCTTGTGTTTATACCCAAAGCAGGAGAATGAACTTTCTTAGGGGTATATTCATTTTCTCTTCTAGATTCTTCAGTATACTAGAAAGGAGGTCTGGTCTCTGGGTCTTTGACTATTTGTTGATTAGGAAATTAAGCTATATTTCTGAATTCCATTTTCAAGTCCTCTCTATACACATTGAGCATGACTTTCAACTGTGCTTTGTCATCCCCACTCCTATAAATTATGTTTGCTGTCTTTTATTTATTTCGTTTTATTTTTTATTTTTCATAATTTTATTTTTTTAAGTTGATTGTATACACACACACACACACGTATATTTTACATCATGTCTACCCCGAGGCTCCCCCGTGAGCCATCTTATCACCCGTGAGCCATCTTAATTTCTTGTGCCCATCCCTCCCCAAATTTTCCCTCCTCCCTCTCTCTTGCTCTATGCTTCAGTTCTGTTGACAGTTTTATTCCTGTCCATTTGTTTGCTTGGGTTCCCTATACCCCTCATATAAGTGAAACCATCACAAGTATTTCTCCTTTTTCTTTCTGGTTTATTTCCACTAACAGGATTCCCTCTCACTCCATTCGTGTTGCTTGTGAATGACAAAAGTCTGTCTTTATTGATTGATGAATAATATTCCATTGAGTACATATGCCGCAACTTTCTGACCCATTCATCTGTTTTGGGTATTTGGGTTGCTTCCATATTCTGGCTATTGTAGATAGTGCTTGTTTGCTATCTTTTAAGCTTCTACATTCCATACATAGCAGAATAGATTTTTTTTGCCTTAATTGAAAGGTGGCATTAGTGACTTAGAAAGCTGATTAAGTAATATGCTGCTTTGTGCTTGCTGAGAGAGAGCGTTTTATTATGAAAAATTTCAGCCACACAGAAAAGTTGAAGGAATTGTATAGTAATCACACATGTATCACCATCAGTGGTAAAGATTCTGCAATATCACTTCATCCTTTTATCTGTACATAAATCCTTTTTTTATATATGTTTCCAAGTCATTTTGGAGACATCAGTGCCATTGCCCCCTGTAAATATATATCAATATTATGCAGAACACTATTATGATCATGCAGTTCAATGCCAGAACTCAATATTCATGTATAGGTCTTTTACTTCTTTTCTTGTTTATTTGTTTGTGGCAAAATTTGCTTAGCATCCAATACACAAGTCTTATGTGAACCTTTCAGTGAAATGTGATGAATGGGTACACCTGTGTGATGCATGCTTCTATCAAGAGGTCAAAAATTACTATCACCACAGAAAAGAATGATCTTTGTTTCAGCTTGGCTCAAGTTTATTTTAAGTGAATTTTAGCGTGATTGAATCTAGTATGGCCAAGCTGAATCACGCCAACTGTCCATCTTGAGGAGCAATGTCATTTGAATTGCTGTTTGCTCATTCACACACTGGACTGGCTGAGTTCTTCCCAGTAAACTTCATCTCTAACAGAAAGAGTATGGAACAGGTATTTCACCAACTTTTAAAGCTGGAAAGAACCCCAAGAACCATCCAAACCCCTTTACTTTGTGATTCCATATTTGGCAATTTCAGTGGTGTTATGAAAGTGTGTGATTGTTGGTCTTTTACTCATTGCCTGGAGCTCATTATTTTCTCAGTCTTCACAGGTTGTTAATCTTCTTGTTATTATTTTCCCTATTTTCCAGAGATTAAACTAAGTGTGAAAGTATCTTTAATTTACTGAACTTTTACATAAAATGTTTTTAATTTGGGTCCTTGGGGGTGGTAAAATACCTCTGAAGAGGTGTGAATCTATATCTCTGAATCATACGTTGTCAACCTGTTACCTCAGTACAAAAATATTACCCAAAAATATAATATTCCAATTTTTTATTCTGGATCTATCTTGCATGATTTTAAATTAAATCCTTGACTGTTTTCAAATTCCAGCTTTTGTCAATATGGAGAGGAAGCAAATATTCAGATTTGCCTAGTGGGTAGGATTTAATCATGTTCCTATATCCCCCTCTCTTTTCAGCTTCCTGGTCTGAAATGTCTTATTGTCTGTTTCCATGATCACCATTTCCCTCCCCTCCTATTTATGAATAGAGCAAATACTCATTCACACTAGTTATATTTGACTTTCTCATTAGTATATTTGCTGCTTTCTCCTCTTAGTGTCTTTAGGTTGAAACCCCTTTTTACAAGTTCTGGAGTTTTTACAGAGTTTCAGTGCATTGTGGAAGTCAGAACAAATTTTAATGCTCCCTAAGATTGGAAGTATTAGAATTTTGACTGCCTTGATTCTTTATGTCTTTGAATATCATGGAGATACACCTGTATTACTCAAGATACAGATGTATCCTAGCTTGTACAAGAGAAGAGGACACTGGTAGTTTCTTTGTTTTTAGTTCCTTTCTTGATAATGCCTAATATTTTGTTGACTATTTTAACCTCAGGGAACAGTTTGATGTGATGCCCACATCTTTTTCACCATGCCAAGAAATGGTTCAGTGTTCATTTTCCTAACTTCATTAGGGGTTTTTTTCCATACAGTTGACAATAATTAATTATCTGCCATTCTAAACATTCGAATGACCTCAAAAATTTTATCTGCTACTTAACTTTCCCATCTTGGTAGCTTCTACTCTGTGGAACCATTAAGAACCAGAGTGTACACTCCCTAACAGCATGAATATTTGTTGATGGCTACAGTCCATCATTTAATCCTCTCTATACAGAGGAGGATACACCTTTTATTAATATGGCACTTTGTTTTTATTCATTATTGAATTTTATCTTCACAACAGTTCTTTGCTTCAACAATTCAGTTTTGCAGTTGAGATCAGGGTACATCAACTTTTTTTTGAAAGTTAAATTAGCTATTTCATCACCAGTACAGGGCTATAACCAATTACTAACTAGTAGCTGATGATTCTAAAACATACTCACACTAACTTCTAATTCTCAGCTATAACTTCCTTGCAGAAATTGCAAAAGAGCTGTTCTTTGTTCTATAGCAATGTGTATGCAAAAGGTAATCATTTCATTTTAGTAAATAACATTTTTCCCTAAGAGAGATGTTGTGGGAATTTATATCAGTCAAGATGTATACTGATAATCAAACATAGCTAGCTTTAAAACTTGCAGTGAGAGATTGGTTAGTACTCAATCAACTGTACTGTTTCTTTCTCTGCAATATTGTGGTTCTTGACGTGATTGCTGAGTTTCCAATTTGACACTTCGAGAGAACCATAAATCAGGACACGTGCTGAGTCCCAGTCTGTCATCCCAAGTCTTAGCACTGGTTATTTATATCCTTTCATTATCCAGCATCTACTTACTGCACAATCAGTAAAGAAGCTTTCCATGATGGACCTCTGAGAAGAGAAATGCATGCATTTAGGTAGTTCTTCAGTTACCAGCATGCACAGACTGTCTGAGTTTATATGCATATATTTTATTATTATTTCACTTTTGTACATCTCAGATGAATCTGGTATAAACGTAAATCTAACAGTATGGCCTCTAATGACCAAGTACATTGCCATAATCTGTCTTTGATCCATCCGTAATATTCTGGATGAAGTGTTACAAGTATGGTGAAATTCTGTAATTTGAATTGTTGCCCAATTATGAACAATTACCAGGTCCATATGATGCCCAATTACCAATTACCACAATGGTCTGGTTCCAAGACAACAGCTTTTCTTTGACGAACTTCAGATTTTATGTTTTCATTATCCTTTCACTCCTTGACAGAATGGAATTTATATAAAACTTCTCATATTTTCTTTTTTATGTGTTTCTGCAGTATCTACTCTTAGGAAAGCTATATCAATCAATTGCTTTGCTTTGTTTCTTTCTTTTTTTCCAAATTACTGAATAACTGCTCCATTAGTATACATGCTGATTTGTTTCTGGACCTCTAGTCTGGTTCACTGCCCAATGAGTATTTTTTAAATGTTCTCTTCACACAAATCTAAGACTTAAATTTTATTATATCCATAGCAAACCATTGCATCTTTTATTACCATTCATAGCTGCCAAAACATTTCACAGGTTACAACACTTTTGACAAAGATGAATTTGCCAACTTTGCGTATAGAATGTATTTTGCAACTCAAAGTGTATTTTATTATTTTATTTAAGTACATTATATAGGTGGAAAAATGCACATCTCTTAAATGTCTGACTTGGTGAATTTGAACAAACCGAATACTACTGTGAGAGCAGCACCAAGATCAGGAAGCAAAACATTGCCTTTTCACATCCCTTTCAATGACTTTGAGTCCCAAAGGGTAACTTCTACAATCACCCTACTTTCCCCTGTTTTTGTACATCATAAAAATAGAATAAAAGACTATATACTTGATTTAGCTGGTTTTTCCTCTCAACATTGTTTTATGAGATCTATCCTTATCGTTGTATACAGTTGTGTATATTTTATTCTAGTCGCTGGATAGTATTCTCTTGATAAATATATTCAAATGCATTACAGTACTTGGGAATTCAGGTGGTTTCCAATTTGAGGAATCTTCCAATTTAGTATCTATCTTTCGGTGACAGTAAGTATGCCATTCTGTCAGATACCTGGGAGTAGAATTACAAGTCAAATGATATATTAAATAGAGTTGACAACTTGACTGTTTAGAAAAATCGTATGGCAAACCCTTTTGTAAAGAAAATAATCTCTATCATTTTGGTCTTGAAATGGATACTCACATATGGTTTGTTACTTCACAAGGGGTGCTACATCTGCTTACTCACTTTCTAGTATTTATCTAGTTATACTTATGTTCATAAAATATATTTTGTTGTAATTATCCTCTGCGTGTTTCAAAATTTGAAAGTGCTCATAATAAAATCCTTATCCCATATATACATGTACTTTTCAATATTATTCAGTCTAAGTCTTGATTTAAAAAATATTCTGAGGCAAAAAGACATATCAACAGATTCTTTCTGACTTAAACTTAAAAAATATTGTAGAGGTTCATTGATTGATTCATTTTGCATGAAAGGTTTCTGCATCCTTTCTCCCCAGCCCCCCAACATACACACATATAGCTGTTAACTTATGGAATTTTTTATCATAGACTATTCTACTAGGAAATATGATACTGAAATTTTTTTTTTATGAGAACATATGCTGATGCAAAAGCACTAAATCAGAAACAAAGAAAACCAGAGAATGTGTGCTTAGTACAGAGACCTTGAAAAAAGGAAAATTAAGAGGGGTATGTGGAAGACTCAAACCAACATCCAAATTCTGTAAACCTGAAATACAATAAAGTGACAATTACCACTCTTAAAGAAGAAAGACACAAGGTTACCCATAAAACTTAACTTTGGAAGTGGTATTCCTGTATCATCATGAAGGGGAAGCATGGATAAAAGACTATGAAGTAGTCTCCATGTACACTTCATTTGTCTGGTATTGAAAATATACCAAGTGCTAAAGCCCTGGGATGTACACTAAGGATTTTCTCAAATGGAGAAAATTCTAATTTAAGAGTAGGTTCCCCCAGAAGGAGACTCTTGAAATCAGAATTTATGTGAAAGTGGTTTCATTGTAAGGTGATTCAAGGAAATATGAGTAGAAGAGTATAATGACAAAATAGAGAAAAGAAAGGAAACAGTAATTGTGCCAATTAGTGAGCAAGTCATTGCTGTGGGCAATGAGAGTTCAGTGCTGAAAAGTGAGTACTGAGATGAGTTAAGAAATAGGTCCAACAGTTGCCATACATAAAGCGCAATTACCTTCCAACTTTCGGTCATCATTGATTCATTTATTAATCCTCTATGATAAAATTTCTACCACTCCACAAAAATAATTTTCTATATGGTTCTCGGGGAATTATATATGGTCAGAGACAACAGACACTTTAGGCAGGACCTGTAGGAAGCCTGACTGTTTGGGCCTAAGTGTTGACTCTACCATTTATTTTTTTTACAACCTTAACTCAATTCTTTGACATGTCTCTATTCTTTCATCTGTAAAGAGAACAGCAACAAGACCTATCTTAGTGCTGTGGTGTTTTTTAAATGAATTGATACATGTAAAGAGCTTAAAGCTTTGGGCAGAATAAACATTCATATCAGTTTTTGTTTACTCTATTTTTATTTCCTGTGATATCAATGGCATTTAAAAGTATTAAATACTCTTGTGTTTTTGAAATTCTTTGTTGTCCCTGTTCCATGAAAGTATGCTTCCCAAGCCTTTCATCCATCTTATTATTTGTGTTTGCTTTATTTTATCTTTAGGTGTCATGTGTTTCAAGGCTCCATCTGTAACTCTGTTCTGCTTAATCTATACACCACACCAGTGAGAATACATTCACACTGATGACTTCAGTTTTTTCCTTCTCTAGAATGATATCTAATCCTGGACTTCTCTTTCCCAAAATATGGAGCTATGCCATAGCACTGCCATTCCAACTGACTAAAATAATATTTCTTTGTGGATTATCCTTAGAACCTCCTTCTGAATAGATCAAAAATTGAAATCATTTTCTTTTTCCTGAAATTGTTTATATTATGTTATTTGGATAGATAGTAACTAACACCCCTATATAACTGGTAGCAAACCAGGAGTCAAGGAATCTGTCTTAAATTCCTTTGTTTCCCCAGTGCTTAGCCTAATGTCTGTTATCTCTTCGATTGTAAATAGAATGATGACTGGCTCACTAAAAGGATAGATTGATGGATAGAGATGCATAGAGGGGTAGATGGATTGTTGAATGACATTGTAGCCAGTAAATTCATTTAGTTATGAATGATCTGATGATCATGAACAATTCAAGGTCAAGTATGAGAAAGCCTATCCTCAGTGGGATACACATACCAATTAACCGTTATTTTGCTACATTTCACACATAAAACCCATTTGAAGTGAAATTTTACATTGCTGTGGCTTAACAACCTTTCAGATGCTATGTCTGTTTCAAAAGAAGATCTAGGCTATAAAACTTTCCACCTTTTTTTTTTCCAAAATAAAGAAAGAACTACCCACATACCAGGAATTTCTGCTTCTTTCTAATGTTAAGTATTAGCCTTTTAGAAATATAGATTATGTCCCTACTGAAATGAACACAAAACACTCACTAGTATTAATGCAAATGGTATACCATGTTTATGTCAAAAACACTAGGCCTTCTAAAAATTTTGCTAGGATAGTAAAATGTTACTGATTAAGGCTGCTTAAGGCAAAGGCAAATTGGAATCAGTAACTATTTTTAAAGAAGGTATATTTTATTATTTTCAGTTACATACAGTATATAACATAAGCAAAAAATTAAGTGCCATTTGTTCATAATAAAGTAGTCTGCTGTGATAAGTTGCAAAATTGCTTTCTATTTAGATTATCACTTGTTTCTATGATTGATGAAAAAGCATTCTAGGATTTAAAGACTATTTATATTCTAAAAGCTTTCTCTTATGTTAATTTATATTCTGAAGTAGGATTGCATTATATTAGATAAGTTTCAGGTATGCATCAATGAAAACCAACATGCATGTGTAATACATTAAGATCACAGCCAAAAGTTCAAGTCTGTCCTTCACCATAACACAATCCTCTTGGTTCTGATTTACTTGTCTTCCTTTCCCTTTCTCTGGTGGTAACCAGTAGTTAAGACTACAGTCTGAAAATTTATTTTTCTTTTATTTAGTTCTTTTGTTTGTTTTTTTTCTGTATACCACGTGCATGAAATCATAAGGTATTTGGTTCTTTGTATCTTGCCTATTTCTTTAAGCATAATCTCCACTACGCCTATCTTCTATGGGGTTTACTCTAGGAAAAGCATTCAAAAGCAAGTGGTTTATTTAGAAGTTGAGGGGAATATTGGTAGAGGGGTGAGTTAGTGAGGCAGGTAAGACAAGATCATGCACTTATAATGATGGTGCATTATTAAACAAGTTACTACTGTGGAGCACTGGATCTTCAACTCACTGAGAGAATTCTGGAAGCTTGAAAATCTACACCTCACAGTTATCTGCCCCCTACAATCATGTGGGTTAGAATATTGATACCCCAATGACTATCATCTGCCATTGGTTTCATGCTGCTCCTGGGAGTGGGAGAGAGGGGCAGCATCAATTTCCTGGTGTAAATCACCTGCTTCCTAAATAATCAAGTGCATGTGTTAGGCATCACAAAGTCCTGAAGAATGAAATGCCAGTGATGGTATTGAAGTAAGGCTGTCAGGCACTAAATTCAGTGGTAAGGGTGAGGGGTCTTGGGTGTTCTACTCTAGCATTTTTCTAAAAGACAAGTCATACTTGGATCTAGGGATTGACAATAGAGGTGAGGTTTTTGCATATGCTACTGATATTCTAGGTCACTTTTAAAAGATAATTTAGCAATAACTCATGTTTGGAATTTTTTTAAAGTATGGGATTCCATTGGTCATCATTCTAGCTCTAACACAATAGTTCTCATAAATAATATAAAATGTGAGACAGTAATAATACAAAATGGGAGACAATAAATGTCAGGTGTCTTCTCCAGACTGGTATTTACGCATGTATCATCCTTTCCCTTCTATTGCAGTTGAAAGAATTCAGAATCAGTGGGATGAAGTGCAGGAACATCTTCAGAACAGAAGGCAGCAGCTGAATGAAATGTTAAAGGATTCAACACAATGGCTGGAAGCAAAGGAGGAAGCTGAGCAAGTCTTGGTACAGGCCAGAGCCAAACTTGAGTCATGGAAGGAGGGTCCCTACACAATGGACGCTATCCAGAAGAAAATCACAGAAACCAAGGTTAGTCCCAAAGAGATGTTCTTAAAATAAAATACTGGTTACAGTGCATGAAGTTATACCATGAATTAAGATGTAACAATTTTTAACATAAATTTATTAAAGTAAGATTACTTTTAACCTGAACTGAATAGTAGCTTTTTCTAAGTGGAGAATAGAGAAAAATAGATATTGAATATCAATTTTAACATTGATTTTGTCGAATAATTTGGGTATGTGGACTGGTATGCTTGTACCATCTGTAAAATCATGTCCCAGTTGATGTACATACTTATATAGTAGCATGAAGTCAATTGGTTGGATTAATTCCTTCTTCAAACAACTAACAATGTCCTGCTTTATTTGAGGGCTCTGAATCCAGATGGGAAGTGAGGGACTAAGGATAAGGCAGAGATAAGGATACTCTCGTTTTTTCTTCTCATATTCTGACTTCCAGCCCAACTTCTTTTCTTCTTCCTTTTCTTTTTTCCCAAAATATCATCATTTATCTACTTATCTAATAGTCAAAGCTCTTCTAGCTAAATGAAAAAGGATGGGAAAATAAAATTTGTTTAATGAGTAAATTTGATAGAGCACAAGCTTCTGTGCTTTGCATGCATTTCATTCTCTGAACCCTTATATGTATGAGTCAATTTGAAAAGACATTAAATGATAAACAATGAGTAACTTTTAGGGGATTTTCTTTAGAGAAGTAATATGGTATGAATTTGGTTAAAATGAATATTGAATTCAAACCCTTTATGTATATTTTTTCTGGTAGAAGGTCTTCTACTAAACAAGGTTATGAATCTCATATTAGTTGTATCATCTGAGAAACAAACCATACATAGTTTTCATGGATTGAAATTATTAGTATTAGTTATTAGTATTTAAACTTGGATTCATAGTACATGTATTGATGCTAGTTTTATTTGGTAACAAATCCATGAAGTCTCAGTAGCTTAATAAAATAAAACTTAATTCCTTGACTGTATCATAGTCCATAGGAGGTTGAAGGGAACTTCCTTGTAACAGTTCTCTCCCAAATGGCAACTTAAAGAATCACACTTCTCCCAAATTTATGATACTATTATTTTTAACTCATAGCTGACCAAAGTCACTACAGGGGACTAAGAGGATGTGGCTCGTAAATCCGTGGGGGTTTATGGAGATTCTCTCCATCACTTACATCCATATTCCTTGGACCAGAACATGGTCCCAACTTAATTTTAAGAAGATTAAGTAGACAGAATGAGCTAGCGAGTTTTTAGCCAGTCTCTGTTATAGCTACTTTTCAAAAAGACCTGAGCTGCTGTGAGAACAGGATTTGTATTTGTGTGACAAAAATGTTAGAAAGTCACAGGATATTTTACAGACTTATCATTACCTCTGTCAGTGGCAACATCTTGGTGAGTAGAAATTCTTTCAGGAGATACTTGTTAGAGTCCTGAAAAATTTAAAGCAATCACTATGCCAGAACTAAAGAAAAAAAAATCACCAACCATTCTGATATTTGAACGATTAATAATTGCCAATCTTTTCTTTAAATCTCTTCCATTTCTTATTTCCATATTTTCAGTTGTCTTCAAATGTAAATAAAATTTTGAATCCTGATTCTAAATTTATCTGTGTTATTGTATAAATGTGGATGTTGCTACATATGTTTTAATAATTATCACTTTTAATTATTGGATTAAACAATAACAATATTTTGTTAATTTTCATCTTTAACCATTTGTATACTGATTGAACATTTAGAAAACCTCTTCACTAGAAAAATAGTGGAGACAAATTGGTGTCAATAACAACCCCTTCTCCAAATGCAAATCAAATCTGAAATGGCATCTAGGAAAAAAATCCATCCTGAAAACATGGTTAAGGTGAAAGAAGATAACAACGGGAGAATCTTAGATTTGGCAAAAGAACATATACTATAGATGACCTAGCGTGTCAATAAATAATGAGCTTACCTATAATTAAGAGATACCTATGATAAATGCAGGACTTCTTTCTTTTCTATATAACTCTTAATTCGGGGAAAACAAAAACATGAAATCAGTAAGTAGTTGCTTTTGGTAAGCATATGACTTTATTTGATCTTCTCCCTGGTCCTGGTCAAACATTAATGTTCTTTTGAGATGAAACACAGATGTTAGGGAAAATCATACAGGATTTCTACACTAATCAAAATCCCTGCAAATAGACTATGACAGGATCCTATGAGACTTGATGCCATTTAACTTTCAATAAGAGATAAGATGGTATGCCATTGGGTCCTTAAACTGCCAACAGTGATCAGCATGGGGTTTATTTCATTTGGCAAAATCTTGGTTGACTTAACAACCTGTTCCCCAGGCAATAAGATTGGTCTAAACTTGGCAATGGAATCTTTGAAAAATTATTTCTTGATGATTTTAACTTTTTTTGCCAGTGTCCAGAGAGATTTACCCGGGCTCTGAGTTTTCATTTGTTTTCCCCTCTTTCAGCCTTTGAAAGAGAAATTCCCTTTTTTATCTGCTCTGTGATTGCTTTTGTGTCAAATTCAGCATAAAAGCTTTTCCAACGTGATGGCATTAGCTGTTTTGTGCTTGGCTGAGCTAAGAGTACATGAATTCAAAAGAAAAGTGAAATCTTGTTTGAGCCTAGCTGATTTGGCTATATTATATTTAAAACTATCTGACGTGAGAAGTCCAATAATTTATCAAATTATTAAATAAACATTTCTGAAGCTGAAAACTGTGTTTTGAAGACATTCTTTAGGGAACTTGAAACATACTCTGCAATCATGTAATTAATTTTAAAAGTTAAAGTTGTTATATATAGGAAATTGAGAATTGCACATTATTTTAGTAGGAAAGTAATTAGTTGGGGAGAATTTTTTCAAATATGGAACTAGAGCCTTATAATTTTAAACATTTAGGGAGATGGGTAGTATCAGATAATGTCCTTTTTTTATAAGTATATGTACAGAAATGGATGGTGAATTTTTTTACATGTTTTGTTTAGATTTTAGACTTATATGAAATTAAATGAGTAGATTGACTTTTATTTGGTAGTTTGAGGTTTGGATTTCTGATACAGTAATAAAAAGCATCAGAAATCTTCTTGTCAGCACCTGTCATTTCTTCATGTTTTCTCTATTCCCTTTTCTTCTCCTAATGTTTCCACATGGCTAAGCAAAAAGACTCAATAACCTAAGAATAATCTTCCTCCAAACATCTATATGCAGCTATTAAGTTCCTCAAAGCATACAGAGTGCTTCCTACATCATTCAGAGCATAGTGGGTTAGTTTCTTCAAAGTCACCAAGCCTTAACTATTACACCAAGCTTTGCCTTTTCTTTAGCTAATTCAACTTATTCCACACTTGAAAATATGGGGCAACTGTAAATCCACTCCTCCCCACAAAAGTAACAAATGGTCAAAATTGACTTTTCTGGACTCTGGAAATTAACCAAAGGATGGTTACAATGTGAAACTGCTGAAACTCAGTAAGAAGAACAGAGTCTCAATCTTTTTAATTTAGCCTATGCCTGTAACGTTCTGCATTCGAAGCTCCACCATCACCTTGAAAATCAGAAGTCTTACAGTCACCAGAGAAGGAGAACCAAGGTTGGAGAAATTCATTTCATTCCCAGAGCATAATCACTGTTTGACCTGGTTTGAGCCAACTCCTCAGGAAAAGCCCTAGTCCCAGATTTTTTATCTAAAACAATCAACAACCTTTGTTTAAATGGCAGCTGCCTGAGGCTATGATACCAATTGAGATAATCACAGGTCTGGGGAAAAACTTTAAAGGAAGATCAAGGGAATGAGATGTACTTAGACTTTAAAAAAACTTTCAAAACTTTCACAAGTTCCTGGAAGGGCATGGGGGTTGGAGAGGGACAAGGCAATGTAGAAGGCTAGGTGAGTGTCTTGTCAAATAGAGAATACCAATAAAGATATACACACTACAAACAGAAAGCAAGTAGAGATCCTGAAGTTTAAAACTACAATAATGGGAATGAAATTTTCAGTCAAGAGGCTCAACATCAGATATATGCAGCAGATTCAGTGAACATGAAGAAGTCAATGGCAATAGTTTACTCTGAGCAAAAGAAAGCAGAAAAAAATTAAAGTACAATACATGAGGCAAAAGCTGACAGAATTGAAGGGAGAAACAGACAATTAAAAAGAAAAACAAACTGCAATGCCTCACATTTAATAATAGAGAAAAGAACTAGGCAGAACATACACAAGAAAATAGGAGATGTAGAAAGACTATGAACCAGCATAATTTGACAGTCTTCCATAAAATACCCAATAATAATGGAATGCACATTCTTCTCAATTGTAAATGAAATAGTCTCCAGGGTAGACTGTATGCTAGGTCACAAAAAAAAAGCATATACCTTAATAAGGTAACAAAACAATTAAAGCAGGGTGCTTACCAATGGGAGAAGCTGGCCCTTTAAATCCAGCCACCCATCAGGGCTGCCCTAGCCCGCATGGGCAGTAGCAAGACCACAGCATCTAAAAGAGGCAACCCCAGATGTATTCACTTCTAAAAAGACTAGACAAAAGTCACTGAGTGTACAATGAACCCCCTTTGATTATCTTACCAACCAGTTCCTTGTCCAAAAAACTGCACGTGGGTCCTTAGTCACATTGTCCACAAAATGGTGACTGTCCCACCTTCAAGCCGAATGAAGAAACCAAGATGCTGTTGTTGATCCTCCTGCAAAAGGCACAACTCCGGCCTTCTTTCAGCCTGAAACACCAAGACTCACTCATAACAGCAGCAGCAACCGCTTCAGACAGCTCATGATAAAGCAGTGACACTCCAATTTCTCTACAGCTCTCCAGACGATTCCCAAGCTTTGCAGTTTCAAAGTTCAAGCAAGTTTTCAAGTACTGAATTTCCAAGTCAGCTTACACAGGTCACAAGTTTCTCCAGCATGCCTCTCCAGGTTCCTCACCAGCCAGGGCTGGGGAATGAAGCACACAGTGAGACTCCCTTCCCTGCCGTGCACATGGCAGCAGCAGCTCCAAGGCCTCCAGCCTCCTTGCTGCTCCTCTGCTCTCTCCCTTCTCCAGCTTTCTCTCTGTCTCTATCCTCCAGCCATACCCCTTCTTAAATCCCCTCACTCTGTTCCTCTCGTGAGAAGCCTTGACTTCCCTTCTCCGAGTCTCCACCCACCAGGGCACAATGGTTGCACTCCTAATGAAGCATTACCTTGCTTGGGCCACAGCCTTCTAATTTCACCACAGAGTCCCTATCAGAACAACTAAAACCATACAATATAGGTTCTGTGATCACAGTTGAATGAAATTAAAAATCAATAGCAAGCATTCTTTTTAAAAATTCACAGTCTGAGCAGTAGATGCAAGAAAAATCACAAAGGTAATGCAAAATTCCTTTGAGATGAATATAAATTTTATAAAAAAGCTTTTTGAACATTATGGGATGCAACTTGCAAAGCTTAAAAAGAATTTTTAATTACAAATACCTATATTGAAAAAGAAAACTCAAATAAGTGACTTAACCTATCATAAGAAACTAGTAAAAAGAGTAAAAAAAATTACACCTTAAGCAAGCAGGGAAAAAAATTTGAAAATTAGAGTAAAATCAATGGAATTAACAAAAGAGTTCATCCTTTGAAAAAAATAACAATTTTTAGCTGGATTGACTAAAGAATAAAAGAGAGAGAAGACTCAAATTATGGATTTTAGAAATGAAAGAGGACACATCACTACCGATCTTACAGAAATAGAAAGGTTCATAAGAGGACAGAATGAAAGGAGCACAGTGGTGTTGGCAATATAAAATGGTGCAAACACTTTGGAAAAATATTTGGCAGTTCTTGGAGATTTTTATTTGCCACTAGTTTATATAGCTATTTAATTTTAGGAGTGCAACTGCATATTTCCTTATGTGAATGTACCTAATTCAACCTCCACCAGAGAGTCCCACATAAAAGAAATCAAAATATATGTCCACATAAAAACTTGATGCAGTGTCTGTAGCAGTTATTCATAGTAATCTAAAGATGAGAACAACTCTGGCTATCAACTAATGAATGGATAAACAAATTGTGGTATATCCAAAACTGGAATATTATTCAGTTAGAACAATTACTGAAGTGCTGGTAGATGCTATAACATAAATAAACCTCAAAAAATTATGCTAAATGAAGGAATCCAGGCATGAATGATTACATATGAGCCTTTTGTATGACATATGCAATAAAGACTTGAGGAGGGAGAAAATGGGTGGTGGAAAGTAACTATTGATGGTTTCTTTGTGCACTAAAAAAAAGTTCCAAAATTAGATTGTGGCGATGGCTTCACAACTACTTGAATATACTAAAACCACTAAATATATACTTTTAAATGGGTAAATTTTATGATGTGTGAATTATATCTCAATTAAGTCACTCTAAAAGGTTTAATTGCATGTCATTAAGACTCGAGATCTTTTCTTTTTTCTTCAAGCTTATAGACTGCTTAAGAAACCCAGTTTCTAAGCCTTTATTATCAACATCATCATTTCTTTATGTGCATTATAGTAACTAATTCTGATTCTGGGCCTGGAACATCTAGAGATATTAGAATTGCCCTACTTGTGACACAGGGTTGTACCTGAGTAGTTATGTCAGTCAGGATAGTCTGTTAGGCCACAGTAACAAACAGTCCCAAATCTAGCAGTCTAACTCCAACTTTATATTTTATTCATGTTACATGTCCATTGTGTACTTACAATGAGAGTTTACTTAGGGACCACAGCCAATGACAGCTGCATCTTCATACATCTGTGTTCAAAGAGGAAAGGAACCTGGTGAACAATGTCAGTGGCTCTCAAACCTTCTGCCAGGAAATGACAAGTAGTCTTGACCAATTAGGTAGTCACTCCTGACTCAATGGGGTACACCTGTATAATTCTCTAATGTAAAAATACTGAATGTTTGTGACAATGTCACGTTAGGCTCATGGGTTTTGACAAATAGAGAAAATGCCATTTTCTGGAGATTTGCCCTCTGGCATTCTCTCTAGAGTCATTTGTACCCAACATTTCCATCCCCTCAACCAGACTTCCTTTAGATGCCTGGGGTAGCTGGGTGATTTGTTAATTACTACACTGCTGCTTAAACCTTTTAATAAAGTCAGCAATTTAAAGAGGGAGTCCAGATAAAGAGAATGCTTTCCAAAATGTCATAATGAAATTAAGGTAATGAAGCACTTGGAGGGCTCTCCTCCCTTCTTTCTATATAAAACTTATTCCAAAGAAGCTGGAAGAGAAATGGGGCCTGAAAGTAAAAAGAGGGAAAAATAAATTGTATGCCATTAGTTTAATTATAAAAATTCATTACATGAAGCCATGTAAGACAGAAAATAATGGAACTCTAATGGGTTGGCCGATAACACATTTACTAGCCTGCTCTCAGCTTGTAGTCATTGTTGAAAGGACAAAAATGTAACAACTTTGGTATGTAGTCCTCAAAGCTCTTCAAAAGATTAATCATTTCCAGTAAGCTGGAAAATGAGGGCCATTTTCTTAAATATTATCCCCTGTATAGAGTGTTACCTTCTGAAGCAGAGTTGTTTGGTAATGTCAGAGGTTTAATAGATGAGTCTTGAAGTTAATGGTGAGAGGCTTTACTTTTGAAATAGCTTCCGTACAGATATTTTAACATTTCTATTATAAATCCATAAAGAGATTTTATAGGTCATTTTAATTCACACAAGCAAGAAAGAAATTGTGTTTCTTTTTCCCCAATAAAGATTTATAGAATATCCGTTCATAGTTAGGACTAAATTGTTTAGTGATCTTTTTAATAAACCAAATAGGTTTTTTTTTTTTTTGCTGTCTTTGTTTGGCAGTATCTCACTTTATTTTAGACTCAATAATTTCCCAGTCATGCTATAATCATCAAGAACACTGTTATATTCTTCAAAGTTCAATAATAATAAACCAAATCATTTTCGTACAGCCCTTTATACTTGAAACATATCTTCCTTAATTAGATTGAACCTTGAATATTGGAATCAAGACACTTACATTTTTGTAATGACTTTTTTTCTGGCTAGCTATGTCACCTTCAATAATCTCTTAACCTATCAGAGTATTTTTATTCTCATATGAACAATTTGGGGACTGGGTAAGAGGGAAGACTATAACAAAAGATATGTAGGTAAGGGTCATACATGTGAGGACCTTATAAACCATGGAAAGAGATTTGTACATATAGTAGGTAATAGGTAACCAATGTAATGTTTTACAGTAGAAACATGATTCTATTTGCATTTCAAGGCATCACGATGCAACTGTTTGTAGATGTAAGGACTGGTTTGAAATTGGAGGGAGAGAGCTAATAAAAACATTTTGCAAGTCCAAATAAGAAATGATGAGCACCTGAATTAAGGCAGTAGCCATGGAGATAGATCTGACTATAAAGAGAAATTATGATATAGCCTCTCTATGTATATGCTCCATACCTCCTCCTCCAGTTCGCCAGTTGATCATCACCTTGCACTGATTGAGGGAGAGTGAATTTTTTCTTCTATGCTTCTAAACTCTTGGGTGAAACATCCTTTGGATAAAGGACAGATGAATAGGAGAAAATTTAATCTTTGGAAACCTTAAAGATAGGAGACCAAAAGAAATGATGAAATCAGGCTGCCTTTCTACCTTTTATACAAAAAAAAAAAAAGATTTGGCAAGACAGCAACATTTGGACTTATGAACAAGTACAGAACGTATTTACACATGGCTCTACCTCCTGGCACAGACAGGGTGTCTTGCACATGGGAGATTTATGTCCTGTTTTCAAGGACACTGAGGAGCGTCAGAGTGTTCCTCTTGTACTGGCTATTTCTTAAGTAACTTTAATTCAAAGACAATATGCCAGTGTGGCATATTATCGGGGGGGGGGGAGTTATTTTGTTCCCCCCTTGAAGCTTCTTCCTGTAGCTCTTCTAATAACACCTGATTAGGAACAGGCAATGCCAATCCTATGGCCAAGCTCATTACCAAGGATAGGCAAGTAAACTCTGCGTTCTGCAGCATGAAATTCAAAGTTGCATGGCAAAGAGTATGACTACAGGGTGGGCTAAAGAATTGAGGCCAGTAATCCAATTTGCCAGAGTGACTTCTGTCAGAATTATTTGAGTGGGATGGTGATGGCAGAAGCCCAATTTTGATGAATTGCAGAATGGCAGAAATGTAATCATGTTGAGGGAGTGAGTGAATATTTGCCTGCTAAGGAATTTGACAGAGAGGAGCAGGAAAAATGTTACATAGAACAGATTTTGTTGTTTAAAGATGGGAGAGACAGTCATGTGTGAAGGCTGTGAAGAAAGACCCTACAGAGAAGCACGAGGTTGCAGAGATACAAAGAAAGAGAGTGTGTGGAGAAGGATCCTAGAATAGATGAACGTCCAGATGGAGGAATCAGCTTCCAATAGCACCAGAAGCACCTCTTCCTTTGGGACTGAAGAAAAAGATGTAAGGTGTAAAGTCTGATATTTCACAGATTTATCCAATTTCTATCACCAGGGTCCAGTCTGAAAACTATGCTTCTTTGAACAGAGTGGTTTGAATAAAGAGGTTTGGGTTCATGGGTAATGGAGAAGTTTGGAAGTCCAGCAGGAGATGGGGCAGCAACCTGGAGTTTAGCCACCTCAGGAAGCTGTTACCACCCCAGGGCTGGAAGGCCAACAGGTGTTTCCAAAGCCCAGAAACCTGACCCACCTGTTGCTCATTTGGCCGCTATGGAGAAGGCAGTGCAGGCACTGAAAATACCAAGGGGAGGACTATTCAGTGGGAACTGAAGATGCAATGGATACACCGTCCATGCAGAAAGGAGAGAAATACTCTTACTCCCACCGTTCCTCCTGCTCTTCCATCTCACACCAGGGATTTTCACTGGCCTAACCTAGTCAGAAGTCATCAGGCAGGACATCCTGGGAAATTCTGGCCACCTACAGAATGATCCACATGGGTCACTCCATCTGAAATACTGAATAGAGTAGTACATGGGAAAGAATGGATCTGAGTATGAATAAGGCAACAGTGCACAGATATTTTTCAATGGCTCTGTTACGTATGCAAACATTTTTGCATGCAAAAATAGTATCCAAGGCAAAATGAGAGAAAGCCAATATGTCAAACTCTTCCCATAAATATATTAGGTTCCTGTTTGATAATTGCCCAAGGATTTGATTTTGATATCATGACAAGTCTAGGTATACTCAGACTAGCTAGCCCCATTCTACTTTATAAATGACAAAACTGGGACTCAAAAGGTTAATGGCTTTCTTAAGATCAAGTGCAAAACTACAGCCCAGCAAAGCCTCCTGAGAAGATGCCTTTTCATTCCTCCTTCCAGGATGATCCTTTGAGTCATAGTCATTAAAAAATTTAAAAATCTAGTTCACCTGGAAAAAAAGTTAATGTCACTTGTAAGTGATGATTCCAAAACACATTTTATAGGAAAAGTTAATACTCAACTTCAAATTTTAATTATAAGTCTAAGTACTCATATCTATCCTCCAAGTTAAGGCAGCCCTTAAAACCTGCAGCATTATGGACAATGGGTGTAAAAGAATGGGCTGCTTTGCTTTACATTCAGCCAAGGCTCATCCTCTTGTGAATCTAGAGTGGGACATTAAAAATAACAGCAGCAGTAATGGTAATAATTAGGATGGCATGATCATTATGATAGCTAATAGTTAATGTTTTGGATATGCCAAGCACATTTCTGAGTGTTTCCCTTGGATTTACTAAATGAATTCTCAAAGTAGATACTGTTAATATTTCCTTTTAACAAAGGAGGAAACTGAGGCATACAGACTATAAATTAACTTTCCCTTTTGTCACATCACTAGGAGATGATTTCAGCCAAGATCCAAACCTAACGGCTTCAATTTGGTGCCTGAACAATCCACTGTTCTCTCTTTTCCTCCCTCCCTTGTTTTCTCCCATGTAGGGTCAATATGCCTAAAACAAATTGTTACAAGTAAGAAATGAGAAAAGACAACATTGAAATAGAAAATAATGTTAATACTCAAAATTTTTGAGATTAAGTCAGATTGTCTCATGGTCTACAATCATTTTTCTGGCTAAAAGAATGTATATAAAAACCAAGCACATATTCAATAGCATCATATTAGATTTGAATATGAAATATTTCTTTCTTGGTTGGGGACTCAGTATTTGGGAAGTTTAGCATTTCATATTCTTCATAGAAAACACACACACACACATCCACCCACCAAATCATGTATTTTATAGGCTAGTGCACACAGTATTTTAAATTTCTCACACACGATGATCACAACACAAGCAATTCCCTGTAGTGCATACCACTGTAAATGGAATGCAGAAATAGAAAAAAGAGTGTGTGTGAATTCTATTGTATTTTTGAATTTACACTCCTGTGTTCTGGAGTTATTCCTGTAGTAAATTTCCCAGAGGTAGACAAAGCTGGTCAAGGTCGTTGCTCCTGGAGTGAAGGTCACTTAGTTAAAGTCCTAGGTGGTTTACATGTTACCTGAAAAGACAGGACAGCATGTTTGTCCTGATGAACAGTTTTAAGAAGGGAGAAAAGAATGCTCCTGTTGGTGGAGAACCTTTGAATTTAGATAAGGGTCTTAGTTCTGTCAATGTTAGTCAAGGTCAGTGGGTTTTTTTCTTTTTAATCCTCCATGCTTTCTGAACCTGGGCAGTATTCAGTGAGGGTTAACGATCAGTTAAGATTTCCTTAGGTGAAAAAATCTAAATTTCTGTGTGAATACAAATTTGAGATAAAAATAGGGCCTGCACATATCAAAATGCTCTGGTTTGAAGTCAAGCCTCACTCTTTTACTACCTTTTCCCTATGAATTCTCTAATTTAAGTTTAGTTTGCTATTGTCTTTATGATTTTGAAAGATTTTAACACACCTTTCAACCTATATTTTAGACCCCTATTATGATCAGAACAAAAAAAGTGTATTATCATATATCTACACGTGACAAGTAGCAATACATCTTGAGGAGTGTCTTTCAAGATTATTTACCATGGGGGGGGGGGGAGAAATTAAGTGATTTTACTTATATTGATTAAATTTTCTAATTTGTTTTAAATATATACATATGTGTTCTGATTCTGAGTCATCATATTTGCTTAAAAATTCCTCTGAAAAGTGCATCCTTAAAAAAGAATCATCATGAAAAAAAGGCAAACAATTTATTGAGTTCCATTTTCATGATCTTTAACACTGTAGATCCAGTTTATGTGAAGGAAAAGGAAAAGGAAATTTTCTAAACTAAGAAATTTATAGAAAGGGGAAGTCTTTGAGGTGCATGTTTCATGTCAAAAGGTCTTTGAATAGTGTGAGGATCTGAAAGGTAAAAAATGGGAGCTTGGGGCGTGATAAAAGAATGTAGATGAGAAAAGGCAGACATACCACAAGGATAAATTTTAATTGCTACATAGAAGGAGCATCTATACTCTGTATCTTTAAAAACATACTGTCTTTGCTTTTACAGTAAAAATAGTGATATTGGCTTTAGCTGTTTGGTATTAGTTTGGTAATCTGAGAATATTGGCTGTCTGCAATAAATGCAATGATTTCATTTGATTCTGGAATAGGATGTTCCTGTTAACTGAGAAATACCAGATTATATATAGATTATGCATTTTCAAGGAACCAGGAGTCTATCCAAACACACTGAAATGATGCTAAAAATTCTATCACTTGATTTTTATTATATAAGCAGCGTACATAAAAGAACTATTATTTGAAAAAATGATTAGTCATTTCAGAAATATGATGTATTTTCAATTCCCTCTGTTCCCCTTCTAGTCCATGATTATAAATTCTTTTTTTTTATTTGCAAACAAAAGTTTATTGTAAAATTTTGCTGATGCAATGGGTATGTAGCATAAAATGTATAAATTATTCTCCTACTCTTTACTTAACATATAGATTTTATTTTTTATTTTATTTTTTAATGACGTATCTTTCTCTTAGGTGTGGTCACCATAATTTTCCCATCACCAGAGTATTCACAGTCCTCACTGTAATCCATTGTGCTCCTCCCCCTCTTCTCTTTCACCCCTCACCCTGCCTTTCTCCTTTCTCTTCCTGTTTGCCTACCTCAGATCTATGACCAGCTTTCCAGGGTTTTCTTTACTTGACCCTGTGTTTGCTTTCTCTATGTTCCACATATAAGTGACACTATCTAGTATTTCTCTTTCTCCTTCATGCTTATTTCACCAAGCATAATCACTTCCAGCTCCATCCGTGTTGCTGCAAATGGCATGAATGTATCTTTTTTAATCACTGGGTAGTATACCACACCAATCTTCTCCCTCCATCACAACTCTAAATTACTCACATTTTAGTATATATAGTGTAGCTAAAAATTGTGTATGTTGACTTTCTACTTAGGATGATTTATTATGTCATTTTAATGTCTTCTCTATATATATTGAAGATCTCTCTCACTCTCACTCTCTATACCTTAATGAAGATCTTTATCCCAGCATTTATTTCTCTTATTTCAAATATTTTATTAACACAAAATACCTAAAGTAAGCTTACTAGGTTGATGGGAGTAGACATTTGTATGTCACTTGATAATTATTGTACTGGTCCTGTTGTATTACTTTTATCAATCACTTCAGTTTTAGATTTTATGCCTGATTAATTTAACTGGTATCAGTTGTACCTTCTTGATTTAATTCTTTAAAGCTAATTTTCTCTTTGTTTTTTCTTACAAAAATTTCTATTCTTTCTCTTATTTATTGTTTATTTCTCTCCCTTGGATCCATAACCCCCTGTGTTGAATATGATTGAATTATCTTAGCCATTTAATATTAACTTACTGCTTAGAAGCCTCTTGTACCTACAGCTGTACTCAGTATAAATTTTGTCTTAATATGCTTCCTAATATGCCTGTAATTGGTCAATTTCATTGTTGATGTATATTGCAAGATATAAAAATGGATAACATAGTTTGATAATACTCAGCTGCCATAGACAAGGAAGAAAACATAGGTTATTTGGTTTAACAGATTTTCATGTTTGATATTTTATTTCAATTTTAAGTTAGTGTATATTTTAAAGTATAAAAATAAGCTAATTTTAAAAAAGGTTTGTAAGTTCCTAAGTAGAATTAACAGTGCTGTTGTTTTGATGTTCAGTGTTTTCTGCAAGTTTAGTTGAATGCCAGTAGATGGCACTAATTACATAAACAATTCAACAAGTTAATGAAGAAGGAAAGAAGTACATGAAATTTTGTTTTCTGTTCAAATTCTTGTATGTGTCATATACTCAACAATTGCATGTCAGCTTATTTTTATAGTTTGTTCTCTCTTGTGATCAAAACAATTATGCCCAGTTTATTTCATAATAATTGCTGCTGAACTGAAAATTTCCAATACTGCTTATTGTTCATTTGAAAGTTTTTGTCCTAAAAAGTGGGTTCACTTATACTGTGAAGATTAACTATGTCACATGACAAGCTAACAGCAATCATGAAGTGTGTTCTGACCTCATAATTGAGAAGCTGTGTATTAAGCATTTTTGGAAACTTCAGCAAGAGATTTCAGGAAAAAGTAACCAAAACTGATACTGATTTTCTGTCCCATATACCTCCTTAGTTGTTGGCCAAAGATCTCCGCCAGTGGCAGATAAATGTGGATGTGGCCAACGACTTGGCTTTGAAACTTCTCCGGGATTATTCTGCAGATGACACCAGGAAAGTACACATGATAACAGAGAACATCAATGCCTCTTGGGGAAACATTCAAAAAAGGTATGAACTACATTCTTTCTAAAACTGTGGTTGACTATAATGATGGAGAGTAGGTAGGTGGAGAGTGAATACTTGTTTCCCCCATTCTGCTTAATCAGGGCTTGGGGTAATCCAAGATGTCAAATACTAAGTAAATCGCAAGCTTGCCTGAGTATTTTTATTTTAAGCATGAGGAAACTGAGAGTTGGTGAAATGAAATGATGTTCCCACAGTCACACAGGTAGTGATGCTACTAAGAGATGAGACAAAAACAAAATACTGCTTTGTAGCCAGAAGAGCCAATTTATCATTCTGCACTGAGAACACTACCCAAAGAAATATTCTGCCCCATCTTTAATCAGATGAGGAGGTTACTTTGGGTTTCATGGAGATAGTGGTAGCAAAGCTCTCATGGTGTCTCATTTCACATACTAAATGGGAAAATATACAGAGTATACTGTGATTCATAAGGTCGTTTCCCATTGTTTATCTGTGCAAAAATTAACAGCATGCACATACACCATCTCTTCAAACTAAATTCTCTCTCCTGTTATCCACTCTCTTGTCTTTGCTTTCACAGCTCATATACTAAAATTGGAAAGATAGCCACTCACTCTCTTTACCCCTTGTTCTTTTCTTTCATTAACATTTATCCTAATTGTAAATAAAAACATGAACTCTGAGACTAATTGTTTGATGATACCTTCATGTAAATCCAAAATCCTTGAGGAGAGAAACCGTCTTTCTTATTTGATAGATCCTCACTCCTGTCCCAGGTGATATATAGGGACCTGGTGAGTATTTGTTGGATGATGACTCCTTTTGCATCACAAAGTTACCTTGTTCATGCTCCAGCAAGTTGAGAATTGTTGGGTATTCATTTTTAGTTCTGTCAGAAAACAAGAGCAAAAATAGTACCTGCACAATGATAAGGAAGACCACAGCTAAAACTAAGTTTATTTCAGAACATGACATTACTCATGTCATCTACTGAAGAATTCAAGTAGCTTTTATTAAGAAGAAAAGATGGAAGCAAAGATAATGAACAGATTTTTAACTAAGAGCAGTAACTCTTGGGAGTAATGGGTTATTTGATATATGGAAATTGATAAGTCAAAAAATTTTGAAAAGAGTTAGAGATTGAGGAGTGGAAACTGAAACTTGATTAAAGCTCATGATCCTGGAAAAATAAAGCAACTCTAGTCCTGAATTCCAGATAGATGGTGTTCAGATGACCACGAAAAAGAAGATTCAACTTGAATTTGGGAGTTACCTTTGAGTCCCTGCCAAACGTATCATGGTTGAGAGAGGGATGCTTGAATAGGGGGTTGATCACTGGAAAATATTCTCCAAGTCTCCGTCTCCTCTTAGTACCGAGGTTTGGACTTTGTGCTCTAACACACAGGTCTGATGTCTCTTTGATCAGTTCAACAAGGCAAGATACACTTAGGAAGATTTATTCATATAAAATCAATTGTTATCAAAGTCAGTAGAAAGATTTTAATGGAAAATCCCTGCTTCTCAAAGAGACACCTCTTTGGGTAAGCAAATTAAGATCAGAAAAATTTTTGGTGAGTTTCAGAAATGTTACCGATGAAGGAACCAAAACAGAAAATAAGTCCGTTACAAAAGTAGGATTTAAGAGGAGGTCAGTGCCACCCACACCACTCCTTCTGGCAGTTCTTTATTCATATTTTCATGCTCCCTGAATCTCCAAGCAGCTTGTTTGGTACCCTTTATTAAATTTTCTGGATTCTTCGGAGGAGGAGCTTCCCAATTTTTTTTTAACTTGGTCTCTAAAAAGCTGCCAAATAAGGTATATAGTTATTTCCTAGTGAGCAAAGTAAAATAGCATATTTGAAGCTAAATTGCATTTTCTGCTGGTCCATGCAGAATCTGCAACACAAGCTAATTTGGACTGGTATTCCTTGTTCTTCCCTGTTCTTTTCTCTCATATACTATATGAAAATTCTTCTACTCGCATAGTTTTTTGATCACTATACATTTATACTATTTGTAGTTGAGAATATCTTTTGACTTTCAGACCTATATGTCCTCCTAATTTAAATATATATTTAATCTTTGCCCTATCCCAACCTATTTCTCCAAATACATCCTTCTTCTCTTCTTCTTCTTTTTTTTTTTTTTTTTTTTTTTTTTTTTTTTTTTTTTTTTTTTTTTTTTTTTTTTTTTTTTTTTTTTTTTTTTTTTTTTTTTTTTTTTTTTTTTTTTTTTTTTTTTTTTTTTTTTTTTTTTTTTTTTTTTTTTTTTTTTTTTTTTTTTTTTTTTTTTTTTTTTTTTTTTTTTTTTTTTTTTTTTTTTT
>PVHY01000150.1:0-231045 GCA_004024945.1 Uropsilus gracilis | reverse complement strand
AAACTGCAGGCTTGCCCGAGGTACCATAGACCCAAGCAATCCCCAGCCTCAGCTTCCCAGGTAGCTGGGATTACAGGTGCGCGCCACCACACCCAGCTATAGTTTTTTTGGAACTAGGTTTCGCTACGTGCCCCCAGCGGGACTCGAACCGCGATTCCTGGCCCCAGCCGCAGCTTCCTAAGCTGCTGCTTACAGGCAAGCACACCATGCCCGGTCTTTCTTCTCTTCTTATGATTCGTCTCCAGTAAAAGTTACCACAAACCATTCAGTTGTCCAAATCAGAATTCATGCTTGACTCTGCCTTCTGCAATGTAAATAGCTAAGTGATCACAAAGGTATTTACTGCCTAACCAGCTTCCAAATCCAGTGACTTTTCTTAATCCCTACTCCTTGGCCATCATGCCTTGCCCAAATGACCACATCATCCACCTAACTGGTTTCCCTCTTCTCATCTTCCTAATTCCCATCCATTCTCTACATATACATATGTCCCACTCACCTTTTTTCTACTTTCCAAGGCTTTAGTGGCTTATTAAGTGCTTCAGTCGTGGGGAGTCCTACACCATCAGAACATTAATAAGGTCCATACAAATAAAGATACTAAAAAATAATAGTAAAATATAAAAATAGCCTATATTCTTTTAAATGTCTTCAAGGTTTTGCATGATCTGACTTTTCCTGAAAATGACAGGAAAATGTCCTGCTCTCCCTTTATCACCTCCCCCCCCCCACACACAAGTAACATTGAACTGTTTTCATTTTCTCATAACTATGATCTGTCTTCTTTATGACATACTGACTTATATATATATATATGTATATATATGTATATATATATATGTATATATAAATATATATATATATATATTTACTGCTTCTTTGTCTTGCTAGGTTCTGCTCATTATCCAGGTCTCAGTGTAAATGCCAATTTTTCTAGAAGTCTTATATATCTGCCAGTGTCCAAGTCCACACACTTTTAGCCTCTGTTATGGTGCTTCCCCTGTTACACCATCCCTAAGGAGGCGCTGGTCTTCATCTCTTGTGACAATGTTGGCTCTTTGAGGACATGTATATTGCCTGCTTGTCTACTGTAACAACTGGCAATTAATGTGGCAGGTAGTTAGTACTGCCAAACATTTTTGATTGAGAAAATAAATAAAACAAACCAAAAAAAAAATAACTGCTAATGTCCTGTGTGCTAATAACTCGACATAGAAGAAAACCATATCTGTTAGGATGGCTTTCAATTTCAAGTAACAAAAAACTAAAGGTCAGTATCTTGCCTTGTAGAGGTCTACTTGTCTCAATTAATGAGGAGTTCGGAGATAGGCAGGTGCTGACATTGGTTCAGCAGCCCAGCAATGTCAACCCTGAAGTTGTCATGTTCTTCTTGGCATTCCTCCAGAATTAGTGCACTCTAGCAGAAAGGAGAACGGGAAGGAACAGAGTTTGTGTCAGGAAAGTGATGACTGTATCAGGGACTTTTGAGCTAGAAATGCGCTACAAAGCTACCTTTAGTAACTATACAGGACCAGCCTGTAAAGAATGCTGCCACAAAAGACATGGGAAGAATAAACTGATAAATGGGCATGCTGTGGGTAGACAACAATAAGTTCCCTGGAGAGATTACCAGTCAAATCTTTGTGCAAATACTATTCATGCAGTGTGCAGCCTATTCATGTAGTGTGCAGATTCATGCACAGTGTGTTTGTACACTGTATTCGCATAGCACCTCAGTAACTGTGAGCCATCTGGGCTTGACAGGGGCTCAGGGCAGTGTGAAAGGTCATGAGAATAGATGGATTCCCTATTGGCTTTGCACTGGAGATTCACATTCTTTGTATGCTGTATGTATTAGCTGCACAGGTTAAATCACATTCTACTTGGCTCAGCTTCCTTTATATTACATTCTTATAGATCTTATGCTAGATAGAAAAAGAACATGGAAATGTTTTGTGTGATCTTTTTTTTTTTGATCTTTTATCCAATATCTTGCCTACTTAACCCAAAAGTGAAATATTACCACCATCCTCCTCTAGATTTGTGCCATCCAGTAGGCTAGCCACTAGCCACAAGGAGCTGTTTAAATGGAAATTAATTAGAAATGACCAAAATTTGGAATTCCTTCCTCCTATCTCATTAATTGTCTTTCTAGTGTTCAAGGTATAAAACTGGAAGCTTCCTCATGGGAAGTACAGAGTAGAATATTTTCCCCACCATCACAAAAGGATTTATGTGCAATTCTATTCTGGATCGTCTTAGTCTATGTTTACCTAAACAGTTCAGGATATATTTATGTATACTACTTCAGAAAGAATTATTGCCACATTTTAGAGATAAAAAGTGTTTCCTTTCAAAGTGATTCACATTCCTCTATTTCCTTATTTCTATCTTATTTCTTCTATTTATCCATTTATAATGTCGGTGTTTACAGTCTTCAAATCTACAATGATCACAGGATATTAACATTTTAACTCCTCTCAATCTTACAAACATAATTTTAGAAGAAGAGATTATTGATATTGACATTATTTGGGTTGTGGAGAAAAGTATCTCATACTTTTTGAAAATTATCTATAACCCAGAATCTTTAGGTAGAAGGAACTCTGCTAACAGCGTTCTGATTATAGCAGACCCTCAAATATAGCTTTTCTCTCATTGTCATTTCATTATAACTGATAAGAAAGAAAAAGCAAGCTTGGCTGGGGCCACTGTGTGGAATTTGCACCTTTTCCCCATGTCTGTGTGGGTTTTCTCTGGGTACTCAGGTTTCCTCCTTCACCCTAGAGATGTGCATTTGAGGTTCAGTAATACATGTCAGTTAGCCTAGTTGTGGTGAGTGAGTGAGTGTGTGTGTGTGTGTGTGTGTGTGTGTGTGTTGCTGTGTGCCCTGTGACTGAAGGACATCCTATCTAGAGTTAGTTCCTGCCTTAACCCTGAGCTGCCAGGACAAACTCCTGTCACCTGCAAGCCCTACCTAGAATAAGTGGGTGAACTGGGAAATGGATGACTGAATGAGTGCATGAATGAATACAAATGATTATTTCATATAAGAAGTGGTTTGAGTTTTTCATTAGAAGTTTGGTGATGCTTCTGTGATCAGTGACATATCCTAGGAAATTAACTCTTGTTTATAGCAGTTTACCTGTCATCAGAGTGGTTTTGTTGTATATGGTTTCACTTAAAAGTGACCATTTCTAAGAACCTGTTGATGTTAAGTGAGGGCTTACTGTATATCAGTTCTCATCATTAAGGTTTTATTACTGAAATTTAATGAATTGCCTACACTGAAACTTTCAATCGTGTGTAAATATATGCAAAATTTTTGTACCTGTGGGAACTTTTGAAGACAATAGAATAGTCAATTTTAAAAGTATTGAATGTTAAATAAACCTGGATGAAATTTGATATCATACATGAGCAGGCTAAGTTTCAGTCTACAATCAAATGCAATTGAAACAAAAAGGTTATTAATTTTGTTTCATATTTAGGTGTTCAATTTCTGTTTTCCATAGGTCAGTGGAAACTTCAAATTCTACACTAGCTTTGATAAGACTTTTAGTTGTTTTATATAGTTAAATATGAATAGCCATGTGTACCTAAAAGGACTTTATCTCCCATTGACAAATAAAAGGAAAGGCTGCTTCTGAACCACAATCTGTAGTTTAACAATTGTGATCAGAACATGGGTCTTCATTGTGACTGATGTAGGAAAACAGTTTGTTTTCCTGATCATTTTCTTTATAGAGTCCCTGCTAATATATAAAACCAGAAATGTGGGCTTCTGCAAGTTCATTTCTTTCTCTTCAATCTCTGTGAATAGATATGAATTGGTGAATAAGATAATATTAGATGTGATATTACAAATTATTGTGAGAAGCCTCTAAGGATTAGATTTCAAGGACTGCCATCTGGCTGATGACTTTATGATGACACTGTCATGAGATTTCATTTCCTTATTTCTATTCCAGGATCACTCTTTAAACAAGAAATGAGCATTAACTCTGAATTGCCTGTCTAGAGCTCTGTGAGGGCTTCCACAACTACCAATCGGAAAGGAGCAAACTCATCAAGTGGGAGGCTGGCACTGTATCAAGGGGTTTAACATGGTTAGATGTTCACAAAAGCTCCAAGATATTTGTAAAATCTCTTTCCATCTGAGAAACTTGTAACATATAAATGTATATACACTTAAGCATGTATGCATCTACCCAGATTCATGTGCACATGTGAATTTACATGATCTACATATTCATGTACATATATGCAGATGTATCCATCTTAAAATGATATCTCAGTACTCTTCTATCCTCCATAACATAATAATACATTTCATAGTTAGTAGTTGATAAATTAAAATAAACCATTTGTGTTCTCTATCTTGAAGAACTGGGAAGGTTCTTGTAAGTCACCCATTGCTCTTTGTTGCTAGGTCTTTTTTCCTGTTCTTCTATTTAAAGAAACAGAGTAAGGGAAACAAGAAAAAAACTCTGTTGAACACTATTATGTGTGCAACAAAGACCCACTCTAGCTGGACACGGTGTATTGATCACATTCTCCAGTATAGTATTTTAGAAGTCATTTGCATTCTTTCTCCAAGATAGCCAATTTCTTCTTTCTTCTTGCTCCTCCCCTTCAGATAAACATCATGCTCAAGTCTCCCTTATCCTAAAAGGATTAGTCTAGCATACTGGTTTTGTTTTTTCTTGTCTTTTTTTTATTGAGACAAGGTCTAGCTATGTTGCCCGGGGTAGTCCCGAACCTGTGAACTGGAGCAATCCCAGGCCTCTTGCCTCCCAGCGCTTGGATTACAGGAAGATGCCACCTTATCCAGCTTACATACCCATTTTTCTCTCCAGCTATGGTTTTGGCTTTTCCAAACTTTCTAAAGCAATAACTAACATTAATTGTTTTATATTCTTCATCTCCCAGCCATGCTTTGACCTACTCTAGTCTGGTTTCCCTGACACCATCATTTTTGGAAAACAAGGGCTCTCTAGAATCATCATTGACCTTTTTGAAAGCGAATTACCCTATTTTATAGCTAGCCTTTTACTTGGTTCTATTTTAATATTGGTTCTTTCGATCAACTCTACTCTTGGAAGTTTCCCTCCCTTGGTTTCCAGGACAATATTATGTTGTAAGTCTCCTATTTCTCTACTCAGGTAGTATGAAGTGCTTAGTACAATATCTGGCACATAAAAAGAACTCAGTAGATGTCATCTGCCACAAACATCGTAGGAATATACACAAAGCATCACTCACTCTCTCAGTGAGTATTTTGCTATTTGATACATACTAGGAGGACTCAGTTTCTGGAACTAGGTATAGAACACTGAACATCCCCTTACTACCCTCTTGAAACTTATGAGAAAGAAGGTGGCAGATAGACATTAATAAATTAAACAGTTAAATATATGGTATATCAGATTGTACTAACTGCAATATGGATACATAAAGAGGGAAAAGAGTGGAGAGTGAATGTACCTGTAGTGGATAAGTTCCATTATTTATATATTGTAGGTGAGAAAAGTGTCACTGAAAGGGTGGAATTTAATTAAAACCTCAAAGACCTAGGGTCATGAGTCATGTGGATAATCAGAAGAAAAACAGTTCAGGAGGGCCCTACAAAATGGAAATACCCTGAAGCCAGTGGATACATGGTCTGTTGAAGGAAACTTAAAGAAATCAGCATGACAGGAAAAGAGTTAAGTGAGTCATTGATATAGTAGACACTCAGAGGGACCTTTGACTCTGAGTTCAAAGTCATTGAAGGATTTTGTGAGAGGAATGGCATGGTGTAGCTTATCCCCCTCCCACCTTTAACAGACTAAAGGGAAGTAGTGAGATCATTACAACACTGTTGTCATTTTCCAATCAAGAAATGAATGTAGATTGAGCCAAAATAGGAAAAGTAAAAATGGTGAAAATTGCTTGCATTCCACTCTACTGAGGAGAGTGATCAAAATGGTTTATAGTAGGAGGAATCGTGTAAAAGAAAGAGAGGAGTCTAGGAAAATTACAGAATTGCAGTCTGAGCAACTAAAAGATAGGGCTACTCATTTACTGAGATAGAGAAAGCCATGAAGTTAGGATATTTTAGGAATAAAATGTGGCATACATGCCTTTCATGCATGCTGATGGAAACATGAGGTAGATAGCTGCATATACAAATCTTAAGTTCTGGGAAATGGTAGTGTGACACAGGTTACAAATTTGGGACTTGTAACATGGCTCAGTGAAGACTCTTCTCTATACAGCCTTTACACCTTGCTGTTCCATTCTTAAGTCCCTCTCATCTTCACACACGTTTCAAGTACTTTCTCTCTATTGACTTCAACTGCTATCAAGCTTCCTTGGCTTTCATTTCCATCTTACATCTTTCTGCTTGTCTCCAGCTACCTAACATCCTCTCCATCTGCTTACCCTACAGGCTTCAAAGTGTCAAAGTAGATGGCATTATTGGCCCTTAAAACAATGCTGTGTCTCTTGTCTTTTCAGTATAACTTAATTACCTAATTTAATTGCCTCTAAAACTGGAAACATAGGAATTACTTCATTACCTTTACCTGCCTCTCTCTTCTCTACTGACACATGTATTAAATTAGCTTCTAAATTCTCTTCCAAAAATTGCTCTAGACGCTCCCTCCTTTACTTCCTACCCATTGTCAGCTTGTTTTAAAGGCTGTCCCTAAGTTGCCTGGGAGACTGTGACCACTTTTTCTTGGTATCAGTTGGTTAATTTAGAAAAGGGACAGGCACATGAACTTCCTAAATGAGTTTTATGCTTTACCCACAAATGTTGTCCTTTCTCAGAACATTTTTTGGAATTCTTTTTCTAGAACTACCTGGGATTGTTTTATGATGGCCAGAAGACTGTTGTTATTATTGTATAGCCACCCCTCCTGTTGGCTTAATAGTTGTACTCAATAATCATTGGCATCTTGAATGAAATAACTAATCAGAGGTTCAGCACTGAATGACTTTGGATTGTTTCCAAAACCTTAAAGGATGAAGATTTGCTGCTGCCCTTGAAGCTGTGTTAAGAATGTTAAGATGCTAGCAGGCTGTTTGTTTAAAATACAACCTCTTATTAAGTCAGGGATCGCTTATGTCATATTTGTAGCATGGTATAGTCATAAATATTAAAGCTACAAATGACCCTAAAGCTGCCAGCTCAAACTTTTCCATTTAGAGTAGTCTATTTTTAATCCCTCTCTTACAAAATATACCATCTAGGACATCTTAAGGACTAAAAGGATTTGGTACATTAAAAATATCCAATCCTTTAGCAACTTCTTTCGGTTCACTTCTTTCAGTTGTATGAGGAAGACTTCCCTTTGGCTATTCAAGAGGCATTACACGTATAGTTTTAAGGCTCTCCTGTCTTTATACCACTAAGACCCAACTTTCCTAACTGATTAGGAAACTTGAGGATTTTCATCATTTTCCAATAGGGTGATATAATACCCATGATTTGACACCCTGGGGCTCCAGGCCAGGGAGTGTCATGATCCATAAGGATCTAAAAGGTTCGTTGTGCTAACTGCCTGCTTCGTTTTATGTCATCACCTTTAAAGTAATTAGAATGCTTCTAGCTTGCAGGAATTGCACACAAAAGGAGACATTTGGAACCATATCATTGGTGATTTACTGGTGTGGAAAATTACCTGGTGATGTAGCCAAGTTACCATTTTCATTCTAATCCAGTCCTCCCATCAGTCCTAGAGTAAGCCCTAGCAGCATGCCCAGTATCTGCTTAGTCTCTGTCCCTGATAAGCAAAGGAAAGGAAAAATTAAACTAAAAAAAGAACAAACAGGGTGTGGAGAAAAAGAAACACTGTTACACTGCAGGGATGCAAACTGTTCCATCCACTATGAAAAGCTGTGTGGAGGACCTCAAACTACTGAAAATGGAACTACCATTTGATCCAACAATTCCACTTCTTGGAATCTACCCACACCAATACACTGGTTCAAAAAGACACCTGTACTTGTATGTTTATAACATGACTATTTACAATAGCCAGAATATGCAAACAACCCAAATGCCCACATACAGATGAATGGATCGGAAAGTTATGGTGTATTTACACAATGGAATACTATTCAAATCAAAAAAAGACAAATTTCATGCATTTGTGATAACATGGATGGACCTTGAAGAATCATGCTAGTGGAAATAAGTCAGAAAGGAAAAGAGAGATACTGGATGATCCCACCTATATGTGGGATATAAGGAAAGCAAACAAAAGGACAAGTAAAACTTAGAACCAACAATCTGTCAGTGGAACTAAGCATAAAGAAGGGGAAGGGAAGGAGAAGGGGAGTAATATCAGAGGAGGGAGGGGCACCAGAGATTAAGAAGATAGCTCACAGGTGACAAGGTAGTGGGAGAATCTTGGCATATACAATGATGTTAAAATATACACATGTGCAATCAAATAAGTAATAAAAATAAATAGATAATAAATAAATAATTTGGAAAGAACAAACTACAGCTGTATTAAGTTTAAATACTATATATGAAAAAACCCTCTACATCCTCTGTATACAAGTCACCTATGAAATGGCTCAAAATTTAAAGAAAATGTATTACTGTTTCATAAAGGAAGACTATGGGACACAAGCAGACTGCTATTTTCTTCATAGATTTAATATTATGGTATCTAAAGTAAAAGCAAATGGTAGAAAATTCCTCTTACTTGACCTATCTGAATCATTAATGTTGCCTACAGCATCCATTATATATTTTTTCAATTATATCTATTTTTCATTCTCTTTGCATCACTCTCACAGTCAAGAGACTTCTGTGCAATATTCAATAAAATATGTGCTATTGGTTTATGTTTAGAAAGCTATTTTGATAAATAGATATAATCATCATTTGATTTGTAATTTAACCTGCCCAGTTCTAACCAGCATGTGGTTTCAAGATCCACTGGCTTTATTTCAATTTTATAATAGGGATTTGTTTTCTTTCTAAAAGTCATTCATTGAATGTGTTCCTCATATTAAACAATTCATCAGGACATAAAGGAATTAATGGGTTTCATAAGATTTAATCCTTTCAGTTTCCCCCCAAGAAGGGGAATGGTTTAAGCAGTTCTAAGTGTTGGTCAACAGAACCCTCTTGGCAACCTCCTTCCCTCAGCTAGGAAACCCGGTACCACCGCCTGGCTCAGGTGTCTTTGTCTTGCATGGCACATTTGCAGATTCTTGAGCTCAGCAAAACCTGAACTCCTGGCAGCCAATTTCTGCTGTTCACACCTCATGTCTTCAGCCTTGCATACCATTTTGTGTTCTGTGCCATTTCTGACTGTTGTCTCTTTTTACTGAGCTGTTGTCTCTTTTTACTGAGATGGTGCCTTTTTTTAACATCAAAGAATTTATTTAAATATAAATTTCACATCTTTGTAGTTCCTGGGATTCACACCCCCCCTCCCTGATCATTCCCCCTCTGCCCCCCCTACCTGAAGTTGTGTACTTCAATTTGGTTGTTAGCTTTTGTTGTTGTTGTTGTTGTTGTTGTTGTTGTTGACTTTTCTTCATAGCTTTTTGTTTATCTTTCCCAAGTCCCATATAATCGTGAAACCATTTGGTGTCTGTCTTTATCTTTTTGACTTGTTTCTGCTAATATGATTTCTTCTAGGTGTGTCCATGTAATCATAAATTCATCTAATTTGTCATGTTTAATTGATGAGTAATATTCCATTGTGTATATATACCGCATCTTTTTCATCCATTCGTCTATTTTGGGACATTTGGGTTGTTTCCACGTCCTTGCAATTATAAGTAGTGCTGCAATAAACATGCGGGCACAGGTGTCCCTTTGTACCCATACTGAGGTCTCCTTTGGTTAGATTCCCAGAGGAGTGATTGCTGGGTCAAAGGGTAGTTCCATTTTCATTAGTTTGAGGGTCCTCCACACCGCTTTCCATAGTGGACATCTACAGATGGCAAAAAATTGAAGGAAAACATAAACAGATGGGACTACATCAAACTAAAAAGCTTTTGTACAGCAAAAGATGGTGCCTTTTTGAGTTTCTATTTCCCTTCTGTTTACCATTAGTCTGTATTTGGAAGTTTTGGATATTTTAAAAAATAATTTTCCCCATGTAAAGTGATACATTTTATAGAAATGTTTAATTCAGAAATGAAGAATCACCTTTAACCTTGTTAGCATTTCCTTTCATATTTTTGTAAATGTTTTTGCCCGTCTTTACTTACTCCCAATTTACTAATATTGTCAGTAATTGCAGATAGTTTTTATTCCCCTTTTAAGAATCCTTATTACACTTCTATTAAGAAGGTAATTACAGGTATTTTAAAGAAAAAAAAAGGAGAAGGGAGGGAATACTTCTTGCAGTGCTTGGTAAATTACTAAGTAATAAAAACAAAGGGAATACACTTGTGTCTCTGGCCACTATCTGTGCTCTGAACATTCTATCATCCATGTTTACCCCCAAGAGGTTAAAACTATTTAAGTTGGCTGGGCAATCAGTTTCCACATTCAAAGTAGTAGTAGTTCTAAATTTAACTTGGCTCTTGGCTTCATCTAATCCCTAATTGTAATAGTCACTACATCACTCCATGTCTACCCAGTATCTTCATGTCACAGAACATTTAAAGCAAGTCATACAGATCTAATCTGAACACATTTGGAGAGGATAACCTGCATTTGCATAGACGTGTGGCTGCTTATAAAATTCCTGCAGTGTTGTTTTCTTCTATATTGCAAGAATTTTATATTTAACCACTGAAATTGAGTTAGCTGCTAAATGTTGACTTTATCATATCCTCTAAATATAGTTAAATGGAACAAGCATGCCATAAATGTGACCACACACAATTTTCTTCCTGAGCCAAATTAAATGATCTCAAATATGTAATAATTATTAATGATTGGGGGGGAGTTGATAGTAAAATGTGGCTTATTAATCTAGAGGTAGTACTTAAGTTGCCTATTAAAATAGAAATGCTAAAATGACGTTGTTCTTATACTTGTGAGTGTCTCTTTTGACCTCTACTCAGAACTGATGTTCTAAAGCAAAATCTAGGACTCGGAGGCCTGTACTACCTCCATTGCTTTTTAATGGATACATATCAACTCAGAAGGAGGTTTCTGGCAGCTTTTCACAGTAATCTAATCTCAGCTCAGTCCTCTTCAATATTTTCATCAGTGACTTGGATGAAGACATAAATAGCATTCTTATCAAATTTGCCAATGACACAAGCAGGGAGATAGCAGGGAAATAGCAAATATAGTAGACAAGAGAATCAGAAGCCAAAAAGATTTCAACAAATTGGAGTGATAGGCTGAATATTGAAAGATTAAAGTAAATATGAGGATTGAATTCAAAAGAAAAGTAAAATAAAAACAGAATCCAACTGATTTAGACTGAGCACCCGGTAAACACAAAGAAGCCAGTTCCCTGCAATAAAATATAGAGTTGGGTGTGAAGGTTCATTGAAGAGTGTCTCCGTGACATCCATGTGTAAGAATGTGAAAGGGGCAGGAGTGGGCAAAGAGAAGCTAACCTGCGGTGACTATGAGGCCTGAGCAGCTGCTGAAAGAAGTTCTGGAACTTTCAGAACCCTTCAGAGATATTCTCAGTTGAGCAGAACATCTAACTCCAGTTTCATTCAGTTCTTAGTTCTGTATCTTCCTCTGGGAGAGGGCAGCTGTGAATCAAACAACTACGTACAGCCAAGGGCAATTTCCAGTGAGAACAGCAGTTGTGATGGGTTAGCAGCCAGTCTTCCCACCAGCTAGGGTGCTGGCAGAGCATAAATTTGTATAGCTCCCAATGTTACTCAAATGATGATCCCTGGACTAGCACCATTGTCATCATATATAAACTTGCTAGAAATGCAAATGTGTGGGTCCTACCCCAGCTTACTAAATCAGAATCTCTGTGGATGGGGCCCAGGAAACTTTCAATAAGTCTTCCAATCTCCAAGTCTTTTCAATGCATATTAAAATTGAAAACCCCTACGCTATGCCACACAAAAAAAATGTTGAGAATGGGGAGATAGCATAAGAGTTTTATTGATAATTATCACAATCCGAGTCCCTGTCTCCTTTTCTCTCTGTCTCTGTCTCTCTGTTTCTCTGTCTCTCTCTCTCATACACACACAGAGGAAAAAAACTCAAACATGTAATCTAGTCCAAAGGAATTCTTGTTCAGCTCAATAGCGAGACAGATTCTGTGATAAAGCTGTCCATAGCTAGAGAATGCCTCGTAAAGTTGTGGTATTCAGGAGCTGGTTGGTCCTTGGTACAACAATTTCAAGCATCAGGTGGTCCTGTGACATTAGCATCCAGATCTGCCTTGTATGATCTTCTTTTACACTAGATTGTTTTCTAGGTGAGGTTCTGCCAGAATATATTCCATTATATCCTAATAAATGTTAACTCCAAAAAGTGAAAAAAAAAAAGTTTAGGTAATATCAGGTGAAGTAAAGGTAGGCAGACTAGTCTCTGTGAATTAAGCAGAATTTTAATTATATGTATTATAAATACAGTGTGTATATCCATGTATTTGGGAATGTATACATACCTTCTAAAATTTTCACCATGAAGCCAGTTTATACATATAGATAAATCTACATCTGGTCCATTAATCAGTACTCAATAAACATTTGTAAGACTGATGGTATAGCATCTAGCCCATACCCCTGCATGGAGATTCGTTCATTGGTAGTTACCAGGAGTTAGCTGAATATTCTCAAGTACTGTTAAATGAAACCTTCACTTAGGCACAAGCCTATGAACTTTCCCTACTAATCATTCTATCTTTGATTCTACTCAGATATTTTTTTCTATTACTCCATTAGGACTATTATTTTCAACTTATGTTTAGTTACAAGTTTAGGGACTTTTTCTCAGGAAGGGTGGTATGTAGGTAAGGGGGGAGGAAGAGAAGGAGTGAGAAGGAGGAGGAGAAGGAGGAAGAAGAGGAGGAGGAGATCACCAGAGGGAGCAAGGGAGAATGAATGAGAGAAGAAGGAAGTTGGAGAAACAGAGGACAAGCAGGAGGATGAGGAAGACACTGACTAATGACTGAGAGAAAAAGAGAGATTGATTCTCTGGCACAGCATATTTGACTCATTTTGAATCCTTATTTTTCTGAGACTTTCGGTAATGAGAATGAAGGAGAAATCATTTAGAAATAATAAAAGTAATCTAGGACACCTTTAGTAAAAGAAGTCCCTATTTTAGCAGAGAGCAGTAGACAATAGAGTCTATTATAATTGCTGGCATCTTCTAATAAGTTCTTGCGGTTCTCTTTTTTTTACCTGAAACAAACTCCATTAACCCTCCTTTATACTCTATTCTCATCAACATTTTAATAGCATGGGACTAATGCTTTTAGATTTTTTTTCTCCCACACAAGACATATAATCCACAACCTGCTAATGATTACATTTAGCCTGTGAAGTTGCCCTAGTGAAAGAAAAAAATTATACTGGCAGGCAGACAATTCTAGAAACCTGGCCAAGTACTTCCTATATGTGAATCAGCCTCCATATATGCCTCATATAGAGTGGCCAGATAAGCAACCAATCTCACCTGGCAAATATTCCTGATGGATAGATCGGGTCTCTCCAGTGCTCTTCAGTAAAGCAGTGCAGGGAACCAGAGTTGAAACTCAAAGTTCTAGCAGAATTTTGCAGACTCCTTGGCAAGTCTGTGGCACATACCTATGTCTTGACTTCTGTTCTTTAGTTGATAGAGTAGTTTGTTCAGGATAAGTTCCTCTTTTTCTTGTCAAACGGCAAGCCATTACACAGATATCTTTACAATTTACTAACCCCCATTCCAAATGAATATAACATTTTACACTTATGACTTAACCTTTTCTAAACCTGTTTCCATTTTCAGTATACATTTTATATTATATATACATTTATAATATACATTTTATATTATATACACATTTATCTATAATATATATTTTATATTATATATGCATTTATATATAATATATACATTTATATTTTTATATTTATATACCTGTATATATATTATATATACATTTTCAGTATATATATATATATCTATATCAGTATCGATATATCTCAGATTAGGATCCTAAGTCACAGATTCTCTGCATTTCTCAGGTTGAAAACCCCTACTTTGTGGCAATTCTGGCACAAAAATTCTTATATTTGAAGAAAAAGTGAAAAACCTTTATTTTCTTTCTTATTTTTACATTGCACCAACATTTAGATGATGTTGGGTTCTACAATTCTTTGGGAATTTTCTTGCTAGGGTGATTAGTTGCTTTATAATACTTCAAATAGTTCTACTAATTCTTTTCTATTTTTGCCAACGTCACTGATGTCACTGGTTCCAAGTGGGCATTGAAGCAATTATTTGCAATTTTTCCTAGAAAAATAAGTTTCTATCTTCTTTATTTGTACCCAATGTTTTGTCAAATTTTGCATTTAGAATAGATGACCTGGTCAAACCTTACAATTCTGTGTTTGAAAAAGGTCAAATTTAAATAGTGGCTGTTACATATACACTAGTGCAGTCATTATGTAATGAAGATTTCTACAGCCAAAGACTGATAGTGATATACAGTTGCCATTTTCTAATCAATTGCTTTGATAAAAATTAAATGCTCACTCTGCCAGGTACTGCAGTAGGTACTGGAGATGGTACATGAAATTTTCCTTGAATATATATTCCACTCAAATCAGATGTGCAATTTTATTAGCACTGACACCAAGGCTACACCAATACTTTAAATTTTATCACATCATTTTTTCATGAAGATTTAAATAATTATGTCACATGTTAAAAGTTTTAAGAGCTTCTTTAAAATATATGCTCCAGGAAAGACATGATCAGGTAAAGAAATTATGAGGTGCATATTTTCAAGTGAGAAATCAGAAATGCATGGGCCTATCAAAAGCATTTGATCTTTTCCGAGAGCTCCAACTACTTACAATAAGCTAATTATTAAACTGAGTCTTGAGAATCTGACACTATAACAGTGTAAATAAAATAGAAAAAAAATAGTTTGTTTGCAAATTTTCTTTTCTGCTACATTTATTGAGGTGGCTAAGTGTCTGAGTTCCATGCGCTGTGGAAGAGGTGTGGGGATAGCCATTATAGCACTTTGTTGCCATTATAGCAGGAAAGTGGAAGAGCAAAGCTCCACTTTAGAAAGTTGCATGGGGAGTCGGTGATTTCCTAAATAATCCCTGAAACATTTCACGTTAAAATAAGTTATTTGATCTACACCAAATGAACAGAGCATCAGATCAAAGCTGGAAGCACAGACCTGCGGAGTGACATTCATCTTTCCTAGACCTGCAATCTCATCCTGTGTCAACTAAATTTTTAGAGGGGAATGTCAAGGATATTTCCAAATGAATGTATCACAGTTATCCTCTAAAGTGATCTCTCCCCTTACTTTGCTGTTGATGTGCTAAGCTTCATTTCTTTGCATTGGCTCAGAGCAAAATAAGGACTGGATAAAATTACAATTTAAGTTCCATTCTGTGACAAGCAAAGGAAATCCATAGGTACACTTATATTAACATTGATTAGAAATGATCACATTTTTCAGTTAATCTCTTTAGGGGTGGGGGAGTTATCAGTATTGTACTAACATGCCAACTAACGGAATACAGTTAATCAATGATTAAGGGTCTTGTTGAAATAACATATAAAGAAGATTTTTTATTTTTTTGAGAAAAATCATAATGAACTGGGTGCCTTCTATCTGTAATTAGAAGTCAGTGGCAGTCATTCAAAAAATTTCTCATGCAGTTTCCTTATGATTTGGATAGTCTAGAATTTGGAAAGACACTCTTAGGTAATATGGATTGGTATTACTTAATCTCTTTTCTGATTATTTTTTGCTAAACTTTACTATATATAGATAGAGATGTAACTATAATTCATTACACTTCATAAATTTTATTATACGAATAAATTCCATTATACTCATACCAGTGGACTCTTATTTTTTATATGTGGCTGTATACTATTTCTAGAGAACTTCAAATATGTTGACTTACATGAAGGTGTTTAAATCTTTCTGCAGTTTAGAAACAAAGCTTCAAAGATTTGTTTGCCCTGACACCAGAAAATATGAACTCAGTTTTCTTTATCAAAGTAGTCTATGGAAATGTTACTTACAATATTCAGATTATGATCTAGTCCTAGAGGAGAGAGAGAGAAAAATCATTTCATTGAGAAGTCAACATTTTTTCCTTCAAAAAATACACACCATGAAAACATAGGACAAAATAAACTTAGATGATATTATATAAAATCAATGTGTATTCATATGTTTTATGTCTTGACTTCTCTAGAAAATAGAATTTTCATCAGGAAACAAACTTTTAAAAAATCTATCCTAAATTCCATGTAACTATAACTGTACCATATGGAAATTAAATATTTCTCCTTTGGAGCTATCCACAAAATGAGGATATTCATAAAGTGATGTCTTGGAAGAAATCTCAGCCTTGGGTCAATAGGGATGTTTGGGGAAAATTAAACTAAAAAAAAAAAAAAACACATAAAAAAGCTTTGCCCTTACTTACATCTCTTATTTGCTATCCCCCCACCCCCATTCTCCTGTCCTGGATTTTGCCTCTTTATTTAATCCTTTTTACCTCCACCTCAGCCTCATTGTGTTTCTCCATTATTCTTACATTTGCTTACCGTGGGCTCTTGTGCTTTGTTGGCTCTTCTGTAACTATTTTGCCCATATATTCCCACCCAACCCCAGCAACTACAAAATGCCTTGTTTTTCAGCCTCTTGCAGAATCTTCCTCAGCCTTTCAACTCTTCTTTGTCTTATCTATATAGTTCCCTTCTGATTCTGCACTATTATCCACTTAGAAAATGTTATCTAGTATGTCAGGATGGCCGAGCTGTCTAAGGCGCTGCATTCAGAAAATGTTATCTAAGGTCATTGTTCTGTAAGAAAATCTTCCACACAGCCATATGGATTGCCATCACAAAGTGGAGTTAGCTTGCTATTGTTTATTTTTCTTGTAATATATGCAAACTGCCTTGATCTGGACATGAATGTATTGGGATAGAGGGAATAAATGCATGAAAATTTCCTTGATTATTTTTCCCTAGAAATAGAAAAATGATTTTGACCCAGATATTCCAATTAACATAGACATGGTGCTCTCGAGTTAGCATCTTATTGGAAAATCATTCTCTTGGACCTTGATATCTATTCACTTTCATTTTCAAATTAGACGTACCTAGCCATTAATTGCAAATTTCTTTTTAATACATCTTTTTCATAAAAAGCCTGCCCTTCTGAAAGCTCTTATTTGGAAAATATTGTTTAGACAGCTTTATGGTACGTGTTTATTTCCCAGCCCGAGTCCAAACTCTAGCTCTTTTCAACTTTGTGTATTTCAAAGAAATAACAACAAAACAGTTTACACTTTTTCATTCCTGTCAAAACAGGTTTGCCAGAGTTAGGTGGACTTAAAATAAAATTGTTATTGTAGAAGTTAGAAAGTTGATTAGCTCCTTCCATCCTGTTCGTTGCCTTTTCACCACAAAAAAAAAAAAATTGTAAATGTAAACTTATTCCCTGGAAGATGAGCTGGGCTGCAATTTTCAGCTAATTGGGAGAAGCAGCCCTGAGTCGAGCACTGTCAGGCTGATTTGAGTCTTAAGATATGATGATGATTATTGTGTCAAATGTAATCAAGAATGTGGGCTCGGAACTGACTTAAAGGGCTGGCTGTTTTTAATTCAGGTTCGTAGATGAAGTAGACCTCTGGTTCACCGGTAGTCACAGCTGGCTGTAAAGGAGACCAATTTTTAAAATGTTATTTCATTCTCTCTGGAGCTCTCGGAGCAGGGACTGCATGCATGGGGAATGAGAGGGGAATATCCTCTTTCTCTCCTGAAAAAAAACAAAACAAAACACTCATTGTTTTCACATTAAAATCTTCTTGAAATTTCCCTGTACCTCTTTCTGGGTGGTTTCAGCCTCTCCCATCCAATGCCACCCCCTTCTTTTCCTACAACAAATACTTTATAACACCTTCTTTTCCATCATCAACCAAATTTTGTCAATAATATACCTGACCTGTAGACAGTTTTTAAAAGTGATGCTCTGACTTTAATTTTTAAGGCGATGAATAATTTATAAATAACAGGGATTTCATATGCAGTTACTCAGTCAAGATCCCATTAGAACACAAATGAAGTGTTAGATGAGTGTACTCTGACTGCAGTATCACTAACCGCAGTGTGGCCGCAGTGTGTTGCCAGGGAATTCAAATACTTTCCATAGCATTGGCTCGTTTTAGCAATTTCCAAAAATGCTGAGCAACTCTTAGCAAAATACTTAATATAAGGTAGTTTTTTTTCTCAAATTTTTTGTGGCAGTTAGTTACATTTCTGAACAAATTGTTGTGTATTAAAAGGTTGCCAAAAACTTTTGATGTTTATAGTAAAATTGTGTTCAGTTCGTGGTTTAGGTGTTTATAAATGGGGTTTCCACCATTGTGAGTGTTCAGTGGGACATTATAGTGAACTGTGACTTGGGGCAGCTTGGTGTATTGGAGAGACTACCATCTTCAGCTCCTCCTGGTGATTGCCAGTTGCACTTTTGAAACACTGTGTCAGTCACAAATATTCAATTTCCAGAAAGCCTCTGTTTTGTGAGCAGAGTTTGCTGCTTACAGTTTGCTGAAATACTTTTCCAGATAAAAACTTATCTTTGAATTATTGAAATAAACAATACTTTCCAAGAACCTAGACCTTTTCTTGATTAGGTAATTTTTACAAAATTGAAATGAGCAAATATATCCACTAGATTGTCTAGAAAAGTCTTTAAAAATCCCATGATTAGCACTGCAGTTACCATTTATCTCCACCATCTGTATTGAATGTCCCTATGGAAGTGATAATGATGTCCCTCCTACAGCTAGATTAATTGCCCTTTAACTAGATCTTGACCTGTGTGGTTAAATGCCATACAGATCTCACATGATTCATTATTGTAGCTACCTAAAACATCTAAAATGAAAATTCTACTTCCATGGATGCTGTAATAGCGATAGGAATCCATTTCTTGATATTAACCAGGTAATTTAATAAAACAAAGGCAGAGATACATGTATTTACAGAGATGAATAAAGCCCATATTTTCTATATGTTTGAGGTAAAATTAACATTTTACACCTAAGATTTTTTTAAACTGGTAGGTAAGCAAAATGCAGTAATCTATTTGTATTTTCATCATGGAATTTGATGAGCCCTTTCATTATTTTCTTGTGAATAAGTTGGTGAAATACTAGTTAGATGCAAAGTAAATTGGATGCAAGGTAAAATGGTTTACATAAATTATGAAATTATGTTTCATGCTTTACATAAAGAATGTGGATTAATCAATCAGTGTCAAATGGTGAAGGAAAATCTCTGGTTTTTTGCCACAAGGTTCTGTTCTAATTCCTGACATGTGGGATGTTTTTGACAGTACATGAGTAGAGTGATAGAGAGGGGGTCCATTAAAATTTATGGACATGCAAGCAACCTAAATTCCCCAAAACAGATGACTGGATGAAAAAAATGTGGTACATATACACAATGGAATATTACTCATCAATTAAAAATGACAAATTTGACGATTTTATAACAACATGGATGTACTTAGAAGGAATCATATTAGCAGAAATAAGTCAAGAAGAAAAAGACAGAAACCAAATGACTTCACTAACATATGGGATACAGTGAAAAAAATAAAAGACTTGGGGAAAAGTCAAAACAACCTAAGCACCAAATTGAAGAGCACAACTTTGAGCAGGAGGGAAAGGGGGGGGGGGATGGAGGGGAGGGGGGGTAAACCCTGGGGATTACAATGTTGTGAAATGTATATATAAATTAAAAAAATATATAAAAAATTTATGGATGATGCAACAGGAAGGCTGGAGTGTATTGGGTGATCAAGCCAAATGGGTCCTTGGACAGAATGACTTTTAAGGTTCTTTCCAAAAATATGTCTCTGCATCAGGATTGAGCTTAAGGACAATTTGAAAATTTTCCAAAATATTGATTGGATTGATTTTTGTAGAAGTTATTGTTAATGTCCTTTGGTTTTTCAATGCACCTTAAAAAACATTGATTCAACATTCTTTGCAGTAGTATATTTTAAAAATTCAAAAGAAACTACTGCTTCTGATATTCCAAGAATATCAGAAATTCCATCATTCACAACTAAATGCAAAGTATTACCCAGTGAAATTGTTCACCAGTTCATTTTCACAGTTAGTGCTAAATCTGATGAAGGATACAAGTTCCAAAGATTTAATACCTACACGTCTGCAAAGCAAAACACATTTGGTCACAGAGTTGCTCATTCTCATGTTAACCATGTTAGTTATAGTTAAATAATAATCCATTACATATTCAACAAGTAACCGTGATATCTATAAATTACTATGAGGTTAAAACAAGATATGTGGAAACAGTATAAACTTTAAAAGTCTATACAAATATAAATTATTATTCAATAACTTCACATCAAGAAATAATTTTGACTTGTAAGTTTCTTTAACAACCAGAAACCAACTTTCTTACTTTTAGAACCTGTGTCTAGTTCACAGTAAGTCTGTTGATTTTAATTTAATTTATTGACTATATTTAATGCCAGAAACTGTGAGATGAATCTTTGGCCTGAGGGAATTTACAGTATGCTGATGATGATGAATGATGATGATAGTGATGATGATGAAGTCTATAGACATTTTGTAATGGTTGCATTCATCATTCAGAGGATTCTTGAATGTACAAGCAACCCTCTGACTTACTCCTGTAGTGTTGTAGTTTTAATTGGAAAAAAATAAATCCTTGCCTTATGAGTATTCTTCATAAATTTCAATTAATCTGATAAAAGGCCATCAATGCTTTTCCAAGTATCTAGTTGGTTTTCAGTGAAGTTTTTAGTAATTAAAAGTAAGAAAGCAAGAAACTTTAAATCTTTAGTCTGATCATCACTTAATTAGCTCAAGCTATTTGTAATCCTATGAATTTTATAAATCATATCTGATTTGCATGTTTTGTAAATCATATCTGATCCAGTAAAAGTGGTTCCAAATTAAAAGGGCAGTTCTTTTCAAATCTGCAAGACTTAGGTCACTTTCAGAATTTAATTCACTTATATAGTTATTCTAGTGCAATATTTCTAGGTTAGAAATGTATATTTTTATTTTCTTATTGGATACTCTTAATGTAAAACATCTCCCAAAAGATATAGACTTCCAAATAATCTATTATCACTGGCAAGCATTTATTAAGTTGCCTTCTTGAGAAGATAATTGTGATCTAATATAATTCTGAGCTAGTTTATAAGCATAAAAATGCTTTGTTAATGAGTGTAATACCCTTTTTAAATATAATCCTCAAGCCTTCCTCAAGTCCAGAGTGCAGTATTCATTCTAAGAGCTCCTTTAGATGGCAACTAAAGATCATAAGCAAAAGAATAATAATTTTTGTTTTCACACATGCACACATAATAAGCCTAATTCAGTTAGCCATAGAAAACAGAGCTTTTGAGAATAGTAATATATTAACATCTATTATATTTGCCTCAATGAGAGACAGACAAATCTACCTTGAGAGGTCATGTCTTAGAATTGACTAGATTTGGTGTTTAAATTATTGCCACCGATTTTGGAAACTTACCCAGCCTCCAAGAAAACTGAGTTTCTCTTCTATAAAATGTTGATGATAATAACAGCCTTTTTCATAAATTCATCAAACTGTTTAAGGTATCAAAGAACAAGGTGTACGGGTAAGAGTTTGAAAACTGAAGACATTGTTCTAGTACGAAATACTGTAAACATAAATGGTGAATATAAAGAACTCTTTAAAAGTGTATTATTAACCTAAAATATATTGTAAATGAGAAATAGCATCACAGATATTTGGAGACCGTAGCTTGAACTTCATGTGAGGAATTATTAAATTGTTCACATTTCCAGATTCCAGTGAGAGACCCATACTCCAACTTCATATTATTGTTTACTGATATTACTGATTTTAGTTACTTCTTTCCTTGTAAGGCAACCTGCCATGTGTTTACCTTTTAATCTCAGAAAGTTGAAACAACCACTCTTTCTGTCTTCTGAGTTTTATGTATCAGCATCTGACAATCTACTATTCTTTTATCCTCTGAGTTATTGGGCATAGTTCATTAATGGAATTTCAAAGAAAACACCCTCAGTTCATCTGTTTAATTGGTTTATGTACTATTTTTATATACCCTTTCAGGGGAGATAAGAGCTAATGGAATATTTTTTCAATATTAAGGAATATATCTTTTCTTATTTTTTTTTTCAGTTTTAATTTGGGGGTTACAATCTTCTTTTCCATATGTGTTCATGTTCTACTCACCTGCCACCAAACCACTGGTTCCAATACCCCCTTTGTTTCTCTCCCCTATCTTTTCTTTCTTCCCCATTCCTTCTGGTAGCTATTAAAGTCTTTCACTGAGTCCAAGATTTATAGCTGTCGTATTTTGTCTGTGCATGTTTTTTTTGTTATATACATTTCACAGATAACTGAAAACCATCCAATAGCTACCTTTCATTTTCTGACTTCACATAATCAACTTGAGATCCATCTGATTTGTCCCTAAAGCCACTATCTCATCTTGTTCAAAGCTGTATAGTATTCCGTTGTGTATACATTCTACAATTTCTTTATTCATTCATCTGATGAAGGCACATAGGTTGGTCACTTGACTTTTCACTTATTGGTAATTGGTAAAAAACAATAATAATATATATATGAATCAGATCTTAGATTTTAAAATGTTGAACTCTTTGCTAATCCAAGAATATATAATATATATGTATATATATATGTATATTGGATACTTCACATGTGTATATATATAGATACATATGTATACGTATATATATGTATCTTGTATACTTCACATGTTCATAATATTTTAGACTTTTCTCTCATCAGTTAATTTTTCTCAATGATAAGTGACAGAAACATAAATCAAATTAAATAAGCAATGCAAAGAATAGTAAGAAATTACTTTTTTATTGCTGTTTCCTACTAGTTTTCTTTTCAGAAATGCCCCACACTAGTTTAAGATAAAAATCCGTAATTGTGGTTGTTTCCTTTATTTAATATTTTACAAATCTCTATTTTAAAAAATGTTTATAGGGTGAAAATGACAGAGATGAAATGTGTATTTTAAAATTCTTCCGTGATAGATAATGTCTATGCACTCTCACTTTCTAAAGGTTAAAATCCAGGTGATAGTTTTTATCTTTTTATTAAAGTGTCTATCCTTGGAAGATGTTAAATCATATAGCTTTAAAGCCATAGTTTATCTTCAGAGAACTCATCTACTTTCTGTGTAAGTGTGTTACTTCTGCACATGTTAAAAAGTCATCCTGTGTTGTTTGGGGTGACGAAAGATGGGAATGAGTTCTCTGAGAACTAATCAGCAATACTTTGGGAACATTTAGGTCATGGTTTCCAATTAACTCTGGAGAGTTTGAGTAATTTAGTACCAGACCTCAGGAGAGAGAGGATGAAAACCTCGTTAATTCATGTCGGTGAATCGCAAACCAGCAAATTTGCGTTGAAAATGGATTTTTTTGTTTTGAAGCCAAGACCAGCTAGATCTTTCTGCCATAGTTAGGGTGGGAAACTCTCTCTGCAGGTGTGCATTACCTTGTATGTAGGTTTCATGTGTTTCAGTCCCCTTGCTTATGGTGAAGTCACAAATAACTAATTGTTTGATTCAAAATGAAGGCCGGAACTCACTCGATGGCACCACTTTCCCTGCACAGCTCTTTCTGGTACTACAATGACTATATCAGCGAGAAGTGGACACCAACATCTATTATCAGGGTTAGAAAAACTTCTTTTTTAAGACTCAAGACTTGGCCTGTAATCCCAGCTCTGCCACTTACTTGCACGCAACCTTGGGAAAGTCATTATGGTTCTCTCAGAATCAATCTCTCCAGCAGCAAAATGAAACAAGAGATAACATCTACTATATATCTCAAAGGTTTCTTATTTTTATGAAAATCAATTCAATTAGGCAAACTTTTATTGCTCATCCATCACTGTATTTTGAGATTAAAACTCAGATAGATTTTTTTCCCACTTTCCTTGGGTAGGAAAAAAATGAGAAAAAAATTAATGACAGATTTATCTGTTTTTAGGAAAATTGAGATAGAAGTTCATGAATACAGTGTGACGGGTGTTACATTGAAGTGACTGGTAGAGCATCCACATGAATTATAAACTTGGTCACATTGCAGCTACAGTTAAATGCTTACTGTGTTTACTCATTCACCAGGTTTGGTATGTTAAAGGTCAAAGTTCATGTTCATGTCTCACTTTCTTTGGTGTCACCATCACCAGTTTCAGAATGCAAAGCAAACAATCCCATACCCCTCTGGGTTCTTCTGATTGGCAAATAATCAAATGAGCATTGGAGAGCTTCCTCTCAGTGCCACAACCCCAAAGTAGTCAAATTTTGAAGTACTTGTTACCCCGATTGGGAAAAACCCATAATCTAAAAGTTGTTACTATCAAAGGGTAATGAGCTACTAGCCCAGGCATTATTAGATCCATGCTGCTTTTTAGTGCAGTTGCCCAATAGAGCTGCTAGAGATGAAAAAGAATCCTTCTGAGAAACTGCTATATAGTTGTAGGTAAAATGTATACATATAGTACTTGCTCCTTTAAAGTGAAAACATTAACACTTTTTCTCAAAAATTGAAATGTAATTTATTTACTAGAAACCCAGTAAACACTGTTATATTTACAGAGAATTTGAGCTTAAGGTTAACTCTGGTTCTCTGAGTAGTGCCTGATGTTGCTAGAAACTTTCTGGTCCTAAGTCCAGGCTTTGCTAGGGTGCTTAATCTCTCTGATCTGTTATCTAACAAACAAACAGCAGGGAGGTGTCCTGTAGTCCTTTCCCTAAAAATATCATAGGAAATGATAGCAGTTAAAATGCAAATAAACCAGGAATGAAAGAGCAAGAGTATTTTATCTGGTTACTCCTTTACAATACCAGGGCACAGAAGGAAATGCTATTTAGCAGAAAACTGAGTGCTTCAGATCACCCCAATTCGTCACACCTACAGAAACACCTGGAAAAATAACCTTCTATATCAGATTGAGCATTTTATTTCCTAAAAATACTCAATGTGTTTATTACTGTTTGAATATATTTGTGGTCCTGCAGTGTTTTACAATTATAAAAGATTGTTTATCCATGTACCTATTAGTGGAAGGTTGTCTATGCATTCATTAAGCTCATCAGCCTTGCCTTGGAAAGTCACTTTTATATGTATACATATAAAAGTATAAATATACATATACATATACAGTTGATCCATGGAAATGAGCAATATTCAACTTCATAGAAAATCTGGAGTCTTCAAGATTTTGTAAAGACACCACAAGGGGTAGGGGTCTAAGTGTGTGTGTGTGTGTGTGTGTGTGTGTGTGTGTAGTCTCAGGTCAGTGTTCTTCATCTGAATGATTGTATCATTAATAATCCGTTCTTATAAAGAAAGTGGAGATACTGGGGGCGTGCCCTTTCTGATTCTTCCCCCTGCTGCAGAGTTGTCTCCAAAGGAACACCTTCTGGGGGCAGGTGCAGCGCTGGACTGTTCTCTATAGCTCCAGCATTTTGCCTTCAGTAGTTTCTTGCTTCTTACTCAGGATAATGCAACTCTGAGGTAACTGTAGATTTCCATTAGGGCAGCCAAAGGTGTAATAGCTCTTCCAGCTAAATTGCTGAGTATAGAATTCTCCACACTGTCCTCTTTTGAGACCACAGTCTGTGCGATAGTGTTATATTTCTCCATATGCATTCCTTAGACAATCATTTTTTTAACGCCCGTATTTGGTTACTAGATAAAGGTATAAAAAATCGTTCACGGGCTCAGAAACGCTCTCATCAGTTCTGCGTCTAGTCAACTGCTGCCTTCATTGCAGATGAGCACCTTTGGTGCAGAAAAAAAATGTATTTTATTTTTTTAATTTATTTTTTTATTTATATATAAATTTCACAACATTGTGATCCCAGGGATTTGCCACCCCCCACCCTTCCTTCCATTTCCCCCCTTTTCCCCCTGCCCCAAGTTGTATGCTTCAGTTTGGTGTTTAGCTTGTTTTGACTTTTCCTCAAGGCTTATGTTTATTTTTTCCCTATATCCCATATATTAGGGAAACCATTTTGGTTTCTGTCTTTTTCTTTTTGACTTATTTCTGCTAAGATGATTTCTTCTAAATACATCCATGTTATAAAATCATTGAATTTATCATTTTTAATTGATGAGTAATATTCCATTGTGTATATATATCACATTTTTTTCATCCAGTCATCTGTTTGGGGCATTTAGGTTGCTTACAAGTCCTTGAAATTATAAATTGTGCTGCAGTAAACATCCGAGCACAGGTGTCCCTTTATACCCATGTTGAGGTCTCGTTCGGGTAGATTCCCAAGAGAGCAATTGCTTGGTCAAATGGTAGTTCCATTTTCATTAGGTTGAGGGTCCTCCACACAGCTTTCCATAGTGGTTGGACCACTTTACATTCCCACCAGCAGTGTAGAAAATAATATATATTTTAAACAACAGGTTGAAAAGAGAGAATTAACAGGGTAGTGGGGCGGTGAGTAGGTCCAGCTATTGATGCTGTAAAATTGTAAGGGTGGGGAGTGGAAAGTGGGGAATGGAGGAGGCAAGACCCATTCCCCAGCCTGCTGACAGGGTGGCTGCCTTCCACTGCAGCTCCGATGAAACGGCAAACCCTCCCTTTTACCATTTCAGTGCTCCTTTTTAAAGACACAAATATGGTCACTCAGCTCTGTCCCCTTCCCAGAAGGTTCTTCACTCAGGGTACCAGGACCAGAGTTTGGCACATCACACTACACACTTGTCATCCTCTCTGGTGTGTGGAAATCAGGAAGTTGAGATTGACCCTTCACCTGCACTGGCCCCTCCAACAATTTCGCGTGGCATTTGAGCGAGTCAGTTTCCCCAGAAGGCAGAGGCAGAGCAAGTGATGATCTGATGCTCGAGCAGGAATGTACTGTGGTCTCAGGATTACCACCTGTGAGGAGAGGAAAGGAAAGGAAGCATGAGAGAGCAGCCGGTGGAAGCCAGCCTTCCACGCAGTTGCAACCACATCAGTCAGCCCTTCTCCCTCCTCTGGAGAAGCTCTGAATTCTCACGCTGGGGTCGCCTCTCACAATCGTCCCGAGCTAGAGCGAAGGCTTTTATAGCTCACACATTAATTGTGCATCGGATGCAGCCTGCCTCCTACAGCTTTCCCAGAAACTGGGCCAAAGTATTTATCAGTCCTGAAGAAGGTTGTAGGCAGCTTAGCATAGCATCCTTTACACCAGCCATTCTCAAAGTTTGGTTTCTAGCAGTAGTTATTGTCAAATTTTAGCATCTCTCAGTACCTAGAAGACCTATTAAAGCACAGCTTGTTGGATTCCGCACACAGCGTTTCTGATTTAGGACATCTACAGCAAGGCTTGAGTCTGCATTTCTAATGAGTTCCTAGATGATGCTGACGCTGCTACTCCGTGGATCATACTTTGAGAACCACTGTACCACTCTGCCCATGTTGACATACTGACAATGGTGTACAGCGCCCTTATGAACAGAATGAAAACGTGAAGTCACCAGACCATTCCCTATGCCCCTAAATTCGCAGCAGCTTTTTTGCTATGCTACAAAACCGGAATGGCTGATGATTGTGTTAAAATTGTCCTTAACTAATACCAGTACGGAGGGGCAGAAATAAACCTCCTGCTGACCCTCTGTGTTCGCCTCAGGATGGTTGAGCAATCAAATAACATCAGTGAGATTAATAGAAGAATGGAACAATTTAGTTACATATGTATGGAGAATCCATATGTGGCTATAGATGGTAAAGCCAGTGGTGCAAAATACAGATGTCTGTCTGTTAAGCTAAGGAATGGGGTAGGAGAGAGGCCTGGGACTTCAGGGGAGTGGAAGGGGACCCAATGAGGAAAAGGTAACTCGTGGTGGAGATTGACTGCTCAGTAAGTAAACGTTTGCCCTGACGTTTAGTTAGGTTTCTCTCATAGAATGGTTATTTCTGATAAATATCTGATTCTGGTTAATTGTAATTTTCATTCATCAAGGTAGTTGAGGGAGTGGTTTCTCATGGGCCTGCAGGGCTCCGATTGATCTCAGCTCAAAATAATCCACATGCTAAAGTGGGAAGCCTAGCTAAACATCTGGGGCAAGGCTATCCTTCAAATAGGTCCTATTTGCAAGGCATTTCTGATATCTGGTTGTTGCTACTTTTCAGTTCAGCCAAATTTTCTCTAAAATCTATAATTTGATAACCCAGACAAAGGAATGCCAAAAATAATCTATGTTCAAGAGCTTTAATTTTATTCTAAACCGAATTTTTATTTATGATTTTCATTATTTCTAAACTTTATCACACAAACCATTTCAAGCCATATGGTTACAGAAATTAAAAACAATGGGAGCTCTTCCGAATGCACAAATATGAAATACAAGAACCTTTGAATCATTTCTATTCTAGATCTGGCACGATGAAAATTTAGAAATTCAGCGTACACTGGTGATCTTAGGAAAGAGGATGTAGCCTTAAAACTCTCGCACAAGCATGAAACTATCATCTCACCGCTGATCAAAGGACCCTGCAAAGGAGCTCATTGGAAGAGATTTTCTGCTGTGGAGCTCATTGAATTTTTTGAACGTATTTTCCAAATTAGAAAATATTCAACCTGATGTTGTCAATATTTCAGACGGTGAGGGTATCATTTAGTAAAATGGTGCCTTACTGCCCTGAAAGACTTTCTTTTCTTCCCTAAGGGCCTAATTTACAAAGCAGCAAACTCACTGGTAGGATTTGGCTGGAAATCTCATTGTCTCCGTAGAGCCCTTTCATCTGATTTATGTGCATTGCATTTTACAAACAACTCTTGGAAAGTTATTTACTAGTGACTTTCTCTAGAAACAAAGGGTAAGTGGTGTTTCTAGTTTAAGGACAGAGGCGCTAAGTGGCATCAAGTGCAGCTCATCATGAAGATGAAGCTGATAATACAATGCACAATATCTAATTCTCTAGCTTCACTCGGCCATGGGAGAGATTCGAATCATTCTTTTATTTTGTGTGGAACTGAAGTCTGTTAGAAAATATGTCATTGTCTAACTCGCATTTTTCTGCAGCAATGTGATGGCTTGTTTCTGTGCCCACGTTTGAGACAGAGAAGGAGTTGTAGCAATTTCTAACACACCAGCCTATCTAGAGCTTGACCTGGATACATTGTCGCTTTTCTAGGTCAAAAATGGGTAAAGGTCAGTAGTTACTGCTTCAACCTGTTGGTCTCCTGCCAGTTTGTAACATTAAGATTCTCACTGATGTTAATGACTCTGAATTTTGAAATCATTTGTAAAGGAAAGGATACGTTAGTGAAGAACAGTTTTGAACTTTCCACATGTGTCAATAGTTTGCCGGGAAAACGAGATAAGCTGGGAGTCAGCCTCCAGGTTAGCCCTTGAACTACGCAGGATTTAACTTATTTACCCATCCAGAACACCAAGCCTCCTCTCAGCTGTGCAGTATTCAAGTTTATTTAGGAGTTGATAAATAGCTCGGGCAATGCTTCCTTTTTTTCCCAATAGCTGCATTCTCATAAATGTATTCTACCCTCCACCAGTTAATGCAGACAGAAGATTTTTATCCAGTATGAGCGCAGAAACCACACTATAGAAGACTGTAAGCTCAGCAAAAACCTCACCCATGATGAATAAACGGCTCTTCCGGGGGCTTCACTGCCGCTGGCTCGGCAGGAGCAGTTTATTGCCTGCTTTGCACATCCCATGATAATGTTGCTGTTGAAATAAATTGCAGTTTTGCATAATTATTGACAATCACATCTTAACAAGCAGTGTGTATCATATTCGTGTTCAATTTTTTTAAATCCATTTTTAGCTTATGTTTAATCCCAGAAAGTGTTTGTGTCGTAATAAAAGGTAAATACGGTATTTAAATAGAGTACTAATCTCCTCATCGCACGCAAAATTTACCTGAATCCTTTTTAGATGGGACTGGTACGGCCTACAGCAATTTCCCCTCTTAGGCTATTATTATGTACATGTGAAGTTGTTTGCTGAGGGCATGTGTGTGGATCCACAATATATGCGTGTGTGGATCCACAATATATGCATGTATACATACACATATTCACGGCAAGTATTCTTTTTTTTTTTTTTTTTTTGGATGTGCCTGTTGTTAACAAAATGTGGTTCACCGGTCTAAAAAATTAGAAGAATAAGAACGGAATGAGGGCAGAGAAAAGTTAGCTCTCTTGAGTAACTATGTGATGTGTGAGGCACTCAACCTTATACAATTATCACATTTGCATCCTCAATACAGCAGTAGATATTGCAGATAAGAAACTGCAAAATCAGGCGAAGAACCATGCTAAATCTCCTACTAATTGATGGAGGACATCGGAATTTGAACCTAGGTCTGTAGGACTTTTTGGCTCTATTCTGTCCGTTACTCATAAAAACTTTCTTTTGGCTGGGCATGCGTGCCTTTAAGCGCAGCCCAGAGCACGGCTGAGACTAGGAATCACTTGAGTCCGTAGGTTTGAGACCTGGCGGGGCAACATAGCAAGACCTAGTCTCAAAAAATAGCTAGGCATGGTGGTGCACCCCTGTAATCCCAGATACCTGGGAAGCTGAGGCTGGGGACCACTTGAGTCCGTGGTACCCCGGGCAACGTGAGCCTGCAGTTCCCAGACAAAATAGCGAGACCTAGTCTCAAAGAAAAAAATGCCCAACTTTCTTTTGAAAAGTGTTCTCAGTTGTATGACCAGCAAGTAATGCAATGTGAGCCTGCTAGAACACAGCCGTGTTAGGCAAATGAGATTTTACCCAGTGGTTTCCATGAAACACGTTCCTTTTCTACTTGTTAAGTCTTTTTGTTCCCCCTTGTCCTCGAGTCCCCTACTATTTTCCCTTTTCCCGGCCTACCTAATCCTGGTTTCCTCCCTCAGGTGACATCAAATATAAGCATGACCTGGGAAATGTAGGGTTTCATCTCTAAAGATTACCTGAAACATTTGCAGGGTATCAAAATAAGCTTTCAAAATTCGCCAGCAAAGCTACAAAATTCAAAAAGATTTTTTTGTTTGTCTTGTCTTTTTTTTTTTTTTTGAAAATTGTTGGAAAGTTTCTATCTGCACTTTCACTAGTCCAAAATAATGGTATTCTCACCATTGCTGCTATTAAAAGGAGCTTTAGAACACCTCACTGCTCTGTTGGTATATTCCTATTCTGTCCCATTATACTTGCCCCTTTGATGAGTATACTATCCTAATAGTCGAGAATTACATCTGGATATGCATTCCTTTGCAGAGTGAGTGAGAGAGAAGCTGCTTTGGAGGAAACCCACAGATTACTGCAACAGTTCCCCCTGGACCTGGAGAAGTTCCTTGCCTGGCTTACAGAAGCTGAAACAACCGCCAACGTCCTGCAGAATGCGACCCATAAAGAAAGGCTTCTGGAAGATTCCAAAGGAGTGCGAGAATTGATGAAACAATGGCAGGTAAGTCAAGAGTTCCCACTTCAGCACTATGATGAACCCAACTGAACAATTCTCAGCATTCGTACTTAGAACTGATGTGCTAGGAAAACAATCCGTGGTTTCTAACGACCTGGTATTTTCAAGCATTTGGACAGGAGGGAGAAAGACAGAGGGAGAAGGACACCATGTATTATTTTATGTAACACCCCAGTCTTCCAAAGAGTACTTGTTTTGTCCAAATACTTGCACATAAAATCAGATCTTTGGTCAAGGAGAAACTTTGCTCAGAGACATAAGTTAGAGATTGCTTTATTAAATTGAAAAAGTTGCCATTTTTGAGTGTTTATTTAATATCTTACAGGGAAAGCATCTGTATGAATTGTCTGTTTTATTTAGCGTTGCTAACTGAATCAGTTTCCCTTCATTACTTTCAAATACGTTTTGAAATGTTAATCTGGCATTTTGTAGCTTTCTTCCTAACATGATCAGTGAAAATAAAAATGAGATGGCTAAATTTGTCATAGTTAATGATCATACAATTTTCAGATGATTGTTTTTCCTAGAAACAAAAAATATTGCTATGAAGTTTCATATGCATACTCAGTGAAAACTGAACTTTAGAGTCGTTTTGTTGAAATGAAGTCTTGGTGAGAATGGCTTTCTGCAGTGCAAGTTTACTCCTCATGTTATTCTCAGTGATTAATGTCATTTTCCTAACCTGTTATAAAGGCTATTTTTTAGAGTTTTCTGACTTTCTTAACCATAAGAACTTTACTGGTGTCTCAAAAAAAAAATTGAAGTGTTAGACTAATATTGATTTTGTGGATTAACTTTATTTTTTTCATATTTTTAAATATTTCTCATATTTTTCACTTAGAAAAGTAATCGTATGTTTCAGATTGAAAAATAATTTCAACAGCAAACCACAATAAACAAAAGTTGTGTTCATTTCCTCCTCATTGTTCACCTCCTCCTCTTCAGCTTTCAGGTTTGATAAGATATTCCATCTGCTCTGTTGCACTTCTTCATAGCGTGTATTATGGTGACAATTTATAGGTGGTTGATTTGCTTATTCTTGCTTTGTCATTGTTATTGGACTCCTCTTGCTTTTCCAAAATGAGTGATGATTTAGTCTGATCATTTGAAATAACTTGTTTGGACACTATCTGACTTCATCTTTGCATATATTTCTCATGTCTTCAGAATGTAAAAGCAAAGAAAAGTTAGATGTTTTGGTTCCTTAGATACAGATGGTGAGAAAATGTTCTTATTTAACTTACAATATTTCATTAGCAAAGTGTTATCTTATTAATGCTCATAAATTTATAAATGCTCATAAAACCACCCCAGAATCATAGTAAATATATAGATTCATATTCTCATTAACTGTGGTAGCTAAATAGTAAAACTTTGATTGAGTGGATTTTTTTAGAAGATTACTTAGAAAATAAAGAATAATCCAATAACTCAAAATAATTGTGTAATTAAGAAAAAACATTCTTAAGGTAGTGAGTGAGTCTGTCTATGGGCGAGGATACATCCATCTATCTCCCATGCATTCTATATTTATATCTGTATTACTGTACAATGAAAATTTCTATATAAATTCTGAATCCTGGGAAGCTGCAAGATTCTAAATCATTAAAGGGAAAGATTTCTATATTTTCTGACTATATTTACCATGACAGAATGGAAACTAAAGTACATTTTATGTTTAGATTTCTGATCTCTAAAAAAAATGGTTTCAAATTATACTGTGGAAACTTACTTCGTTTATGCTATCTTACTTATAAAATTGGACTTATTCTTCCAAGTCATAAAAATCTCCCTTAGAGTTTCCCAAAACATTAGACATATAGTTTCCCTTTTACTATAGTAGGACTAACTAGACCCCAACATTATTTTAAAAGACATTTTCTCAAGCCTTTCAGTTAATAATGTATACCCTATAAATCCCAATCACCAAAGTTTAAAACTCTTATAGGTAAGCATGACATCGATAGCAAGCTCTGATTTCAGTTTGATGGTTGAATAACAATATTTGGATGAAAGCTTTGGAGATGTCATAGTAAAAATTCTAAACTGAAACTATTGATTATTGCTAATGGCCTATTTCAAACGATATTGAATCAATAGACCTAGACCAGGGTCTAAAAGCAACAAATGAAGTGCCAAATCTGAAAATAAGGAAAATGACATACCTAAGGAGATCACATTCAATTTCAGTATTTTAGCTAAAGCCAGTAGTTGCTTTCCTTTTCCCTCTGAAGTGGATCCTTTTTTATTTTGAACAAAATGTATTTTCTTTAATATGTGTAAATGAGACAAAGTATAAGCATACGCCTTTACTTTCACTCTTTCAAAGAAGCTGGTAGCATGATACTCATTATTTGATTTGTGCTGTATTGCAAAAATAGTTCTTATATATGAAGAAAGGAAATTCCAACCACCTATCCCAAGCAACCGCCCTCCCAATGGATTCTGAAATGATGTACGTCCAAAATCACTGGTATTTTACTTCATACAAATGGTCCTTAGTGTTCTCCACACAGCTTTCTATAGTGACTGGACCACTTTGCATCCCCACCAGCAGTGTAAAAGTGTTCCTCTCTGTCCACATCCACACCAGCAATTGCTGTTGCCTGTTTCTTGATATGGGCCATTCTTTCTGGTGTAAAATGGTATCTCAGTGTGGTTTTGATTTGCATTTCCCTGATTATTGGTGATGTGGAGCAGCTTTTCATATGCCGATTGGTCATTTGTATTTCCTCTTTGCAGAAGTTCTTTTTAGATCTTCTCCCCATGTTTTGACTGGGATTTTTGTCTTATTTTTGTTAAGTTGTGTGAGTTCTTTGTAGATGGGTGGGAGGGACTCAAAAGACTAAGATGATGGTTCATGGGCGATAAGGCTGTGGGAGAACCCCAGGGTAGATAACGATGTAAAACAAAATAAATAATATAATAATAAAAAAAATAAATAAAAGATGATTCTAGTGAGAGATTTAAATAAATTAGAAAGATGTGCTTTGTTAAAAAAAAAGTGGTCCTTAGTGAAAATCTTCACACAATATGTTTTCCCTATGACTGTCAATCTGCTGTTTTATATATAGGGACTCCTCTTCTTTTTAGGCTACGTAATTATTACACTCATTGATCATTTAGTTCATAGGAAATTGTTCTCCAGGAAATAATCATAATTCTTGGGTACTATCACCATACATGTATTATGAGATATGTCCTTCCTGAATGGAATTAGCCCAATTAATTACCCTCTGAAACCCATTATAATTCCCTCCTTATAATAGAAAAAAAGTGTTATTTGCTTTTCTTACTGAAAGCAAGAGTATTATAATTGTCCTTGTACTAAGGATAAGGAAAGTTTTCATCTAAGTATTGTTATTTCTGATTGTCAAAGTGGAATTTTAAATCCAATATGTTTTGGTAGATTACCATATACAGCCCTGAAGGGCAGATGACAATTTGAGAATCTTTAAATTGCAAATTTTTTCCTTAAAATGAAGAAACATTCATAAGTGAATAAGATTCTTCCTGTGTCCAAAACATTTCCTGCTTTGGGCCTCAGAGAATTATAAAGACATACATGGTTTCAATTTCTAACATAAAATCTTGGGCAACAAATTGAAAATGAGAGGAGTCCACATCTTTGCTATTAGAAGAATTGCATCAGTCTTAACTGGTTCCGTAAGTACTCCAAAGAGATCATTGTAATACCGGCTTATACAGAAAGTGTGTGGGTATGTGATTAGGAGAGATGGTCATAAAGGGAGAAGTGTCAGTTTAGCTCTTCTTTCTATTTCTTGATTCGGTTCTTCATTTTCTTTTCATTAAGTTGGATGTGTTCTTTATAAATCTTGAATATTAGCCCTTTTGTCAGATGTATGATGTTCAAATATTTTCTCCCATATGGTAAGACATCTTTTAGTTTCAATGATAGTTCATTTCTCTATGCAGAAGCTCGTTAGTTCTAGTCCCATGTGTTTACCTTTGCTTCTGTTTTCTTGCCCTCGACGTTAACTACCCCCCCATCCCTGGTTTTCCTTGAAACTAATGCTATGAGTTGTTTGGTTTATGCTTTCTCCTACAATTTTCAGGATTTGGGACTTAGATCCAGTCTTTAATGCATTTTGAGTTGTGTGTGTGTGTGTGTGTGTGTGTGTGTGTGTAGTGCAGAATAATATTCTAGTTTCATTCTATTGCCTGAGGCTGTCCAGTTTGCCCAATGACATGTGTTGAAGAGATTTTCCTGTCTCCATTGCATACTGTTGAATCCATTGTAATAAATTAACCGTCCATGAAATTATGGGTATATTTCTGAGCTCTCAATTCTGTTCCCTTGGTCTGTGTGCCTGTTTTTATTCCAATACCATGCTGTTTTGTTTTCCATAGTTTGTATATTGTTTGAAGTCTAGAAATGTGGTACCTCCACTAGAGAAATATTTTTCTAATTACATAATGTCCTGAATAAAACAATTAATTATATTTCTTGGGACTTCTAATAATAGATAATCTGAGATACCTCAATATTTTGAAAGGGAACCTTCTGTGTATCTGTGTACTTCTATAAATTGAATTGTTTTGGGTGTATCTTTTTAACCTTTCTACTTTGGTTGGTGTTTAAATTATTTGAAAATGAATCTTAATGTTCTTCTTTTTACCTGGTGATTGCTACCTATACTTTGAATATAGAAAACTTTTCTGTGGGTTATTTCCTTAAGAACTTTGACTAATTCAGTACATTTTTGTTAAACACTTGTTAGGTATCTAACATGGAATTAGGTCTAGCTAAACAAGCATGATTAGAAAGTTGTTTTTCAAATAATTCAGACAAATCACTGGCTTGTGTAAACAATGTACTATCAGTCCAATTCTATTGCATAAAAGAACAGAGTAGAATAGAGTAGACTAGACTAGACTAGAATAGACTAGAATAGAATTAAAATAGAATAGATTAGATTAGATTAACTCATCACTCTTAGTAAGGGTCAGTGTAAGAGAGAGTAAGGGTTTGTATAAGAAAGAGAGGGAAGAGCAAGGATACTCTATTATTATGTTACATGTATTCAAAAGCCTCTCTATTGAAACATTATTTCTACTTATAAGAAACTCTTATTCCAGAGATGAAGACATATAAGCTAGGATAAAATTACAACAGTGTAATGAGTAGCATAATAGACGTCAAGAGAGGTTTTAGGAAAATTAGAAGATGATTAAGCCAAGTCTGCCAGAAAGAAGAGGAAACTTGCCTAGAAAAGTGTTTTTCAGTGGAGCTTTAAAAAATGCTGATCTCTGGTTCCACCCCCAGAGAGTCAAATTAAATTAATTACACCATATCCTGTCTTGATGCTCTTGTTCAGTCAGGGTTGAGAACTTTTGTAACATCTCTTCAAATCTTTCAGAGAAAGTTGGAAACATTTGTTAGGAATTAGCTAGGAGCACAGAATTAAAAAGTGATATTGGCAAAAAACTGATATTACCTATGCAGTGTGGTAAATTGAGATCCTGATAGCACTTCTCTTATGGTTAAGGTATGATTATTACCAAAAAAATGAGATCGGAAGTATCAGCTAGGGCCAAATTACACAGAAAAGCAGTATAGAATATTAGAGTATGGACCTGGTAGGCACTTATTTTATCACTTGATACCTAATTTCTAAGTTTTCACCCTGCTTTTCTGGACAGTAAGTATGGAACATAACAGGATTTTGTGAAGATTAAATGATAGCACATATGTAAAATGCTCACTAAAGGGACAGAGTGTTGAACTTAAAGGACTCAGGGTATGTGACCTGTCTAACCCTCCTTGTTGCCTTCAGGCTTTAAGGATTTGCACTTCATCAGTAGTCTATGGGAAGTCACGGCATAGTTTTAAGCAGGGATGTGGAAGAGCCAGATTTATGGTTTTGAAAGATCACCTTAGTAAGCTGTGAGAAGAATGAATTGGAATGCTATAAGATCTGTCCGAGAGCTGCAGAGTGTTGTTTCTGTGCAACTCCAAGTAATAAATAATAATTAAACTAGTGAGGTTGAATGCGAAAAACAGCTATTAGAAGTGAAAATCACCATTGTGATATAGTTTATGAGAACAGAGCTGAGGGGAGAACATGAGGTCCAGTGAAGTGTTACAAAATATTTACCGTTAGCAGTGACTGAGGGTCTTCACAAAGGTGCAGAATTCAAGGCAGACAAATAGTTATGGCAAGAGGGGTGGTTGATTTTGAGGTATCTGTGATTAATAAAGGTTAACGTATCACCACTTTTGAAACAAGTTAGAATCCTATACTGTGAAAACACTAACAAGGATGTAAAACCATGGTTCTGCAATAACAATAAATATAAATTTAAGAATAAAAATGAATCCAAGCAGCAGAGGATAGAATGGTAATTTATGGTGGAATCAGGCAGAAGACTTTGAAAATGATGCCCTACATGGACATTTGATGATACAGAAAGTAGGCCATGATCTATACTAAGTAACAAAGGAAATTATAAATCAAAAATCTATAAAAGTTGGGCGAATCTAGGCTTAAAATATAAATTTGGAAGGCATAAACATGGAAGGCATAAAAATACATGATATTACACCCAAATCTTTGTCACTGTCACCTCAGTTTCTCCAGTCCATTCAGAAATAAAACTAAGGCTACAGAGGTGCCACTTTCACTGGTACAGAACTGGGTGTTAAGTGATGCCATCTTCTGTGTTACTCAAATGGACATCGCTCTTGTTACCATGGAAAAAGGCAAAGCTTTCTCATACTGTAGAAAAAGTGAAGGTATTGGAATAATGGTCCAAGATCTTGAAAAGTTCTTTCTAATAAGGAAAATTTGATTCTTCTCTCACATAAGAATGAAAACTTTTATTTTCATTTTGTTCTCAGATAGGTACTCTAAAAGGTCACACACATTCTTAAGGCTATGAATCGTAGTACTCAGGAACAGATTCAAGAGTCACATACTAGTTCCCTTTATTGTATTTTAAGTTTGGGCCCTGAAAATCTCATAGGTCACAGAGTGACTCCACAAAGAAACAGTGAAAATAATTAAAAGTTTAGTGAAAGGATTCAGCGAGAACAAATACTTACATCTGATCATTATCTTCTATAAAAAGGAGGAGCATAGAAAAATAAAAACCATTTCTTTTTGTCCAGTGATGAAAATATAATCAATCACTTCAATATAATACAATGATTCAGTCAGTTGTTTATAAGGATTACAGCATTTTAATATATTACTATAATCTTTATATATAAACATGTTTATTGAATATATTCAATACTTTAAACTTTACTTTTCTGGATATTACCATTAGTTAGCTATTATTTAGAATGATACAAGAGAAGCACCAAAGTAAATAACTGTAATTTAATGATTGGATTCTGTAATCTTATACATACAAACCAGAAGAAAGGCTATCACAGGTAATGAGACTCTGTGCATACTAAAAAGTCAATTTTGATAGCCCCTAATAACCATATTCTTTTATTCCTCACAGAGCTTTTGCAAGGATCTTATGAGGTAATAAATATAAAAGCACTTTGAAAATGCTTTATTCTCATGAAAGGTCCTTATTAATGGTATGAATTGTCATTAGACAAAAGTCAAACCAAAGATATAAATCTAATGTGGTACTCTTTAAAATCGGTGGGTGAACATTATGTTAATTAATAGAGAAAAACAATAACTGAATTTTTCATTTTATATAATTGACACAGCATTTTTACTTTCCTCTAATACAAGTCCTGCTATTATCTCCATTTTCGGTTGAAGAGAGTAAAATTAGAGAGGTTATGTAGTTATTACTATTTCCTTGGAAATCAACCTATTAGTATTTTATAATAGGTGATGGGAAGGAAAATTCAAAATAATACCTATTAAATAAATGTTTAGTTTTTTTGTGGGATTAATAAAGCCATGTAGTTATCCAACTATTATGATAGATAATAATAGCTCACATTATCTTATGTCACTGTGTACTTGAGTGTGCTAAGAGCTTTACTTGTGTGATGTTCCATCACCCTGCCATTTTTCACAGGTGTAAAAATAATCTTTGAGAGGTCGGGTAACATCTAAATTCACACACTAGAGAAGAGTAAGAATTGAAACTGAAGTTTGATCATCTGACCTTCACCTAATCCTACTATGCGACCCATTTCTCTAAACAGACTCTAGGAAAAGACCCATCATCGTCAAAAGCAAATTTCAGATGTTTCCCTACTAGGAGTTTGTTGATCAATATAACTATTCGCGTTTCCTAAAATTCACTTTTCTTTATATTTTTCAGTCTGGTTTCTACATCTGCCTCTCAACAGAAATACTTCTTTATGAAACCACTAGAACTACCAAAAGGAGATGTTTTTACTAAATCCTTATTACCCTAGAGATCTATGCAGAGATTGTTATTGTTCCAACCATAATCTTCTAGAAAAGTTTTCACCTCTTGACTTGCTGGGGTGCTGTGTTCCATGAATTTTCTCCCAGGTCTCTAACTACTCATGGTTTATGTTTTCTTTACCTAAGGGACTATTCTGGGCTCTCTTTTCTGTTTTCATAATTTTGTTCCCTTCATTTAGTTACTAAGTATCAGTTATCTACTAAATATCAGGCTTGAAACAGACTTTTGTCTATCTCTTCTAGCAAGATCTTTTCTTCTGTCCTGCTGTTCATCATACCACCATCTTCTCAATCAGAGATTTCAAGTGAGGTCATCATTTCTACAGTCCCTCCTCAAATGCCTCATTTTCTGATTCATTTCAAGAGCTGTGGATTTTACTCCCCATCCTTTACCCCCATTGCTTTCTCTCTGGGCCCCTTACCACTGCTCTAATCCATGCTCTTCACCACCTTTCACCTTCCTCTACCCCTTTCTGCCCAGCACATGGCTCCATTCCAGCCTGCAGATTTCCCTTTCAAAGCAACCTTCCTAGAGCGTAGTTTTGCTCATTAATTCCATGAGATCAGGTTTTTCATCTATTTTGTAACTTGTATAATCCCATTATCCAGTATATTGCGTGATGTACCATAGGTGCTTAATAAATATTTGTCGAATGAATGAGTTTGTGATTCCTCTGTGCAAACATCTGTTATGATTTCTCAAAGCCTTCAGGATATTCTAGAAACTATTTCTGGTCCTCCAGGATTCCCCCCCCCCATCTCAATTTCCAGTCTTATTTCTTAACTTTCTTCTCTCCAAACCCTCAACTCTTACTAAAATGTACCTAGCCTACTTTTGTGTTCTTTCTTTTCTTGAAATACTTTTTTCTCATCTCAGTTTACCCATATGCTGCCTACTTTTCAAATTCTCCATTGTTTTCCTGTGCCCTCAAGCTGGGGAATATCTGTTTCCATCTGGATCCCCATACCATTTAAATGATTTCATGCTCTCTGTATTGTGTGAGAGAGACTAGCAAGTATACTGTCTAGTATGGTGACCTGTGAAGCCTGACTGCCTGGGTTTTAAATCTTGATTCTGGTATTTATTAACCATAGGCACATTTCTTACTTGCTCTCAATTTAAATAGTTATAAATCAGGAGAAATGATAACATCTACCTCATCAGGTTCTTATGAGGGTGATCGGACTTAATATATGTGAAGTGCATAAACCTGTTTTTGACACAAAGTAACCAACCAATACACATTGCTAATATCCTATTCTTCCTATTACCAGGTATGTATGATGTATTTTTTATTTGTATAATAAATTTCTGTGTATTTATTTCAATATAGTCCCCTTAAGAGTACAGTCCTCATTTGATATGAGCGAGAAATTACCTAGTCAGTAATGAATGAATTCATGAAACTAGACCCACATATTACCTACTGTGTTAGAACTTTGATTTCAAGAAAAAAAATGCTGTACCTTTTCTAACCAAGAAAAAAATAATCTTCAATAGATTATAGTTTTTAAATGTCAATATTGACTCATGTTTGAAAAACTCTTTAAAATCTGTAGATACAAACAAACTTTAATACCTCTATTCTTGAGTCTAAACATATTACACTGAAAATTAAAAAGAGATATTTTGTCTTTCATAATGATCTCCTTGGGGAAAATACATTGACTTGCTACCCTGCTCTTTCATACATACACCAGATATTGAAATACTCAGAGTTACACTTGGGTAAAAGAAGTTTACTTCTTCCAGTCTGGCCAACATTGGAAGTCACGTTAGTGACTCATGGATTTGTTAATAAAGCTGTTTTAAATGCCTGCTATAAGGCGACAGCACAGAAGAGAGTGAGCAGGTTGATACTATTCACCCATTTTCCTTGGTCTCCCTGAGAATGTGGACAAGATTTAAAGAACTTCAGGTCTTCTTTTTCTACAAGAACAGAAAAGGTCAGGAAAAAAACTGATCACCCAAAAAACATCCAAGAAATTCCCATCACTTTCTCCTCCTCTTTCCCTCCAACCGCAAAGGTTTAGTGATTAGTCTTTGGGAACAGACGTCTTTGTACAAAGAACATCACACCAGTACCTACTGGAAATTTTTGCAGTGTTCATTGGGGAGATCAAAAAAAAGAATCTTTCATTTTGTATTTTATTTACAAATTATTTTTAAAATGAACTTCATTTGCTGTCTCTCTTGTACCTTTCATAATTGTGATAATAAAACACTTCAGGTATTAGCCAAAGATTAATGGTATTCAAAATAATTTAGGTTATCAGCATGTGATTTTCATTCCACATGAAGTCCATTTGCAGTTTACATGGTTTTTCTAAATTACATTAAAATAAAATGTCAAAAAGTTCACATTTTTTCCATTTTTAACAGCATCAATCTTTAAAGAAAGGTTATTGAACAAAGGTTTATGCATAAATCAGCCATTCCCTGTAGAGGTAAAAAAAGCCATTACACCTGGTTATGAAAGAGACTTTCATGAATGCAAGAGAAATAAATCATTCCCCACTGGAAATCATATTAGTCTAGATGGAAGTATGTCTATTTCCTGATAGTGAGAAAGCAACAAATTACTTTTGTTTGCTCCTGCATTCCTGGTTGTCCTTGAGAAGTCTATTAGTCATTATTATTATTATTATTATTACTATAACATATAATAATCTGAGTTATTAGAATGCAATCCTTAAATTCTCTGAAGATCTCCATTTTGCCTTTCTAATTTCCATTCCCCTGCAACACTATTTAAAACATAGTCTTTGGGCGTTATGGGAAAAGTGATTCTCTGCAGAAAGCAGCATTTCACTTGCTCTCGGGAGCCAACCACATTTCACCTCAATCCTTTACTCTCAATTCAACAATTCAATATTGGATTCAATTCAAGGCTGTGGCCCCAAATAGAATGAGACCTGGATATTTATGAACTGCTTGACCAGGCATTCTTCCCAGTGATTTACTCCATAAATCCTATTTTTAGTTTTTACAGTAGTCTCACAAATGGTTAGGAAACTGTTGTACATTGCAATTTTCGAAACTGAAATGAGTATAGATAACATTCTTACCTACTCCAGGCAAGTGTTATCATTTTCTGTTCTGGAGTTGGAAATAGTTGTCATTATTTGGATGCAACCGTTGAATTGATTAGACAAAACTAAACTCATTTCCTATTCTTGACCTAAAAGAAATTTATGTATTTCCTATTCATGACCTAAAAGAAATTTAGGTATTCATGTAATGTATATACATAGAAGAAAAATGTGTTTTTGAAGTGTATCTCTGAATGTGAGTTTTAAAGACAGCTATTGAGAAATGAGGCCAGCCAATGAACTGTTAAAGAAGTATAAGGTCCAAGGGTTAATAAGAGCCATTCTTGGTCCCAAGAAAGACTTCATCAGACTGGGGGAGGCGGGGCACTTGGTGGAAGAGCACAGGAAGATCTAGCCAATCTGTAAGAGATAGAATTAATATGAGAACAGAGTTCCTGGGTCCTCCAGAGGAGGGAAACCTGCTGTCCTTATGGGAAAGATCAGGTCAGGTCTCAAAATAAGCTTTTACTGCAGTAACAAACCAGCCCAAAACTTGATGGCTTCATACAGTTGCAGTCATGGGTTTTGCTCATGAATCTACAATCACGGCAAGGTTCCTTGGGCCCCTTTTTTTCTATCTGCTCTTGATGGTATCATCTGGAGTCATCTCCCCTCTCGAGGAGGAGACTGACTGCTGGAGGATCCACTACCTAAAGGGCTCATTCACATGTGTGCCTGGTGCTCCGTTCCCATTCACATGGGCCACTTCATGGCACAGTCTGGGCTTTTTGCAGGATAATTGCTGGCTCCCAGAAACGGTCCTCCTAAGGAACAAGTTGAAGTGCCTAGCTTCCCAAGAAGTGGGCCAGAAACTGGCATGTTCTGGTTCCTGCCATAATCTTTTTTTTTTTTTAGATCATTATTATACTTCATTTATATACAGTCTCATGATAACTGAAGAATTGTACTAAATTGGCATACAAATGGTTGTGCAGTTATTAAAACAAGAGTCCACATATAGCACCATGTTTCTCCTTTAACGAGTAGTCTCATATTGTATTAACTTAAAAGATGAATGCGAAAGGTGGAATGCTTTTATTTTTTTAATAATTCATTTATATGTATATATTTCACATCATTTTAATGCCCCGGAGTCACCCACCATCTCTCCTCCCTGTCCCCTCCAGCTGGTCTCCCCTTCCCATTGTGTACTTTCATTTGGTTATCCATATATTAGTGAAACTGTGTTGTAAAATGCCACAGAAATTTCTCATAGAAGATAGGAAGCTGAGATTTAAACAGCAAGTGGCTTTATCCAGTTCAAGAGGTGAGGTACTCTTTGCCCAGAATAGCCTTTCTCTCCCAGTCTATGCAGCAAATTACTACTTATGCTTCAAACCTTATCCAAACCCTCCTCCCAGAAACATTATCTGACCTTGCCACCCAGTCAATAATGTACAATATAATGATGGTTTTTTAATGTTTAACTTTTTCCTATAGCAGAACATAGTTTTTCCTTCTTACTTAAAAACTGTAAAATACTCATGACAGTAACTTCAGAAAATAAAAATAAATCTGGACCACAATAAAGTATCTCTCAAAGAACAATATAGACACTTGCATTTTTACTTCCTATTTGCTTTCCATTTCCTACTGTTTGCTGCAAGGTATTTTAATAGCGTCACATCTCATCTATATCAGTGTGAACCAATTAATTTTTAGAATACACCTGTTAATAACCTCACTTGCATAGCTCTATAATGCAGAAAATCTGGACATGAGATAGCCTTAAGGAGGTGCTTAGTAGTCCACCTCTCTCCTACCATTCTTAGTGTCTCCTTCTCTCCCATCTGCCTCCTCCCCTCTCTTTTCTCATTTCTTTTTCTTTTCAAGTGACTTTCAACTAGACAGAAATTGCATTTCGCATCTCTGCACCTCCCTCCAGGCTCTATCTATTTCACTCACCCAGGATTGCCCTTTCTGAATGCTTTCTCTCATTTAGCATTATCTGTTGAAGTTGGACAAAATGATAGAACCTCACTTTTTAAAGGGGCAGAGCATTGTCTTGAACTAGCAATGAAAATGATTCAGCAGTTCAAAGCATAATCCAAGATGGGCATGGTGTCGCATGCCTGCAAGCAGCAGCCTAGGAAGCCGCTGCAGGGACCAGGGATTGCGGTTCCAGTCCCGCTTGAGGCAACATAGTGAGACCTGGTTCCAAAAAAAAATAGCTTGGCGTGGTGGTACGTGCCTGTAATCCCAGCTACCTGGGAAGCTGAGGCCGGGGATTGCTTGAGTCTGTGGTACCCCGGGCAACATGAGCCTGCAGTTCCACAGGCAAAAATAGTGAGACTTAGTCTCAAAACAAACAAGCAAAAATGCATGATCCAATGTGCTTGAATCTTGGCATTATGCTAAACGAATAAACCAGAACAAGAGGATATATACTATTTAATTCCACTGATAGAAAGTACTTAGCATAGTTAAATCCATACAACAGAAAGTTAAATAGTAGTTACCAGGGGCTGGGGAACTTACTATTAAACAGGCACCTGAGTTTTGGTTGAATGTCTGGGATTGTCAAGTAAGAGGTGATGATTATGATCCTGACCTGTGATCTGTTTGAGCTTGGAGAAATCAGTGGCATGGGGGCTCTCTGATTTATCTTCTGGAAAATGAGGGACCTGGATCAAACAAGTTTTCCCCCAAGTTGACTTACAAACTGCAGCATCTTCACTTGGAATGTTTGTTTAAAATGTCCCATAGCAGAAATAAGTCAGAAAGAAAAAGACAGAAACTATATGATCTCACCTATAGATGGGACATAGGAATAACAAAAAGACAAGAAAAATCCAAAATAAACTGACAGTGGAGCTGGGGCAGGCTGCTAGGAGAGGGGTGTGGGGAGAGAAATTGGGGAGGGGGTGGTGGGTTGGAGGGAGAATCCTGGGTAATACAATGATGTGATATATATATACATATGCATATATGTATACTTATATGAATATGTAAATAACAAAAATAAGAAATACTATATTTAAAAAATGTACTATATAGCATGGAGCAGGGAATCTGCATATTTAGAGAGCCCCCAGGTGTTTGTACCCATTTAAATTTGAGAACCACTGGACCAGATGCTTGCTTCAGGGTGTTTCAGCTCAGAAATTTGACAAATTTCAATTGTGTAAGGCAGATTTTTCTGTGTTTATACAGGAGAAAGAAATGAAGAAAATAGACTTTCTGCTTATATTGAAGAAATTCTCATTTGAAATCCTCTTTGCCAATGCCTAGTCAATCAGGACTAGTATTGTTTATTCCTCCCACTGGGAGAGGCCCGGGAGAAAGCTAAGCCAGATGGTACCAAGGTTTACATTACTATCTTCTTTCTTTTTCCATTTGCACATTCTATGTAAAATCTCCCATGCCTCATTGGAACCATGATCATTAATTTAATCTCAGAGCCTTAAATTATAATGAAGCCTAACGTGGCCAAATTACAATGTCAGAAGGAAAGTTTCTTTTCTCAGGTTGATGCTTATACCTTCACCAATTGTAATATTGGTTGAAATTTTCATAACTGTGCTCAACTTTAACTTAGGGGAATTTTTTCTCTTTCATATAAATTCTGTTAAATCACTTCTAGGTTATAATCAAATTTTCAAAGGTGATGTTAAGACAGGGAAAATAGTTTTTGCTCTAGTGGTGTGTGTGTGGTGTCTTCTGTCTGGAAATATATATATATATATGATAAAAATTAAGGAGAGTAGTTGATTTCACACTCAATTGATGGTGAACGGGTTACCTACCTGTTTTTAGAAAGATTGACACCTTCATCTCTATTTTACTATGAATTAATGAATCCCTACCCATGAATGTGTCTTGTAAAGCTCTGCATCCAAAACTTTGTATTCCTTTCTCTTGTGTGTGTGTTCAAGAAATAAAATTCATCATTCTCAAAGATTTCAAGCAAAGAAGATTTTATTCCGAACAGGTCTTCGCTGCTGTTTTGCTTATTTGAATGTTTTCCCTTGAATCTCAATATAGCTTTGCATATAAAATTTTTATGAATATAATTAAAATTAAAAATCATTGATTTAAGAGGGAGAGAGAAAGTCTGAGCAAGCAAGAGAAAATTTGAAACCACATTGTTCCTATTCTATAAATTCTGTCAAATCAAGGGAGAAAGGTCTACCTTGGTCTAGTAAAAGAGAAGAAAGGTAAGACATAGACATTTTTTTTATTCTCCACCTGTGATACCAACTATATTTGTCTCATACAAAGTCATGGCAAACTTTGGCTCAGTGAAACTCAGACAACTGATGTGACATGAAAGAATTTTAAAATGAGGTTCGCTGGAGGCATAGGAGTTGAAATCTAATAATAGGTTTATAACATGAATCACACCACAATTGCACCGAGAAAGCAAATTAGCCCTCTAATAAAGCAGCCAATTTGAAGTTCATTCCTTGAGCAAGTTTTCTAACACACTCTTCTTTTACTAATAGAATGCCAGAAAAGATTCCAGGAAGAACAATGAAAAAAAAGTTACCTTAGGGGAAGAGATAGAATACATATGTGCCCACGCATGTGCGCACACACACAGATGATGAGAGAGTAGTTTGATTACTTGGAATATCTGATTCAGAAGCTTCTTTGCTCTACACATTCTCAGAAGTGACTAATTCTCTTGCTGTGAAATATTTCCTTATATATGGTACTGGAAAAAAGAACATAAATTTACCCAAACTCCTTAAGGGCAGTGTTGTATTATTATTCCCATGTAATATATTCTCTACCAAAAAAGTAGCTCCGGAGTTGGGTAAGAGAGAACTTGACACAAATAGCTTATGCTGATCCCTGCATCAATCTCTACTCACACAGTGCTGCTGAGAGATTGCTCCCAATGAAATCTGTGTTTGAATTTTTTGTGAAAGCGTCTGCGGAAGGAGGGAATCATCTATTTCTTAAATCTATGAGCAACTTAATCACTGGTGACATTAATAATAATACAAAGCAGTCACCAAGCCCAGGTAAATATGTGGCAAAAGTTATACCATGTACAAAATTAAGTCAGAGGTAGAAGTACACATCATTTTCCTGTAATAGAATATCTGCTCCCAAGAAACTGTTAGGAAGTTGTAGTAGATTGGATGACTAACCTGGATTCTTCCTCCCTTTTTGCAGTCACAACCTTGACGTTGCCTCCTTAGGGATGAAGTGTACTTCCAACCCTTAACCTTAGGGTTCTTGGTTTGCTTTAACATAGAGCAATCCAGCAGAAGTGACAGAGTGCTCGCGTTAAGCCTAGGCTTTAAAAGACATTGCCTTATCTTGTGTGTGCTTCTGCCCTATGTTTGAAATGAATGTGTCTCACCAAAGCCACTGGTCTCAGAAGGCAGTTGAGAGACAGGTGTGGCTGGGATGCTCTAGCCATGCACAACTGGGTTGTTTGAAACCATATGCATTATTGTGACAATAACTAATGGAACAAGCAAGGAAGCTCCTGTTTTTCCAAACTACCTGCTGAAAGTTAACATCAGCTCTCTCTGTGGCAAAAACCTAAAGACTTTATTTTCGTTGTAATGGTTCATAGTTATGTAACTTTCAAATAATTAGATCTACTCTTATCTGGTGATGTTATATATTATCTACATTATACACTGTTTATTCTGTTATTTTATTTGTAGGTAATTTTAATCTTGATTGGAAACACCACCAATCTTGAGGGGATATACATATTTCTGTAGGAACTTTTGGGGGGGAAAGCCCGCTTATCTCAAAGTATTATATAATAACTTGCTTCATTTTAATACATCTGAAATTCCCAAGAGAAGATGAGTGATATTTGATTTTGTGAGAGAGGCAAAAATAGTGCATATTACCATCTGGTTTAACCCTTGTGGTGATATGGTATAACTGAGTTAATTACCCTGGTGGTTTGTCTTCATAGAGATAATTATATGTGAAATTCCCTTCCAATTTGCTATATTAGAAATATTTCTAAAATTGACTTCAATTTATTATGTTACCATCTTGTTGTGATAATACATAAAATTAAGCCTATAGTTCAAAACAATTAGATGTTTAAAAGCCATAGTATTCAAAATAAGAGTATTACGAAGAGATTTTGAAAATAATACTTTTTGCATGCCTTTTGAGTAGCTGAATTATTCGGTATGCTTCCTGCTTAGTTTCTGAATCTAAGTCATACTGTCTCTATAAAAATAGATGTCAGCTGAAGACAACCAGGGAATGGATTTGTCTTGACAACAATCTTTTTATATAGTCAGACTCCATTTATTATTAGACATGTCTGGGGTTTTCAGATTGGTGTTTCTTTACCTTTCTGAATTTAGGAAAACGACATAAAAGAGTAACATTCATTTCCTCTGCCATTCTGGCCAAATCAAATTGGAGGTTTCCAAGAGACATTATCTCATCAATTCGAGGAGCGATTGGAAAAATTACTGTTAATATATATCTTTTAAGTGAATTTGAGGCATAAACTGTTGCTAGGTACTTAGATAAAGTTGTAATTTTTAGTAATCCCAAGATATGATGCAATATATTCCAAAATGTCACACAAGTGTGGTTGCTCAAAATTCTGGGAGACTGGTAACTTCCTCTGGTAACTTCCTGATGCCATCGTTCCTAAGGGAATTCCAGTATTTCAGCAGCTGCAGCATTAACTAATTCTGTACTATTTCAGTCACAGTTGTTACTCTGTCATACACTTACAAATACTGTGTTCCAAAGAATACGAGGACTTCATGATTTGGAGAAAGCACTTGAAAAAATGAGAAGAAATTTGCTAGGGTTCTGGGTACCCGATATTATTGTTCCTGGACTCTCAGGATTAGCTGAGTAATAAAGAAGGGAGGTCAGCTGATGTGTGTTTCTGCTCCTTGTCCCATGTCGTGAGTGTTATTCTTGTAGAAGGGGAGTAGAGAGTGGGAAGAAAATTAAATCTGTCAATACTGTGAATATATAAATAATAAAAGTGGCAGTAGGACTGATTAATTCTGAATCATCCTTATAAAATGACTGAAGCCGTGAAAATGCTCAGTCTACACAGCTGATTGGAAAATGTATGCAATCTGTGGATCAGAATTCATTTGTGAATGCTCTCTTCCAGAGATTTATATGCCAGACAGCTTAAAAATATTTTTGTCCCCATGAGAAAGATAACCACAGACCTGAGAGATTGCAATTTAAAATGGAAGAAAGCATTTTCCCAAGCAAACAATTGATGCAAATAAGTCTAAATGCCATTTGGTTTCACAGGATCATTTCAGAATATTTCCCATCTCTATATGCTTATTTGGTGGGAAAATGAAAGGCTAAACTCTTGGATCATTCAGTAGAAAATTTAGTAAGAAGTAATAGAGAGCTAAGGTTTAGTTCAGTGAGCCTATGAAGAGATAGAGATACTCACCATTGGTCATTTAATATAAACTAGAATATACATATGACTTTATTTTATGACTAAAGCAACTGTGCTGTGATACTATATATAATATAGTAGTAAAAGTTATCTTAGCTACCTCAGTAAGAAAGAAGCATTAGGTATTTTGTGTTAGTCCTATTTCTTTCTGATTTGTAACCAAAACTATGACAAAACCATAATTGAAAGACCAATTATCTGGAACAATATATTTACAAAATTGTAGTTGTATTTGAATGTTCTTCATTTTAGTATTTTTAAGTTCCATAAATCAAACCAAAAACAATGTATTTTGTGTTTGATTTTGTTTATTGCATTGGTTTTAAGACTTTGCTTTCAGAAGTTTCTTTCCTTAATTTTATGCAACCATTTTTATTGAGGTAGCACTGCACTATAATATTATGTAAGTTTCAGGTATGTGTCATTGACAAAATATCTTCTTCCTAAAACCACATCTACATCCATTTTCTGCTCCTCCATTCAGCTAGTAAAGTATCCAATTTGTTTTCATGAACTTTTTTTCTTAAATAAGGTAGTATGAGCTAAGATTAACTTATCACATGTATTTTCTATTTTTTATTAGGGCCCCTAAATTTCCTGTGTTTAATATTACCATATTTAGTCCTTACTTTAAGACCTCACATAGCTTGTTAGCAGAAAGAAGCCAGAAAGAAAAAGAGAAATACGGGATGGTCTCACTTATATGAGGGATATAGGGAAACCAAACAAATGGACAAGAGAAATTTAAAAGCGCCAACAGAACTGAAGCATAGATCAAGAAAGGAGGTGGAGAGTAAAATCGGGGAGGGGGAAGTCACAAGAGATTAAGATGTTTCACACGTGATAAGGTGGTGGAAGAACCTCTGGGTAAACAATGATATGAAAAAAAAGTGTATATATATATATATATATATATATATATATACATACATACATACACATACACATGTGCAATCAAATTAAAAAATTAAAATTAAAAAACTCATAGTAGATACACTCAATTCAGATATATTTATAATTGATTCATTCAGAGCAAGAAGTAAATAATGCTACTAGGTGACTGGTAAAGATTAGAAAACAACTCCAGTTTTCATGTCTCACAAACCATCCATGTACTAAAATTTAAAATTGAACTTATGCTTTTCCCTTTTATGTAGAAAGAAGGATGTTTTCATAAAGATCAATTAAGGTAGGGTTTTCAAGATAAAAATTTTGTGAATGAAATGCCTTTCTCTTTATCCTAGTCATTCTCCTAGTCTTTATTTTTCTACCTATTTTCGGAGTCTAAAAGTAAATTTTCATAGGTTATCACATTTTTTAGTGTTCTGTGATATCAAACAGTGTCTTCAAATTAAATGGCAATTTGAGTTTGCTGAAACCTCTAAGTCATGGGGATGATGGGATACGTAAAAACTTCTGTGTTTCTTGTAAAAGTGGTGGTTCACTGAAGGTCAGAGGACTAGCAGAAATGATCAAAAAATCAAAGTCTAGTCAGCCAACTCTCCTCTCAGGCTGGGAGCTGCTGCTAATCAGCCATAAGCCTTTCCAAATCTGTGCGAAGGGGTCAACAGCCTTTGGCTGAGTGGTACACCCTCACCACTTTCTTTTCGTTAACTACCCACATTTGTACTTTCTCTCATTTCAAGTAAAATGTCTTGAATACAGTCTAAATAAAATATTTATTCTGTTGTATCATTTCAATTAATCTTAATATTGGGATGTGCCCAAGCTCAGAATAAGAGTCTTCCCATGGAAATGCTTTCCTTTGAAGCAATCTGAGGGGAAGTCCCTAAAATGCAATTTCTACTCATGATGACACATTAACCCTACCTATAGGCACCAGAGATTGATGGGAGCCAGGCTTGATCATATCCTGTGGACCTTGATTTTTCAACTCATTGTTTTTCACTGTATGGTCTTTTAAATTGTGTGTGTGTGTGTGTGTGTTTTTAACCACTATTTAAAATAACGATTGGGGCCAGGCGTGGTGGTGCATGCCTTTAATCCTAGCATCAGGAGGCCAAGGATAGGAATCACTTGAGTATGTGGGTTCAAGAGACCTAGTCTCAAAATAAATGTATTAATAAATTCATTCATTCATTCATTCATTCATTAAAACAATGACTGGTGAACTGTTCAAATATTTTAAAATTGGGAGAAAAACAATCAACCCATCATAGCCATCTTTTTTAATGGTTAAGTGGTATTTAAAATTCATGTACCTGTCCAATACTAAAATGGAAAATAGCTCGAGGAATCATTTGATCATACAACTCCAAAGACTATGCCACTTTCATCCTCCTCAAGTAATGCTAAAAAGGGAAGAATTATTTCACTCTAGACTTGTCCATAAATATGATGGTAGCTGCCAGTCTTCAGGTTCTGTCTTGAGCTTTTCATATGCCCTTCTCTTTGAAACTTGGAACTACAGTGTTCGTAAATCAGTGAATCAAAGAGCTAGAATGAAATCTTGGAAGTCATTAAATCCACTTCTCAGGTGAGGAAAATTAAGCCTGTGGATATAGTCATTTCAACAGATGGCAGTCTATATCTTTAAAAAATTAAGTTATCTAATCTAGAACTAAGGTAGTTCCCTTCAGTAATGTTTTCCCTTCATTATTTAGATCTGCCTAAATAATTAATTGATTTTTATGTCTATAAACTTTGTACATCTCTAGCATGACACTTGATACCTTTAGTAACTTTTTTTTTGAGACTAGGTCTCGCTTTTTGCCTGTGGAACTGCAGGCTCATGTTGCCCAGGGTACCACAGGCTCAAACAATCCCAGCCTCAGCTTCCCAGGTAGCTGGGATTACAGGTGCGTGCCACCACACCCAGCTATTTTTTTGGGACTAGGTCTCGCTACGTGCCCCTGGCGGGACTCGAACCATGACCCCTGGCCCTGGCCGCAGCTTTCTAGGCTGCTCCTTACAGGAATGCGCCACCATGCCCGGCCTCCTTTAGTACCTTTATTGAGGTAAAATTGACTTTCCAATAAGCTGCACAATATATAAAATGCACAGTTTGATAAACAACATGTATTAGCTATTTGCAGACCACTATTAATCAAGAAAATAGGTATGTATCTCCATCACCATCCCCCAAAAATTAAAAATAATTTTAAAAATTGCTCTAATCTTCCTCCAATGTAAAGCCTGAGTTGTTGTATTTAAGTAATTTTGATGTTAAGAAATTATCTCATACTACACACATATTGTTTACACTATTCTCTTATTACTTGCCAGGAAGTTATCATTCAGATTAATTATGATGTCATAGAAAACAGAGGAAGCTTTTGGTGAGGCACTAGAAACTGGAATTCCTTTGGCAAAACCTTTTCCCTCAAATTACTTATCATGGCTATCATGGTTTCACAGCGTAGCTGCCAGACGCTAGTGGTGACCATGTAGAAGTGAAGGTCTGTAGATGGCTGAATAGGAGGGAGAAAGACAGTTTCACCATTCTGCAAATATACATCAGAGAACTGCCCAGAAGTACCTTCTTGCTTCCTTGTCCCTCACTGGACAACAGGACTTAGTCTCTCTGTGTAAGTTTTGTTTGGTATCCAATTGTGTTCTAAATTTGACCTTAGCATTTTGTAGTTTTTCAAAAACCACAAGAATTCAGTCACCAGCATATCACAGCAAGTTTTTTCCAAATCTTGCAAACTACAACATTCTCCACTGACTACCTAGAAATTTGACATAGTGAGTTAAACTTCACCAGTATTTTGATTTTCACTCTTATCATTGATTCTAGTCAATTATTGCTATTTAATCCTATCACTTTGTATGAGTAGGAACTTCATTATGAGAATTTGCCAACTTGCTCACCATTTTTGTATGTTTTTCCTTTGACTTGATGAACATCAATTCAACAGAACTTGGTCTGTGTCACTTATAAATCACAGATCATTTATGGGGTGTATCAATCAATTTTGCTGCATAATAAACCACCAAAAATTTCAGTGGCAAATACCACAAATGTATATATATATATATATATATATATATATATATATACACTCATTTTTTAATATTCTCCAGACCGCATATCCAGTGTGGGTCTATACATTCTATGTTGTTCTGAGACTTGGGTTGAGGGAATAGCAGCTTCTTAAGGCACTGAAAGAAGTAAAACCAACACATGTGAAGCTCCTGTTCCTGTCACGTGTGCTAATATCCCCTTGAGCAAGCCATGTCATGTGACCAAGCCCAAAATTAAGAGGTGGGAAAATGCTTTTCACCTACATGAGCTCATGACAGGAGTGTAGAATTACAACGTTACTAAAAATGTGAAAGAATTGAATCTGGTTATTCAAAATGTCTATAATTTATTGGAGACAAACCCAGAAAATTGTTAAAACAAAGGCCAACTATAGTTAGAGACCTTGCCGCTCCTAGAAATGCAGGATTTCTCTAAGATGCCTGAATTTCCTACCCTAAATTTTCAGGTGGTCTAGAGCCATACCACCCTGAACGCACCTGATCTTGTCCAAACTTCCCGGTGATACTGAAGCCTAGAACCATCCATCAGGCAGGAATGTGTGTCTTCTCCTTCAGGATTCAGCATGTAAAATAGGCAGCATCTGATTGTAGTGATAGCCAAAATAGCACTTTTCATCAGTTTAGGAGTACAAATGTGGAAGTGTTCAGTTTCAATTAAGAGTTCGAAACGTACCTGCTCGGCAGTACTTCCATGTGGCAATCATTCCATCTGACTGTTAATGTTGACTTGTGATCTACATTTGGAAAGAATACCCAAAAGTCAAGAGCCATGAACAGTAGTAATTTTTACAACCTGTTTGTGTCTGGTTCAGATCATAAAAGTTCTACAGCTGCTCTTTTTGACCGATGTAAGCCTGTAGTAGGAATAACTTCTTTTGATAAACAGAAATGGTATTTTTAAAAGTGCTTTTAAAAATTGAGGAAATGGAGCCAGTGAATTGCCCACAAGCAAAACAAAAACAAATGAACTGCACTAGTCAGCACTTCCCAAGAAGCATGATGTCTGGAAATGATGAGTGTTGTGGGAACACTTTGCATTATGGGTCATGGATATGAAGGTCAAGGCATGATGTCTTCCTTTATGAAGTAGTATTAACTGCTTGGCAGGGCATTGTAGTTAAAAGAACTCACCAAAAATGAAACCAGCAGCAATAAAGTTAAAAAGATGATGTGTAAACCTCAGTTAAAACAATATGTCATTCCTATAAAATAGCATTGGATATTTCTTCATATTTATACATGGAGTATAATGAAAGAAGTCAACTCAGGCCATTGATAACTAATTTGAAGTTTCTGTAGGAAAAGGAACCTCTAAAATATCCCTTCCTGTCCCTTTTTTATAGAGTTTGTGATCCCCAATAGCAAAAAGTAGATACTACTTTTATCCATAGGAGGTGGTTAGTTTATTTCCAAAATATGTTTTGTAGTATAGGTGTCACTTCCAAGAGGTAGCATTAGTAGCAATATTTTGGCAAATGTATTTAGTGCTTCATTCTTCCTAAAAATTCTTTGCCCTAAAACTTTGTAGAGCGCAATTTGAGTGCCAGTATGGTAGTTCTTTCTTGAACCTGCCTTACAGGAAGTTGCATGCAAGGTCTCCTAAACTCTTGCTAAAGAGATTGAAGGGAAAAAAGAGACTAGATAGTATCCAGGTATGGATTACCTTGATCCCTGTCTCTTGGTATCATTTCAAGGTTAATTTAACCCACAAATGAAGACAATTTCTCCACCAAAAGGAAGTAAGAGCTATGTGATTATTCTGGGTTCCAACCTCTTACAGGAGTTGCCTACAAGGTCTCCTAAAGAGGCAGGAGACAACCACAACCAGGATGAGTGATTTAAAGGTTAATTTTACCTCAGAAAAATTTTATGCTCCCTGCCCAGTTGTGAACTGAATTCTGCTCAACTGATTCTACTCAATGGTCTTGAACAATTGGGTAATGGAATGTTGAGGCCTTGTGTAAGATCAGTCACATGATCTTACTTGGAAAATCCAGCGTAATTCCCTATGCATCATTGTAATATATGATTACTACATTAAAAATGTACTTGCACTGTTATTGTTATCTAATTGATAAACAGCGACCACGTCAATCCATTGTCAAGTTAGAACAAGCCAACTGGTTTTGTTAATAACCAACTTATGTATAAAATAGAGTTTACTGACCACCTTTGAAACCAATACAAATACTACAATAACTGAAATGGTGTATCCTTACCCCATTTTTGCTACCTCTTGTATTGGTTTCCCAGTCAGGGTCCTAACAGGTAACAGACAATACATTCTACTTAGATTAACTAGCAAGGGCTGCTTTCCTAGCATCATGTACCCAGAAGTGGGCAGAATGTCAGGAAATCGCAGAACATAGCTTCTGACCCGAGCTAGTAAAGCTGTCACCTGCCATAGGCCTAGCAGGATGGGAGGGAGAGTGGTTATTGGAATATGGAATTCTTTTCTTTTTTGAGGCTAGGTCTCCTTTTGTTCCCTGGGGAACCACAGACTCATGTTGCCCGGGTACCACAGACTCAAGCGATCCCCAGCCTCAGCTTCCCAGGTAGCTGAGATTAAAGGTGTGTGCCACCACGCCCAGCTATTTTTTTTTTTTTGAGACTAGGTCTCGCTATGTTGTCCTGGGCAACTCTTGAACTCACAAACTCAAACGAATTCCTAGTCTCGGACTCATTTCATAGACTGCAACTAAAGGCATGTGCCACCGTGCCCAGAGAGTGGTTATTGGAACCTAGAATAATCACATAGATCTTACTCCCTTGGGTGGAAAAATGGCCCTCTTTCATGGAATAAAACTAAGCTTGAAATGATACCAAGAGAAAGAGATCAAGGGAGTCCATACCTGGATACTATATAGTCTCTTCTTTCCCTCCAGTCTCTTTCCAGTTCTCTCCATTAATCAAACACAACCAGAAAATCAGAAGGCCCAGGAGTATACTGCCATAATCACCCATGTCACTGGAGAAAGGGAGGTGGTAGAGAAATAGATCTGGAGTGACAAAGAGAACACTGCTAGTTTCGTGATCTTTTTTTTCTCCATGATACTAGAATCCAGAGAAATATGAGGTCTGCTATATGAAGAATCTTTGGTGACCTAATAATAATTTTCTTTCTTTAAATATTGAAATCTTTTAAATTGGTTCAGAAATGTGACTTTCTGCTGTAATTCTATTAGTAGCCATTAATAGGGCAGAGTTCATTTTTCTATCAATAGAGTCATTATCACTTTTTCATTAGTTATTGAACAAGGTACTTTATAAGGCATAGAATAAACCTGGTGTCAAGGTCTTTAATTCTAGTGTACAGAAAATAAGCATATCTAGTTGCAAGGTTTTAAATATAATCACACATGAGACTTACTAATAAGTTAATAAACTCATTCAGAAACTGTTTATTATGAGCCTGTCTATTATGAGCATAGTATTTTCTGTATTGCACTGAACAGAGATCTTTGTCCTTAATGAAGCAAGTTAATATCAGAACCAAATCACCTGCAAAATAACCCACCACTGAAGTTAAAGCTTCTTGAATGATTCTTATTTTTTAGACATCAACATTTCACAGTGACAAAATACTGTATGCTCAATAATAACTTGTTGAAATGAATCAAACAAAACTATAATAAACAATTTTTTATCAAAATCATAGTTTATGCAATTGATTTTCTAACCGTGTCTTCCCTATAAATGAAAAATAAGCGTCTCTTAGGAGTTGAAATGTCTTCTATCTAAATAACTCATTTTATTTCCTTCTTAAGCAATGCTCAGTTCTTCAAAAAGTATTTACTGAGTATCTAGTACATACTTAACATTGTGCCAGGTGCTATGAAAGATTCTAAGGCAATAGAATGAACTTCTAATTCTTTGGAGTTCCAATTAAATAACTGAAAGTTAAACCAATTTCGGGAGAGAACATTATACCTTCAAGTCCCTAGGTTTCTCTTGATTAGAAAGTATTAAACATTTCAAGTAACTAAACAGATTAAGGAGAATTCAAGGATGCCTCTCACTAGTAAATTTGGATTCGTGTGGTAAATTTAAAACTTTAAATGGCACATTTTTAATAATTAGAAGAAGAGAGAGAAAATGATAATTACAACATTTGTGGAGTGTATGTTTATCACTCATCTCCTAAGTATATCTGGTGATCAGGGTTTTATAACTCAAGAAAATATTTCTATATATTCTGTAAATCTCTTCTTTTAAAAAGCTCTTCAATTTCGTGTTTTGTTAAAAGTCAAAAGCCTCCAAGAAAATGAGACAAAAGTCAATGAAAGACCATAGCAATAAAAATCAGATGTGATTTCTCTTTTGAATAACATCTGCTTTTTACAATCCTTTCATGTTAAACTTTATAAGAATTTATTATAGAAAGCTTTAGTGACAGTTAGGTTCTATTTTTAAAAGGATTTCTCTTTTCCCCAGTGGTAACAGCTTCCTTTGAGTTCACTGGTTTCAGATACTTCCTATCTGCATTTCACACTATAGTAAGTGTGATTTCTGACCACCTGCATATGATTTGTAGCTCCTGAGAAGCTATTTGCTTAATATCATGTGGTGGCCTCAGTACAAAGGCATTTTCCTTATTCCACTGTATTTTCAGTTTTTTTCCATAGCTGTAAATATAGATCAAATGTTTTTATTAATTTTGTTTCCTATTGAACTAAGTGGGTTTGGGAATCTCTGTTCAGTAAAGTCCGCTCTTCAAAGACAGCGATTGAAAACCAAATATAAAGTAGTTCTCCCATAGGTGTTCAATAATATAGGACATATACACACATTTGAGAGGCTTAGTATCACTAATTTCACTTTAATGATTTCTTTTATGTAGCAACCACTTGTACAGTGCTTATAATGTGTCAATACACAAATACTGACTCATTTCTTTTTGGAAGTTCTGCCTCCACACGTCATCCCTCTCAATCATTGAAAGGAAATTTCAAACCAAATGAATAGCAGTTAGTCAAAGCAATGAGAGAAAACAGAATCACAGTGTCTCCTGTATTGAACTGAACCAAATCTTTCTAAATTATTGTATGATATTAATGGATTGTGTGTCATGACAGTACCTGTTATCAGAAATATAATGGCCATATGGAGTTATTAGGAAAACTCATTATAGCGGTACTATTGCAATGCCTTTCCTATTTGTCATCACCTATAGGTACTCTCCTACTTTAAAGGCATTTCTACTTCTTCTCCCATGAGACATTCTGTGCTGATTTCAGCCAACATTCACTTCTCTTTTTTTTTTCATTCCTCTTACACAGTTGAATTAGAAAATCAGCAATTAGAAAATCAAAAGGGTGTATTAACAAAGAAGCAGAGAAGGGAGAGTTTCAACAAAGGGCCAATCTAAAGCATCCCACTACTGTGAGCCATACTGATTAGAGTTGGTGATTAAATTGTATCTTTTGTATAATCTCCCCCAGGACATACTCATATTCTGCAAGTTGGTTGCCAGCTGGGTTCACAGCATGCATGCAGTTGGTATTTGTTGATTTCTCAATTAACTGAATCTTAACATATATTAGTATTAAAATTTACAAATTCGGTGTCATCCCTGTTATTATTTTTCATAGCACCCTGATTATCTCCTTCAAGGTATTTTCTATTGACTATAATTTTTATTTACATATTTATTGACTTGGACATATCTGTCCCCTTCACTAGACTTTCAGTTCCAGAAAGGTAGAAGCAATATATCCCCATCATCAAGACAAGGTCAGACATAGAATAGAATCTCAATATGGGTATTATGAGTGATCTACAAATATGACTTTATTATGAGCCATGTATTTCTCTAAGATAGAAGAGCTTAAAAGAAAGGTTGTACCTTAAAGAAAGTCCTTTAGACAAAGGACTAGTGATGATACATAGTCTTATTTCTTTCCATGTTGCTTTTAACCAGTGCTTTGCTCTAGTGTGCATGAGAATTGCCTAGAGAACCTGTTAACATGCAGATTATTTGGTCCCACTCCCAGAGATGGTGATTTCAGTAGGCTCCGATGATACCTCTTCTGCTGATCTGTGGACATTTTGAGGCATTCCACTCTGGGAGGACAGATGCTAGCTAGAGAGGTGTGTTCTTACCTATTTGCTAAATAGTAGATGTTCTCAATGAATCATAGAACTTTGGAATTTGCTAGCATCTTTGCTATCATCCAGCAAAGGATGGCAGCTATCTGACACAGTTACCAGAGTCCTCATCCCCATTTAACCTGTTTGTGACCTTAGAATCCTCAGGTGTACACTAGTACCATGATAACAGGTGTTATCGCTCACTCCTTAGTTCTCCTAATTCTACCTCAATTAAAGAGGTAGAAACAATTTCAAAGAGTTTAAGTTTCTTGACCAAGATTCCATAGCCTGGGTCTTGCCAATTGTTTTGCTTTCAGCATCTGATTAAAAATTTCCTAAGGTATACAGAAGTGGATCTGCGTTATTAATCCCTTATCACTCTTGTGGATGGCAAAACCTTTTTCCCATTTGGTTGGGCTTCTTTTATTTTTTTCTGTTGTCTCTTTTGCTGTACAGAAACTTTTTAGTTTGATGTAGTCCCATATTGCAGCACTAGTTATAACTGCAAGGACATGGAAACAACCCAAATGCCCCAAAACAGACGAAAAAGATGAAAAAGGTGTGGTATATATACACAATGGAGTATTACTCATCAATTGGAAATGAAAAATTTGATGAATTTATGGAAACCTGGATGTACCTAGAAGAAATCATACTAGCAGAAACGAGCCACATAGAAAGGGACAGAAGCCAAATGGTTTCACTAATATACGGTCAACCAAAAGAAAGTACACAATGGGGGAGTGGGGACCAGCTGGAGCGGTCGGGGAGGGGAGGTGGTGTGTGACCCCCTGGGACTGAAATGATGTGTAATGTGTGTATATATATATATATATATATATATATATATATATATATATATATATATATTATTTTTATAAAAGATATACAGAAGTGACTTCCATCAAATTGGAATCTCCATAATATGCTAGAGAATTTCATTTCAATAGCATGAACTTTCCTCATGCCTTATTCATCATTCCTTGAAACTTTTCCCAAGTACGTTTATACCAGTAAAAGTTATATTATACCTGCGCCTTCTTTATATAAATCTAGAGTCACTTGCTCAACACGTCACAAAGTTTTTGCTGTTTCTTATGTGATTTTAATTATGTGTGTTTTCTTTAAGTCATGCATCTTTTCTACTTCATCAATATTATGTTTTGTTAGTAGTACCTGAAAAATATTGAGAACAAACTATGACAAATTGAACTAGACTCCAAAAAAAGGAGGAAGCAAATACTCTTGTGATTTGAGCTTTTTTCAGTCCTTGAAACTTTGAGAATATCTGTCTTTATTAACTTTTGCTTTTTTGCTGATGGTTTCTTTCATTTTATTATAGCTCATAGCGTTGTAAATTAATTTAACATGAAAGGATAAAAATGTTGCTCTTGAAATGTTTCTCATTAAATTATGGAAAAATATTACTATAAATAAAGGGAAGGAAAGTCTCTAGTACCAGCTTCTGTTTGCTCAATTATTGCAGTACCAAAAGTGAATTATTATACAGTTAACTCAGAGGCAATATTATTACCATTATGTTATAAAATAGATGAGTTGCAATCTTCCCCCAAAAAAATAAATAAATAGTACAGCATAGGTCCTTTGAAAGAGAAAACCTATTTTTTTATTGTGCTTTGTTTAACTGTATATTGACCCCAGTTTTTTTTTAAGTTCTTTCTAATGATGGGCCCAACTTTATATCAAGAAATGCAAAGTACATTTTAGCCAATTACTTTATTCAGGGGAGTCATTAAATGGAGGTAACTCTGAAATTTTGGAAGATATGGACTGCCAATTAGCTGAAAGCACTAAATGTTTTTTCCAGGGTTATAATCTTTCTAGTGTATTTTTAATTAAAGACAACCTCTACAAAGGAGGTGAGAAGATGCTACTTAGTGGTACTTGTTAGGATAGAATCAAGGGTGTGGAAGACATCTATTTTCCTCCCCTGTTCCCCAAAAATGGTACTTAATTCATTCAGTGCATTTGGTTGAGAAGATGTGTTTACCATGAGCCAAAACAAATGTTCAAAGGTTAAAAAAATAGAAACAGCTTGAGGGCCTATAAAGATAAGCTTTAATTTTTCAATGTGGAATTCATTGCATTCATTTTTTAAATCCTGTTGAATAACAAATATCGAAATATTCTAAATGACCTTTTCACAATGAGGCAAATGGTTGAATAATGTGTCTCCCCCAAGAAGTAAATCATTAAAGAACACAATGACCTACTGAGTAAAAGGCACTATGGTATGCCCTGGAAAGTATGGAAATTAATCCAACCTCAATCCTACCTCCCAGGCACTCACATAAGGCACTCATAAATGATTATAGTACAACGGAGAAGAGGCACATTCTACCAAAGAATAATTGATGAGAGTACTATTCTTAGTTTGGAAAATGTATTGGGTATCTATTGGGAGATTTTTAGAATATTTTAAGATGCCAAGTTAAAAAAATATCATGATGTAAGTAACCAATTTTCAAGATTTATAAGATATTATAAAACATCCCAACTTTTTTTTTAATGATTCAGACAGACTATTGAATAACTTACACACGTATTATTTCAGTTCTTCCAAACCAATGTGGAGCTATCTCCCCATTGCTGGTTAGAGGAGGTACACCACTTGCCTCATTTAGCTAAGTTCTTAAAGGGAAGAGCCATGATGCACCTGGAAGATGTTCAAAAATATTGGGTTTGGTATTTTGTCACCACTTATATCTAGTGAATAGAGGCCAGGTGTGAGGCCAGGTGTGATATCCTGCAATGCCTAGGGGAGACCTCCATGCTAAAGAACTATCTAGTCCAAATGTCTGGGCTCTCAGATGTTGGGAAACACTGGTCTCATGTAGTGTTTATCCACCTCCCCTGAACTTCTGCCCTCTTTCATAGCAATCTCAAACACACAAAAAAATGAAAAATGATGTGGTCCTATTTGCATGCTGTAAGATAATGAAGTAGTTTTAATTATTTAGTATATTTAATGTATTATATTATAAAACATTGATAATATAAACATTGTTTAATTATTCAAACTATCATAGCTTATATTAGTATATTATTTAAGATTTCTTAGCAGTCATTTAGTATTCTTTACACTTATATTCATTACCTAAAGACAAATACTCACTTTTTTCACTTTAACAATGATTTTCAAATCTTAATTACATAATAAAATAACAATATATTTTTTAATGCCTTGGAGAGCAAATGTTCATGAAGATGTACACTGAAATTAACTTCTATAAAATAAAAAAATTATCTTATGACCAGTTGTTTTGAATTCTTGATTTTATTTTTTTGCTGAAAATCAGCTGATTTTTTTTCTGTAGGTCCCTAAACAATGAGATGAGACTTGGCATCTTGTCAAGCACCTCTTGACAAGTTAAATTTTGAACAACAGTTGAATGAGCACAGTTTCACTCTGAGATTACAATTTTAATTGGTGAAATGTGGTGCCTGGGTACCCAGATTCTTAAAATCTGCTCATATAAATCTAATATGCAACAAACTTTGAGACCTCTGTTTTTGTGTACTATCCCAATTGCAGAATCCTATAGATAGATGCCCCCCCTGCATTCAAATCCCCCTCCAGTTCTTACTAGCTAACTTCACATTATGGGTAAATAACCAGGAGTGACAATTTTCTCATCTGTAAAATGGGTACAACAAAAATTTCTACTTAGTTTTACATTTCATAAAACATTTTGAAGATAATCTTGAGGAAAGTATGTAGAATTATTATTTATAATTTCTTCAATAACAATATTTCAAATCAGTGATATTTATATTTTCATTGGTCTTTAACCAATGCTCCAACTATGGATATAAGTTGCAATAATAAAAACAATTGAAGATAATTATAATGGTCAAAATTATCTTGGTAGCTAACAGTGTTGAGTGATAAAATTGACTGTGACTCAGTTATACGCACTTCTGTGATCCTCCCCATCATGATCTGACATTACAATTTAAATTTATTTACATATTAAGTGTGCAATAAAAAATATATTTATATGTACAACATATGTATATATAATATGCACATGTGTGTATGTGTATGCATATATAATTAGATATATATATTTATAAGAATTTCAAGGATGGACATTGCTTTCTACAGTAGTATGAATACCAAAAACATTTTTTAAAGTGCCTATGAAATTTCATAAAAGTCAGTTGGGAAAGACTGCTCATAAAGCTTTAGATGTGGGATCACAGGTACATAAGACAACAAATAGTGGTGAAGAGAATTAATAAAACATAAGATGATATGTACAAATAAATCTAAATCATGTGTATGGCTATATAATCATAACAAAGAGCTTTGAATAATCCTTTTGGAAAACTCAATCAAACTGATTGCATTTAGAAGACAAATATCTGTTGTTTGGATCTATAATTCTATCATTTCTTTGTGCATGTGCCATTTTTCAAGGTTAATCTTTTATGAAACTGTCTCTGCTTTAAAAAATAGCCTTGTGATTGAATTGTTTGGAAGTGGTATTCACCAAGTATCTCATTGGGGTATTTCTAAGTTCCATATCCATATATACATGTTTCAACTGTCTATACTGTCCACTCAGTGTCCTAATTTTTGACATTAGTATTGATACCATCTCATTCAACAAACTCGAGTGGTAGGGGTCTATTTTATGTCTGGCACTGGACTAGTCTTTGGTATTAGAGAGATGAATACTACTTCAGTCACGTTGTTGGGAAGCTCACGCTTTAGTTGGGAAGGGAGAAGGGAAATGTAATAAGAGGAGAATGCGAAAAGCATATGCTCTAGCATAATATGAGGTGGATAATTGCCCAGTGCGATCAGGCAGGGATTCTTAGAAGAGGTGACATTGAGTTGAGTTTTAAAGGCTGAGTGGAAATTCACCAATTGAGATAAACTCCTTAAGAGGAATTGCTTCAGTAGAATTTGCCATAAGCCCAGAAATAAATGGTGTGCAAAATCAATACCATCTGTCAATTTGCTCAGTCTACTTTGCTCTTACCTTCAGAAAAAAAATCAGAAATATAATTTTAAATTTTGAATCTATTTTAATATCTCTTAAAATGAGTTAATTCAAGGTGGAAATTGAATATAATGAAAGAGAATCTCCCCTGGTAGAAAATATTATTTAATTGTTTGCTTGGGTTTAATTATTTTCTGCCAAAAAATGTTATGTAGAAACTTGATTTAAAATTCAGATTTCTACATTAGTAATGCCATTTATTTTATAGTATGTTAATCATAGAAATGTTCATCTTGTTGATTTTAACAAGTTTAAATTAACAAAATGTAAAAATAATTTATATCATATTACTCTGCACTATATTTATGAAACTAAGCCATAACAATGATTAATAAACAAATAGGCCCCTGATTCCAAACACCCGACTCCCATCACAGACTCTTCGATGGTTTCATAAAGGTATTAGAGGGAATCTGGGCTTTGTGATCTCAGCCAGTGAGTCATATTCTGCTCTCTATACTCCCTTTCTCTGTACTCTGCCATGACTATAACTCCCATGAAACCATGAAATGAACTTTATGAATGAGAGACTGATGGAAAGAAAGGACAAGTGAGGTGGGCATTGATGTGAGGAACAAGAACATACAGGCAGGTGGACAATTCAGAGACAATGGCTGCCTTCATCCTGACATTGTGGTGGTTTATCTACTTGGATACTACATTGTAATTTTGGATCTCCCCTCCTCTCTGAGCCCTAAGGTCTGAAGACTGGATCCTGCCTGGCCTTCCTGTTTGGAAATATCTGGGACTCATCCAGACAGCTTTACTTTTGGGTCACCCTTTGGGCCCAGCCAGTTTGGTGGGTGTTTACCCATGAGGGGATAGGTAGTTTCCAAGAGTGATTAGCCTTTATTTTGAAATTCTTCTTTATTGTACTCATCTTTCCTTTGTTTTAATTACAAATATTTGAGCACACTGAGAGTATGATTTCTTAGCCTTTGTGCGCATGGGTGGCATGAACTATTAGAATGGGCAAGATGGGATTTTCCCTCAACAGTCTGGGGTCCCTGGGTACCTTTAAGTTTTACCCAGATTTGGTTGTGCTCCCTGACCAGGAATGAGCCTCCCTGTGACAAAGTCAGAGAAAATCATCTAGTAGTTGACTTATAAAACGAAAACTAAAACACCTAGGGAATGTTCCTTGTTCTCCAGTTTTCTAGAACAGCTCTATGCAATAGAAATATAACGTGAGTCCATATATAATTAAAATTTTCTAGTAGCCTTTGTAGGGGAAGAAAAATAGTTTCCCTATACCCTTCTATGTTGTTGGCAGAGACACTCTGTAATAAAAAAAAATTAATTTCATATGTATAGTAACCCCAAAGCCATCAGGCCTCAAAGAAAGCCGTAAATTGAGACTTACATGCCATCTTGGGCTAAAGAGAAAGGGATAGGTGGTCTGGCAGTTCAAAAGGGAGGAACACAATTCTCAATAAGATGAGAAGGGCAAGGCTTTGGTAAGCCAGTACTTTCCAGGACATATAGATAAGTTTTTCTGATAAGAAAAGTTACCTTTTCCTGGGATAGGCCCCCTATCTAAATTCTTTTAAGCAGTCATGGAAGAAAAGATATAAACAAATAAACAAACAAACAAAACTTTGATTTGGTTAGACCTTGATTACCTTCAGCTCAAATTAATCCAAAATATATCTTCACTATTTTATAGCATATTTTGGTCTCACGTGTTTTGTTCCCCTTACCACACTGAAAAAAAGTTAGAAGTGAAATTAATTCTAATGTTTTATGTAATTCAGTATACCCAGAACATGATGGTTTAAACATCATTTTTATAAAAGTCATTAATAAGAATTTTTTTCTTTCATTTATAATAAATATTTTTAAATCTGATATTTTTATACTTTTACAGCACATCCTAGTTCAGTCCAACCACATTCCAATTGCTCAATAGTCATATGTGGCTAGTCAGTATATTAAACACTTTAGTTCTAGAGAGTTCCATCAATCCAGAAAGAAAAGGACTTCTAGTCTTTTCACTGATAAATAATTCTTCATTGGTAACCTTGGGAGCATTTCCAAAGGAAGCCTACAGGTTTTAAGTTATCCTATCTTACCATCTCTGAGGGCTTCAGTTTTAATGCCATTGTCTTCTTAAAGAATCTTTTTTTTACAGAATACTTGGAAAGAGCAATTTTAAGTTTGATGCACATAATGCCAAATACAGGTCATTGTCCAAGTCTGTTTTAGAAACACAAAAACCACAGTCACTTCTCATTTCTCAGGATATTGTCTTAGTTCTTCTTTGTTTGGGTGCTGGTGATATTGTGAGAACTTTGTGATAAGAAAATAGTCTTTAAGAACAAGATACTAGACTAAAATATTTAAAATGAAAGACTTTTTAAAATGGAAACCTGGTTTAGATTGCCCATAAGAGTACATTAGGGAAACACTAATCTGAAAATATATCCCACTTTTGTTACGCTACTGAAAGTTACTCGACACTAAGCAGCTCAACAAGAAAATTCCCTTGTGACTGGAATTCTTGATTTTTCAAGTAGACCAATCTACCTTTGCAAAGCCACTGGGGCATTTTTGCATTGAAAGACTCATTTCGAAGCATTCAAAATAAAATTATGTTATCAACATTTTAGAAAAGAGCTACTAATGAGCAATCAGAAACCTGACCTCAAGATTGCTTGTGAATTATGAATCAGCAAAATGAACTCAATTGTTCATTTGCTAAGTGTACATCAATTATTAGTTGCTTTCTAATTTGTAGACTTCCCTTCCTACCCCCCAAAAGCTAGTTCATAATTCAAATATTTGGGCTATTGAAGTAAATTTACCACAGGAGTAATGTTATATCATAGGGAATTTACTAAGGTATTTAATTGTATTTATAATTTATTTGTTCACATTATATTACTGTCATTTATTATAGTCTTTTCACAAAGTGTTCACTAGTGGAACTGTTACTGAAGGCTGATCTCAGTTTCCCCTAGCCAATAAAAAAGGAAACCAAACTTGTGAAGAAAGGAAAGTGACTTAATTTGTCAACAAAATGAGGAGGGCAGCAGAATCATGTCTGCAAGATCACCGTCCTGGTCTTTGGAAGAAAGCAGGGGTATTTACTGTCCAGAGTCATAAAGAATTTTAAAAGAAAAAGAAGGAGATGATCAAGGGCCTGGGAGTCCTTCTGCTTCTTTTGTTAGCCCCTGATGTTTTTCAATTTCCAGCATTCCTTTTCTGGTCATTTTTGAGAAGATGAGGCTGTTAAACAAAGGTTGTTAATTCTAAAGAGTAAGGGTGCTTACCTGATGGGGCAAGACTAGAGGCATGACCTATTTGATATGAGGTGAAAATAGGTCAGAAGTCTCTAACCAACAAGTCAAAGGGAAAAAAGCAGCATTTTTAAAGTGCGGCTTCTGCCACCCAGATTCTCTCATGTTTTCACCACCCTTGCATAGCAGTTACCAGTCACAGTACAATTTAAACAACAAGGTTTTACTAACAAGGAAAATTAACCAGGGAAACAGAAAGTCAAACAAACAGTCCTTAGTGCCACAAGTGGCCAGTTGTCTTACCCAGTCACCATCTTTAGTCCCAAAGGTTCCAAATATACATGTGTGAGATGGTGCCTCTTTGCCCCTTCCAACCTGAGGCAGACACTGCAAAGTCCAGTCTTTCTTTTCCGTCTTCTCTTTGCTTCTTCTCTCTCCAGCACTCCAAGCTGCTCAGCTTCTTCAAAGTTCTTCAAACGTTTTCAACAAGTACTGAGCAAAACCAGTTTCCAAATCCCTGGTTTTCTCCAGGTACCGGCTTTCCACACCACTTGCTACGACACTATGCACTTCCTTTTCCAGGCCCGCCTTTGACAGCATCTGGTCACATTCACTGGACCTGCTCTCCAATTGATGTTGCATCCAGGCTGGGACCCACTTGCATTTTCACCCCCTCATGTTCCTCAATTTCAAAGGGTTGGGGTGCTTATTTGATGAGGCAGGAAAAGAGAGGCATTACCATTAAACACTGGATCAGAGAGACAATGGAGTATTGTTGCATGGTATATGGTTTCATAGTTTTATAAATTTTAATAATAGAATATTCATTTAATGCATGTTAAAATATAGGTATTACTATATAAAAACAGTTGATTTTAAGAAATCACTGCTTAAAATAAGACTTCATAAAACAAATGGATCAATACAAGTAAAGTTCGAGAAAAATGTATGTCAAGTAAATTTGTTAGACAAATATGGCAGTAGTTCTGAGGGTGGTTTGTGAGACTGATTATGGTAGTTTTGCTCATTAAAAAAATGCCTCCAGATTTCAATTAAGAATGCCAGGGACCTTATTCCTCTTTTCAGACCACCAGGTTCCTTTCTCCTCATCTCTTGTTCCTTCTTCCTCTAACTCTTGCCCACTTCTTTCCAGGCTTTAGCAGTAACAGCAACTACAGAAAGGTGGGGAGATGATAGGGAATGGGATAATATAGGACCAGGATGGTAAAATAGCTCATACTTGAGAAGTTTCAGAGGTCTCCCCTGAGAGCTAAAAATTAGTTTTTCAGGTGGAGGGTGTGGTAGGGAGGAGATGTGAGGAGCATTCTAAGCTGGGAGACTTATTTTGCACAACACTTAAATCCTGGGAAAGTGATTTTGAGGGGATGGCAGCTTGGTAAAGCTGAGTTTGGGTTGAGAGAGATAAAGCTGGGAAGTTAACAAGGCTCAGAAGAACTGTTTTTCACTTGAGTAGCAATAGTAAACTGCTAAAATATCTTTGTTAAGCAGAGGAGGAACTCCATACTAAAGGAAGATTGAATTCATCTAGGAGGGACATGAACTTTCACTACAGGATTGAGGGAGTCTAAACAGGATATGTGAATTGGTTCCAAGGGTGTGTGTGTGTGTGTGTGTGTGTGTGTGTGTGTGTGTGTGTGTGTGTGTGTGTATGTGTGTGTGTGTTTTAGATAGACTTTGCATATTTAGTAGTAAATAAATATGGAGGGTTAAGAGAAAGGAAGCCAAGGTTTGGTTTGGACATCTGGAGATAATTCACTAAAGTAGGGAACTCGAGGCTTAGAGTATGTTTGGAGGAACAGACTATTTTAGTTGTACTCAAGATTTAACTTATGCAAGTGTCTCTGTAAGAATAGTAGAGACATCGGTGCTGTGAGAGTTTTATCACACACAGTTTCCAAGGAGGGGACACACAGTGTGCTGACCTCCAAGGGGAGATACAGGGCAGGTTAGGAGGCAGAAGGAGCAATAGAGAAGGCAGATTCTCCTTTAGTATGGGAAGGAATGGATGAGACAGATAGGCAAGTTTGAGCAAGCTTAGTAATGGATAGTTTGAATGATGTCAGCAGTCTCTGGTCTCTGGATAAGTATTATCTCTAATTGTCTGGTACCTGGCCCTGAAAATAATTGATTTGGTATGTCAAAATTAGATACAGAAAATGAGTGGGGGTAAGGACTTTGGATTGATTGGTTTGCAAGGGAAGGGCACTCTCCTCTCACAAGGGAGTCTCTTGCTACCCCTTAAAATTTGGCAGGTCTTGGAAGGGCAATCTCTACCTGGACAGCAAAGCCCCCAAGATTTCAAGTACCATAAAATACAGAAAATTAAAAATATATATATGATTAATACAGAGGGTAGTTGTGTTGATTATAATCGAGGAAAGTGTTTCTCAGCATTAACTCTATTGGAATTACTTGCTATTGTGCATTCTACTGAGTCTCATCCTCTGAGTTTCTGATTCTGAAGGTCTGGAAAGGGTAATAAAAATGCTTTTCTGAAAATGTCTGCTATGCTACCACAGCCAGTGAGGGACCAAGCCTTAAAGCACTGATTTAGAATATGGACAGTTTCGGGAAGAATAAACTCAGGGAATAGCCTTAGGTCATGGTTATATGGATGTTCAATTTAGCATAGAATATTAAGCTACAAAATAAGATCATGTTCATCCAAATGATAATTAACATTTGGGGAGTAAATAGGGCCCATGTACAAAGAAAAGTAAAAAGACTATATCCCAAGGTTCACTTACCTTTGTGAATAGAGAGGATTCTACAGGGGTGATTCAGAAAACTGAAAGAGGCCTTAGGAAGCCAAGGAGAGAAGACATTCGCTACCAGAATGGAAGGGACTTGTGAATGGTTTGATTGGCCTGGCTAGAGTGCATTAACTGCTCCATAATCATGTATTAATTATAGTCATAAATACTTGTTTTAATAAACAACAAAAGTAATGCAACTTATTTTTTAATGAAAGGCATATGAAGAATCATATCAATTAGGGTTCTGGGATATTGCTACCATTCCCACAGTTTTAGTACTACTTTCTCAGGGGCTCATTTTCAGAACTATATTCTGTTCTAATGTCCTTGAGTGTCACATATTCATATTTTGAGGGATTTGATTTTTTCATGAGTCTTAAGAGTCTTTCATGGCTTATAAAACAAAGAAATTATAAACCTCGATGCCATCCACTTTTAAAATAGAAAAAATACATGCACACTCAAATGCCTTATGTTATTGGAAACTTCTTGGAAGGTACTCACAAAGGAGACACATAAATGCCTTACAAAGGGGGTGATTTTCTCAAAGGACACACTGGAGACTTTAAGGATTCATGGCTTCGCCTTTGGACAACAATTATGCCACTCTTCATTCATGGTACACCTCCCAGCCCTATACTTGGCTGACAAGGTACCAGCCCTCTAGAGTTTGTATTCTAATTGGGAAAACAGATGATGGATTTGTGATTTATGTTTATGTTTTAAAGACCATTCTGGCTCTTATGTGGAGAAAGGGATGTAGAAGGCACAGGAGAATCCAAACTCCTCAGAGCTTTGTTTTGTCAGAATCCCCCCCTTTTTTTATGGTGCTGATTTTTTTTGTTTAGACATGCTTTCTATTTTATTTATGTATATATTCTATTATATATATTTAATTTTACATATATATATAACATCATTGTTTACCCTGAGGTTCTCTCACCACCTTATCGCTGTGAACCATCTTAATCTCTTGTGCTCAAATATTCCCAATACCCCACAGTGATGATTTGAAAAAGAATCCCCTTTTTGCATAACTTTTAAATCACTTTCCTCCCGATCTTTTGCTGTCAGATTACCTTTGGTGTCTTTCATCTTAATAAACAAGGAAACAAACACAATCTTACCCCTTGCTCCTTTCCCACAAGCTCCCAGTGTCTCTTCTGTCTCCCCATTTCATCACTCATCTTTGGAAAGGTTACAATAACTAGTTTGCTCCCCATCTTGACTTGCAATTCACCTTTCAGCTCATATTATCTGGCTGTTCTACATGCTGGGCAAACTGTTCTCACTAAAAAAAGGGGAAAAAAAAATCAATGTCCTACCCCTTGCCAAATTGGCTGACACAGCTTCTCTGTATAATTCTCTCTCTTTTGTAGTTTTTCTTACCTAGGTTTTCATCTGATCTTTCCACCTACTTTTCACTCTCTGTCCCTGAAAGGCTCATCCTCAGCCTTTCTTGCAAGTAAGGATGCTTCCCAGAGCCTATCCTCAGTCCTTCTTTACTTCCCCAACCTATTCCATGATCTAACCACCATCCAGCTCTCCATTTAGTGCTTTTAAGCAGATCAAATCATAGACTCAAATCATAGACTGTTCCTGATTCCACTCTTTTAGCAAATCCATGTTTATATCTACAACTCCCCAATGAATATATTATTTATTCTATATTTGGGCTGCAGGATTGATACCAATAAGCACAGCTAGGATGTACTGACTAGTGTCTGCTCTGATTAGACTTTTACTAAAGCAGTGATTCAATATTTTGAGTCTTACTCCTGTCCATAGTTATTTATAAATAAGCATGTTCCAAACTGAGATTCCCAAGAAATCGGAACATTTGCTTCTACTCCATATTTTACAAAAAGGCACCACTATTTACTTAATTTTTCTAAGCTAGAAGCCTGAGTCCAGCCAGATTTCTCTTTTTCATACACACATCTGTGCCAACATGAAATATTGGTAATTCTGCCACCTGAAGTTTCCCTTAAAACAGACTTTTGTCTTCGACTATCCCTCATTCCATGCCCTTACTTCTGTTGAGTCAAGTACACATAATTTGAATCTAGTAATTTTTCAGCTTCAGTTTCCTAGTAAAATTTCTACTCCTTTGGCTGGCTGACAGGATTCAATGAAATTACTCACTTTCCTATTTTTGCATTCATTGCCTGTACTCTTGGTATCATATCCATGAAATTAGTACCAAGACTAATGTCATTAAGTTCCCCCCCCTACACACAGTGTTATCTTCTAGGAGTTTTGCAGTTAGGTTTGTGTTCAAATTTTAAATCCATTTTGAGTTTGTTGATGTGTGTAGTGTTAGGTTAGTTCGATTTTATTACTGTCATGTGGATAGACAGTATTTCCAATCTCATTTACTGAAAACATTGTCCTTTTTCCCACAGTGTAGTCTTAACACCCTGGTGGAAAATCAGTGTGAATTTATTTCTAGACTCTGTTCTGATCCACCAGTCTTTATAGCTTGTCTTTATGCTAGTAACTTACTCTCTTAATTATTGTAGCTTTGTAATATATTTTTAAACCAATGAGTCACCTCTAGCTTTATTCATCTCTTTCAAGATTCTTTCTGACTATTCATGGTGTTTTCTGGTTCTATATAAATTTTAGAATATCTTTTTAAATTTCTGTTAAAAAATACCATTGGGATACTGCTAAGAATTATATGGAATCTGTAGATTGCTTTAACTGGTGTGGGCATCTTAGTAATATTGTTTCCCAATTTGTGAATATGGAATGTCTTTCCACCTTGATTTCATCATTGAAGTTTCATGGTTTCCTGTGTAACAGTCTTTTACTTCCCTAAATTTGTGCCTAAGTATTTCATTCTTCTTTTTAAGGATTTTTTTGATTCTATATTTATTTCCTGATTTCCTTAGTCACATTTTTTAATATATTTATACAAAAATTTCACATCATTGGGGGTGATATAGTATTACAGTTTTCTTCCTAATTTTCAATTCAATTCATGTAGTTTATCATTAGTTTATGAAAATGTAAGTGGTATTTGTAGCTGATTTTGTGTTTTGAAATTTTACCAAGATTGCCATAGAAATAAGGTACATAAAATGCAATCAATAATGAGTAGTTACTGTAGCTGTTATCAATGATACCATTGTTATTAGTTTCACCTGGAAAACTATACCTCTTAACTGGTTTTCTTTCTCTCTTTCCTTTCCTTTCCTTTTTTTTTTTTTTTTTTTTTGAGACTAGGTATCACTATGTTGCCCAGGGTTATCTCAAATCCACAGACTCAAGCGATCCCTAACCTCAGCCTCCCAGCACTTGGATTACAGGCTATGCCACCACGCCCTGCTCTCTTAACTGGTTTTCTACATGCATTTTCAGTTCCTCAGCAACAATCATTTTTTAATATGAAGCTTGACCTTGTCACTACTAAATCCAAATTTAAAACTCTTCAGTACCTTTAAGATAAATTTCCACATCCTTGGAGTAGCATTCGAGGCCATTCATGATAGAGTTCTTCATGGCCCTTTTTCTTTGACTCCCCCATGGGGGAGATAAATAGGAAAAATTTCACAACCATCTGGACACTGCTCACTTTATGTCTCCATACTTTTTTCTTCTGGAAAGATCTTGTACTTACCCTATCCTCCTCAGCCCACCTAATTCTTAATCCTTTTTTATTGAGATAAAATTAGTTTGTAACATTGTATAAGTTTCATGTGTACAGTTTGTCAACTCAACTGTATGCATCACCCCCACCCTATCGCATCCACCACAGGACCAGACGTCAGCTAATTTCTTATTCATTCTTCACATAATATCAAACTCCAGATTAGACCTCTTCTTTCCAGGAGATCCCAAATATCTTACTAAAGTTGTACAGTATGATCCTGATTTCCCAAACTGTTGTTCAGCTATTTCAAAGTTAAATTTTGATAGTCTTATTTAGATAAAAAAAAAATGTTTATGGAATAGCAGCACTGTTATAAAAATACAAAAAGACATAATATTTTCAAGTTAGGGGTAGTTTTGCTATTATTTTAGTATAAAATATTTACTCTTACAGCAAAATTGAAAGAATGTTACAGTGAGCATCTGTATATCCACAACTTGTATTTTGGCATTAACATTTGCTATTTTTATAACATCCACCCATCAATACATTCCTCTTCATATGACTAATTTCAATGCTCTAATTATTTTATCCTTACCTAATAAGTTTTCTTTTAAAAAATGACTGGTGTTTCTCTATTGATAGAGCAAACTTATTAAAACAATATAAATTGTGCTTTTAAATTCAGTCCATTGAAATATATATAAAATAGTACCAAAGAATATAAAGTATGTTTCTGAACACTTGATTACATGTAGACCATTAGAATTGCTATAATTAAAGGTTCTGGCTTTGCCAGTACATATAAAAGCCTAGAGTTTTCTGCTCCAATGGAATATTTTATGAGGACTGTTTTTTCCCAACTTTATACAATTTAACTTTGACCTCTATATTTTTTTAATGCACCATGGGTTAAGCTACATCATGACATGTGCTAAATAGATCTGGCAGTTTTGAAATTGGATTTTTTTTAGTTCATTTTACATTAAGTCCCCATAACACCTTATTGATTAATTTGTATCCATTACCATTTTAAAGAAAATCCTCAGTCTGGCAGGTGAGAATTAAAACGAAAACAAATCAACATGGTAAGCCCCCTCCATCAAGGCAATCAACATGTAGTCAGTGTGTCTTTTTAAATCAGTAAAGCACAGCTTTCCACAAAGTCATAGCATGACTTCTATTGACTGCAATCGCATTCTGAAAATAATGGATAATGCCACATCTTCCATATAAAATATCTCTTTTCTGTACAGCTTCGGAGAACTTAGTACACTGTAATGACCACAGTACTCTGTTCCAGAATTAGCACACCGTTGCAAATGGCACATTCTCATAGTGATTACTCATTCAGCAACATTTTTGAGGGTTTACCGTGCACAAAGCATCACTTAAAGTAGTATGGCAGAAGTTCTCAAATGTAGATGATCTGTCAAAATTTCCTCAGTCAGCAGAGAAATGAGAAGTATAAGGAATGAAAAAGAACAGGGAGTAAACAGAGAAATTCATAAGCTAGTCACCTAGCTTTCTTAGGAAAGTCTACCCTTTATTCTGAGTTCGTGTTCTGATATGTTGTCAAAATGCCTCTTCCATTATGATGTTATGGTAGTACTATAAGGTAGAGGTTGTTCATTTGAGTAGTTACCCTAGCAAAGTGGTTATTTGATATCTATATTAAATATCCATTGTAACAATAATGTTGTATACTAGACCACCTCAAAACTCACTAGCAGAAGACATCTGTATTTGTCTAGTTCACTAGTTTGTGGCATGATGACTTAGGGTAGGTAGTCCCTTTGCTCTGGGACTAGTTGGCAAATCCGAAGGGTGCTGGAACTCAAGTATTTGAGGGTGCTGTATCAACTCGGTTCTGCTACTCAGATCTTGCTCGTTCCTCCAACAAGCTAGCTCAGGCATGTACTCTTGGCAGCAGCAGTGGCAAAAGAGCAGAAGTGGAAACATCTAAACTATTTTTATAGCCTCACATCTCCACTTTTCTCAAGACTGCTAATATCCTATTGGCCAAGTAAGTTTTATATCCCCCTCTGATGGCAGACAGAATAATGCCTCCCAAAGATGTTTACATTGAAATTGTTGGAAACTCTGAATGTGTTATAAGATTGCAGATGGAATTAAGGTTGCTTAATCAGGTGATCTTGAGGGGGGGTAATTATCCTGGATTATCCAGATGGGCATACTATATAACCGCAGGGTCCTTACAAGTGAAAGAGGCAAGCCAAAGAGTGGGAGTCAGAGACAGAGAGCTAGAAAGATGCCATACTGCTGGCCTAGAAGATGAGGGAAAGGGCCACTAGCCAAACATTGTGGGTGGCCGCCTGTGTCCTGAAAAGGCAAAGAGACCAGATTGACCTCTAGCTTCTTCCAAAGGCACACAGAGCTACCAATACTTTGATTTTAGTTCATAAGTTTTATTTTGAATTTGGCTTCTAAAACTGTAAGATAATTAATTTATTTTGTTCCAAGCAACTACGTTTAAGGTAATTTGTTAGAGCTGTAAAAAGAAGCTAATATAGCCTCCATTGTCCAACCTTTTCTGTAATGTCAAGGCTATTATTTACTTAATGATTTTCTTAAAATCAGTTCATCTTTGTTTTTTGGCTTGTGAGCACTAATAGAAATATCTGTAAATTATATCTAGACAACTATAGTTTGTTTTCTAGCTTGTTTTCTTCATGATGCTCATAATAATGAATATTAAATTTTGAGCTATTCATCTATGTCACACCACAAATCCACCCCCTATCACCAGTCTTTACGAAATCACCTTCTGGGAAACAAGGATTTAAATGGTTTAGAGTAGCTTGAGATTGCACAAAAAATGAGAATCTCCCAAAAGAACTATTTGGTCAATAGACATTTTAGAAGACAAAGTTAGAGGAGAAAGAAAAATGATTCAGTATGGCTCTGGTTTTCTATATGCATTTTATCAAATAATTGGTAACTTGATAGTCTATGGCTTAATGCCATGTTGGAATGTTCGTTCCACTAGCTGAAATGTTCATCAAGATTCTCACTTGTCTTCTGCTTCAAGTTGAAATTTATCACACTTGTTAAAAACATCTTCTAAGCCTCCAACTCTCTTCCAATCAAAATACACACTTGTTCATCCTTTAAAAAATAAATAAATAGTAATAACAAAGTGCAAACATCTTTACAGTGCTTCTGGTCATTTTGGCATTGTGGTAAACAGATAAGGTCACTCTTAGCTGGAAAATCTAAGCTGCACTAAATCCCTGTCTGTATGTCTCTGGGTGTTAGTGACCTCCTAAATGGGAATGTCCATTCTCCTGGTGATGGAAAGCCTATGACTACATGACCAGATTTGGTCAAATAAGAGCAAGATCTTTATCGTGAGACCTGACAATGGAGAAAAGGGAACTCATGTCCCAAAATACTTTCCTCCCCCCTCTTGGGGTGAGGTGAACTTATAAAACTTTAAAACAGGTGGTGCTTCCATATTCCTCATATTCTAGACAGAGAGCAAGTAGCAGAGTGTTTTTCCATTATATGCCTCTATAGCAAATAATGTGCCTAGCACATATGTGTATATGTGAATAGCATATATATATGCCTCATATTCTAGACAGGGAGTAAGTAGCAGGTGTTTTTCCATTATGCACCTGTATACTGGTCATATGTCTCATGCTAGAGTTAAGTCCCCACCTCAGGTGCAATTTTTACTATTATAATGAAGCAAAGTTGACCTTAAGTTTACTTGAGTCACACTTCAAGAGAGAGCAAATTTGGGTTTAGTTATCTATGGTTTCAGCAGTTAGCGCTCCCCCTCCTGTGAAAGAGCATATTTGGGTACAGATTCTTTGCTTTCTTGCCCAACATGTCTACTGGGACTCACAGGAATCAATTTCAGCAATTGCTATAATCCAATCACAGCATATACATGGACACATTCATCAGAAATTCCTGTTTTATACGTGAACTTCTTAAAGTCAATGATTTCATCCTGTCTTTCCTTCTGTTCATAATTTATAAAAAAAAAGTACACATGGCAGGTATCGACAATTTTTGATTTAAAGAAAACGATATATGAAGGTCATGTCTTGTCTAAGATCAAACCTTTACACAACTTTATTTCCCTTCTCTTTGCTCAACTCTGGTGCCAGTTGTACGTACTGACAGACCACATCTGTGGGCTAAGCTCATCTTATTATCTGAATTCATAGTCAAAGTGGCTCTGGTAAACTATCAGAAATCTAAGCGAGGTAGCTGGTGGGATTTATAATTAAAATTTGGTGGCTCATAGACTTGATGTCCAGTATATTTAGGAATAAACTTGGGGTGTCCAAATGGCTGAAGAGTCCCAATATTCTTCACTTCTTTATCTTCTCACCTGGCCTCCCCCATTGGGTGAGTGATTTCAGTTATTTGGATACTATTGAACCCCTGGTAATTTTTCTTACATCTGTTCTCTAGAAGCTGTCACAAGTGAGTGGAGGCAGGATGGCACTTGGCTCCAGTGGAAAGAACATAAAACAGAGTTAGAAGCCCTGGGTTCCAGTAAAAGCTCTGTAGGGGGATTTGGGGCAAGTCTTTTAACTTCCCTCAGCATCAATCTCCTCATCTGTGAAATAAGATTAATGATACCTGTCTTGCTTATTCCTCAAGGTTATTTTGAGTTCATATGCATTCCTCCCCCACCCCTCCTTATAGCCTGTAAAGCTCAGATGTGTAGAGCAAACTTGTAATACTCTATAGTAGGCTTAATATTTCCAGGATTATTAAAATCAAGGACCAACATTGATCTACTCTAACGTACTGTCAGTGTATATGAGACTGCCTCTGGTTATTGAAGTTAATGGATATGTGTATGCTTTACCTAAAATAGGGAAAAACTATTAAATTCACTTATGTCATCGGTATATTTTTAGTAGATTTATTTTTTCAATGAAAAAATGATTTTGCTTCAAAATCAGGTAGACAACTTAAACAAAATTTGCAAATAGAATAATAATATAAAAGAGTTCCCTTGAAGTCTAAGTTCTCTCTTCTATTGAAATGATTTCGTCATTCATGACAGAGAAACCATGCAGTTGGAAAATTTATTGGCATTATGCAACTCAAGCAGTAGCTTCTTAAACTTCTCTATCAGTTTAATTTTTCTTTGCATCGCAAATGGAGTGATGATATTTCTAGGTGTATCTGAAGAGCATAGCTATTGGCTAACACACACAAATAAATAATGTATTTTGCAAACCCTTAACCATTTTCTCCTTTCCCAGCCACCTAAAAGCATTTCCTTTTTGTCCCCTAGCTTGATTTCCTTTCTTGAGCTTTTTGAATTCTAAACCCAGACAAATTGCTGTGGTTCTTTGAGAGGCCATACAAAATAAGAATTGTCCAATAGTAACACTTTGAAGTGTGATATTGTAATTAGTTATCAAGTGAACATTAATCACTACTAGATTAGAATGGAATTACCTGTTATATTCACATAAATAGCAAATGAGTTTCCCCTGATTGATGTTGTTATAATGAATACAAAAGGAATTAATAATGATCCGGCACTACTGAAAGAGGTATAGTCATTAAGGGCATACCATCAAAAGGCAAGTAATACTTTATAATAAGCGAGTATTAATTAAATTAAAATCACAATGAACTCCTATCGAATTACTTATACACACATTGCAAAGATATTAGACTATTGGGATTAATGCAGTTGCAATATATTTTATAAAAATTAAAAACTAACCACTTAAAATATTTAGGTAGCAAATGCTTGTTTGTGTTTAGCTTGCTTTTTTCTTTTTTTTTGAGTAACTTGTGAGACCAGAGACTGTGATGAATAATACCAAGTATTATATAATATCAATGCACATCTTTTTATCTGAGAGTGCCCATTTTATTTTCAGCATTTTTGTTTTTTTTCCAGTAGACTATTACAAAGGGCCTCTAAATTATAGATATAACACTAAGTAATTTCGACTTTAAAAAAAGTATTTCAAAGCTGATCTGCTGTGAATATTGAACCAGATGTTAAGGAACTCCAAAGTCAAAACTGAGAGTTGGAGCAGAGAAGCAGAACTAACCAGTTCACATACAATTTCTAAGTAGTAATTGAGCATGCACCTATCAAGAGGGATAAAAGGCTTTTGCAGTCAAGATGCTCTCTTTAAAAAAAATATATATCATAATTTTTGGAATTTTTATGACTTTAAACCCTTAACAGAAAGCAAGGACTTTTGCATTCGTTAAGTAGTCAAATATTCTTTTAGTTTTACTGCACTGAACAGTGTTTAGAGTGATTTAGAATGTTTAAATTGCTATAAAGCACACTCATCTAATATAAAAGTCATCGTTTAAATGAGATTAAGATAATGATGTCTTTAAAAGGGGGCATCTCAGAACTGACAAAATCTAAAGAAGTTTGTATGTGAGTTAATAGCATTGCACCAGTATCATTTTCCTGGGTTTGCTAATGGACAATGGTTATCTAAGATATTATCATTGGAACCAACTGGGTGAAGGGTACATGGAAACTCGCTGTAATATATTTGCACATTCTGCAGGTCTTAAACCACCGATATTTTTAATTATACTAAAAATACAGTTTAAGAAAATACTATCTTTTCTCTATTATCAATGACTAACTGGAAGCCCAAAAGAGTATGTAGAGCTGGCGAGGAACTGCTAATTGTTTCTGACCTGGACTTAACTAATGATTCTTGAATTGTTAAGAAACTGGATAGCCCAACATATGTTATGGAGCATATAAATTTATAACATAAAATGATAGAAGCTATTTATTTCATAGCATGCTACAGGTCCACTCACCACTGTTTATGTTGGAAACTACTGTAATTATAAAAATGAGCACTGTCAAGTAAATTAAGTGAAGTTGAAATGTGCTGTGCTTGAGATTATTGAAATGCCTTACAATGAGTTTTGCGTTCATTTTCATACAAAGTGGACACATTTGATTTTGATTTTAGAGTTGCACTTTAGATGGTACATTATCAAAGAAAAGCTCTGAACTCTGCACTCACATCCTTTAAAAAAAGGTGGCACCACTATGAATGAGCCTTCTGAGTTAATAATATCTAAGAACAAACCCCAACAGTTAGACCATCATGATCTAGCTCCTGCTGTGATGATTATTATTTTTATTTTATTAATTTTGCAATTAAATTGCTGAGTTAAACTTGACATATTTCAAGCTGTGGCATTTTTCCACTCTCAATAGTTCATTGATAACTTCAGATGTTGAGAGGCAGTAAGAGCAAGGCAATCCAGATGTTACTTCTGTAGCACCAGGGTTATATGAACAAAGATTTAATTAAATGTTTTACAAGCTCCTTAAACTAATTTTTTGTTATTTATCTACAAAATAAAACAGGCTAATATCTGGGCACCTTTCCGTCCCAGCTCCCATGTGTCTGCATCCTCGTTTCTAGAATTGCTGTATCAATAGGCAGATCCACATCGTTCTTACCAGGATTTCTGGAGCACCCAGCGTGTATACCACCAGGTCTTTAAGAGGAGGGTAGAATGGGTATAAGGAAATTTTCTCTAGCCTTTGAGCGTCTTATACATTAACATTGTCAATTTTTGGATGGTTACACCTATTTGGAGTTTTTTTTCCTTTTTTTATTTTTTATTTGATAGCACACAAATATATTTTGAACAACATTGTATACCCCAAGGTTCTCCCACCACCTTGTCACCCATGAACCATCATCTTAATCTCTTGTGCCCATCCCTTTCCTCATTTTACCCCCTTTCCCTCCCTTGCTTTATGCTTAGTTCTGCTGATAGTTTGTTGATTTTAAGTAATACTTGTCCTTTTGTTTGTTTGCTTTTCCTATATCCCACATATAGGTGTGGTCATCCAGTATTTCTGTTTTTTCTTGCTGGCTTATTCTCACTGGCATGATTCCTTCTAGGTCGACGTGTGTTACCACACATGCATCAAATTTGTCTTTTTTGATTGCTGAATAGTATTCTGTTGTATAAATAGACCACAACTTTCTGATTCACTCATCTGTTTTGGGGCATTTGGGTTGTTTCCATATTCAGGCTATTGTAAATAGTGATGCTATAAACATAGGAGCACATGTGTCTTTTTTAATTAGTGTTTTGGTGTCTTTTGGTAGATTCTGAGAAGTGGAATCACTGAATCGAATGGTAGTTCCATTTTCAGTAGTTTGAAGGAACATTGTAAATTTAGCAACTGTAGATAAACTTATTAGCAGATACTGTATTTATCCCAGTGCCAAATGGTTGTTTGGGAATTGTATAGGAACTGTCAAATAGCCCAACCTTATGTTAACCAATGAAGTCAACCAATGAAGATAACATTTATAAAAGATTAAGAGAAATGCACCTTTATTAATAAAATCCATAGTTTCCCTTAACTATTTAATTCAGATCATAGGTGGAATTAGTTTTATGTCTGATGTGATCAAATATGTCAGTTTGCTAAAGACTAAAAGGGCTGGAGTAGTTATATAGAAGGCTCAAGTGGACAGACTGCTTCATGAATAAAAGAAGAAAAAGTGGAGGAAAAGGAAGCCATTCCTCTCTGGCATGGTGCCTCTCACTTCAGCAGTTAAATAAGCTGTTGACCATCTGGGCACCTTTCCGTCCCAGCTCCCATGTGTCTCCCATGTGTCTGCATCCTCATGAAAAAATAAACTAGTATTGCAGAACTTTGCATTTCTTACTGGTCAGCTTTAGATTTCTAAGTTGTTTTTTTAGATCTACATATCTATGCTTGATTCAAAGACAGCCCTGTAGGCTGGAATTATACCGAGTGGCTCACGGTGAAGAAAGTGAAGCTATGTTCCTGCCTCTGCCTGTGCTACTGGGAGGTGAGGCTTGTGGCTCCTCCTACAATCCTCTGAATGTCTCTAGGCCTCGTTTCTTGGGAGGACATGAGCAAAATATAATATGTATAATGGTTAAATGAAATAATGTGCACAAACCAATTAACATGTGCCCCTCATAGCATGTGCTACTCATACATACCTTAATATATTGTAGTAGCTTTATTTAATTAGCGTTGTCATTATTAATAATAATGAACCCTGGTTATTAGGGGAATTCATTGTCTTCTTAGCTCATATTCCAAATAGGTTGAAGGGACTTTTATGTTTTCTTTCTGATGGTGCATTCTAAATACTTATAGTAATATTCCTGATCTGTCTATGGTCTTTTATTGCTTACAAAGTACTCTTCAATATAATCTCACTGAAACTCCAAAAACAAATGTTAAAAAGCCAGAATTTATGAGATTACAATTCGGAAAAGTCAATTTTTAGTTTAGGGTTGTTGACTTAGCCGACACAAATTATCTCATGTCTTATACCATCTTTTGATGAAGACAGTGCTAATTAAAATACAATCTTATCTGTACATTTTCATAGAATCTGAGAAAGTTCCAGAGGTAAAAAATTTGGGATCACCCAGATTCCCCAAATATAAACAGTATAATTTGCAGGTGGTCCAGAAATGGTCATTAAAATATTAGCTTAAATCCTATAATATTGCTAATGTTAAAATATTTTAGATATGCAAAATTAGCAGTGTGGGGTTTTTTTGTTAGCTTCAACTGAATAGTTAAAAGAAAATCATATAATTTTAAGTTACAAATGTTTCCCAGTTATTTTGGCAATACAAGTAATGATGAAAATAAATATTACTCTATGTTGTAACTGAGAAATTGAAGGCAATAAAGATTTCTAGCTCAAGTTTAAAACAGTACTTATTTGTAGTCCTCCAGTGACCAAATTTAAATTTTCACAAGTCATAAGATTTATGTATAAAATCACCCATTATCCCCAAGGCTCAAGTCCTCATTGGATCCAGAGTCCTGGCAACAAATATATACTCCCCAAAAGGAGATTAGATCTTTTTCTCCAAGGTAAAACAGTAGCCTTAGAAAAAAGATCTATGGATGCTCTTATTATTGATACCCCTTGTCCAGGTATACAGGAACTGAAATTCACATGATTAGAGGTCTTACACACAACATTTGTAATGGATTATTTAGTGCTTAAATCCTAACTATGGATAGGATAAAAGAATTATCAGACATTTGAGGAAATGAGATCTAAGTATAAAAATAGAAGATTAAACAAAAAACAGAAGGAAAGTAGACAAATATAATTACTATTCCTAGAGAGATCAGAAAAAAAAATGAATCTGTGAATGAAAAAGATTTTATTAAATTCAAAGAACAAGGATATACTGCTGGAAAATGCAAAGAAATAATGAATAAATAAAATTAAATTGGGAGTGGGAGATAAATCTCAAGAAGACTAAGATAGGAACAGTATAAATGAAAAGATGACAAAATTAAAGGATAAAGCCAGGAAATTCAATCTCTGACTAAAGGAATTCTGGAGAAAACATATGGAAGTGTTAAAAAAATAATATATACACACACATATTTCTCAGGAATAAATTATATGAGCTTTAAGACTGAAAGTTACTGCAAAGCTCCTAGCACAATTAAAAAGAAAAGACTCCCATTAAGTAATATCATTTGACATTTCAGGACAACCATAGGAAAGAGTCTAAAACTTTTCAGAGAGAGAATGAGTGAAAAAAAATTGGCAGAGACTGTGTCACTGGTGAAATTGAAAATTAGAAAAGCATCCGACCTCTTAGCAGCAATAATTGAAGACGGAAGCTAAAAAATCGTATCTACAATTCTAAGGGGAAATAACATTCAACTTAGAATGAATAAAGATATACTCAAGCACTCAGGTTGTCAAAATTTACTTTCCAAGTATCCTTCCTCAAGAAGCTAATAGATGGCAAGATTCATGACAATTCAGGAATTAATCTGTGAAGAGAAAAATATGGGATCTTGGGTACAAGACAAGGGAGGGGTGATGAGAATGCCTAGGATTACATTTGTGCTGCAGGCTTAGAAAACAATGTGTTTCTGACAATATTATGGATAAGCTATTCTGACAAAGCTTCTTATATAAATCAACAAGATATGTTGGATGAAATATAACATACTTCCATTTAAAACTGAGCTGAACTCAAGGAAAAGTGACTAAAACACTCAGAAACTAATAGAAAAGGAACCCAAAATCTCACCCTGGTGGTTTTGACTGATAAACAACACGCTTAGGTTCTAATACCTCTCGAGATTAGAAGGAACAGTCTTAAGTGGGCTAGAATTGAGGTCCCCATAAGAAGACATCATTTTTAAAGCTCTACAACCTTAGTAAAAGAGCAGCATTGGAAAAATACATCTATCAACAGAAAGAGATGGCAGGGAAACCTGTCTAACTCATCCTGTGTTCTGTGTGATGAAGAGATCTCCTGAAGAATTTGAAAAATCAGGGCATCCTCATACATGTGTGAGGTCCAAATTAACATCCTACCTTTGCAGTTCTGTGGAATCTCAGACTCAGAAAGCCACATTAATTATTCTTGAAATGTTAGCACTTTTTAAAGGCATGTACCTTCAACTTAGGCCATGCAGGGTTTCCACTATTAATACCATACCAAATATGTGCTCACCTTCTAACCTGATAAAATATGTGTGGAAATAACATGAACAGTCAGCTTGGAGAAAACCAGATCCAAGGCTAGTATCTTCAGATAATAAAATGGCCGTGTTTAAAATAGGTAGACTTCAAAGAATCAAAACCTTGAGAAAGCAATGAGGTATGCTATAGAAAAAGAATACATTTGAAAAGAGCATAATTACCTATCTATATATTAAATATATTATTAATGGAATATAAATACTCAGTGGATAAGTTAAAAAGAAACTTAAGACAAAACTGAAAATAAATTAGTGAACTTGAATGTGATCTGAAAAAATTACCCAAAACAGTTTATTAACAAGAGATAGAAAATATTAAAGAAAACTTGAGCTACATAAAAGATACAGTACATATAACATATCTAATTAGAGTTTTGAAAGATAGACTAGAAAGGTATCAACTTTCCAAGAGTTAAAGGTGAAAATATTCCAGAAATGCTGAAAGATGAAAATCTTTAGATTTAGGTAAATAAGAAATTCCAATTAGTATAAATGAAAAAAAATTCTATCTAGACACATTACAATGAAATTAACAAACATAAAAAGCAATGAAAATATCTTAAAAATACCCATGCAAAGAAAAGGAGATAACCAAAAAACCAAACAGAACAACAACAATTTCTCAACAGTGACAAAGTAAAGAAATCAGACTCAAATGATTACATAGAATATTACACCCTACTGAATAGTCATTGAATACCTGGGATTAAATAAAATCATTTTTAGAAAGCAGTCATTTAAAATTGTAGTGTAAGCATCAAGGGCTTTCAAAGGCATTTTTTTATAAAATTTGGGGAAATAAAGGAGAAAATAGGACAAATCAAATAGTTGCTGTATGTGCACATGGAAACCACCATCAAAGTGACTTTAAAATCCTGTTCAAGTGATTAGGAAGTCATCGGTATACAGACATTTCAAACCAAACCAAACCAAACAAAAGGTATTCCATGAAGAACAAAACATAGTACACAAAAGGGAAATATAATTGTATAAAATACTTCACTCAACAGTATGGATGATAATAAGGTAAACCTAAATATTGGCATTTTAACACTTTTGTTTTGAAACAAAGATCTACAGGAAGCAAGTAAACAGAGTTTCTGAATATCCTTTGCCCAGTTTACCCTAATGGTTACAGTTTATATCGCTCACAATAGGCTGTCAAGACAGGGACATTGGCATCAGTACTATGTGTGAGTGTTTTTGTGTGTGGTTTTATGCCGTTTTCTTACATGTGTAAATGTATGTAACCATGACCATAGTCAAGTTACAGATCAATTTTATCACTACAGAAATCTCCTGTTCTCACCATTTCTTGGCAATCTCTAGTCTATTTTCCATCTCTATAATTTTATCATTTTTAGAACATTATATAAATGCAATCATAGATTTTATGACCTTTAGGAATTACTTTTGTATTACGTATATTGACTCTGAGAGTCATCCAAGTTGTTGAGTGTATTAGTAACTCATTCCTTTTTATTGCTGACTAGTATTTCTTGACATAGATTACTGCATTTGTGAAAATATTGACCTATTGAGGGACATTGTGATTGTCTCCACTTTGGGGTTATTTTAAACTTGACTGCTCTGAACATGTTTTATACAGATTTTTGTGTGGATGTATATTTTTCATTTCTCTAGGATAAGTGCCCAGGAGTAAAATTACTGGACCATATGGTAAATGTGTGTTTAGTTTTTAAAGAAACTGCCAAACTGTTTTCTAGGTGACTATATAACTTCACATATTATATTCCCACCAGTAGTGTATCAATGATTTAGTTTCTCTGCATCCTCATTAGCATTTGGTGTTGTCACTACATTTTTCACTTTAGCTGTTCTAATAGATAGGTAGTTATAGCTCATGATGGTCTTGATTTGCATTATTTACCCTAGTGACAACGGGTGTTGAATTATAACAACAGAAATCTATTATCTTATGGTTCTAAGACCAGAAGTCCAAAATCAACATTACTGCACCCAAATCAAGGTGTTACTAGCAATATTGAGTATTTTCTATTTTTTTGATTTACCATCCATAGGTTATCTTCAGTGAAATACTTCTTCACATTGTTTATCTTTTATCTAGAGATTTTTCTTTATCTGTTGAGATTATACATATACATACATACATACATACATCAGGAGAAATAGGAATATTGGTGAGTGAAAGAGAGCTAGATACTCACTTTACATAATGGGAAATCAATTGATATGTTTATTAATTGTGTGACGAGCATAATATTTAGGCATGTGGATATTAAAACCAGAAAAAAAAACTAGCTGAAAGAGTTTTGGGTAAAAAAAAAAAGGGTAGAAAGAGAGTATTGCTGATTTTCATTGTTTTTACAATACTTGGACAACTTTTTAAAATAAATTCTAAAACTTATAACTTATAATTAAACCAAATTGTAGATTCCAACCTCAACTAAGATCAGAAAGGAGAATTTTTGTATTGATTTCCTATTGGGTGCATTGCAGAACCTATAGGATTTATAGATCTTATTGCTTAGGCATTTTAGTAACTAATGATTATTTTATCTCCAATGTCAATATTGGACACTGTTACTTAAAAGCTTCCATCTCTTAGGAATTTTTTTTCTAGCAGCATTCCAAAGAAGAGCACTTATTTTCTCATGATTTCATACTTCAAACATTATGTGTAGGAATGGAGGTGTTGTGACTTAAACAGAATTAGGAGTTTCTAAGCTGGGACACAAACACATGAGCTCTGGACAACTGTCACTTTCCTCAAACCATCTAACAGAGCTTAATGAAACTTTCTTGTCCTCTAGCGTTGATATCAAATCAAAAAGCAAGAATAGGGTTAGGATACTATAAGCTGATAAAATTGCTATCTTATCATTTCTGAGAAGAGAAGAATTTATGTGAACCAAGGAATATTCAGAGCAGATAATCATCTAATACTCCTTTAAGGAAAAAAAAGCCATCTTATGTCTCACACACTTCACCTAGAACCTTTACATTGGAATAGTATTCCCACCTGCGGAAGACTAATTTTTAAGCTATTTGGAAGTACATCTTATTTTGTGGAGACAGCACAAAAAAAAAAAAAAAAGAAAGAAAGAATAAAAGAAAAAGAAACAGTGGAAAGCAATCTGGAGTGGGGAACTTGTAACTCTCCTGGAAGTTCCACTGGATAGTTAATGATCCAAGACCTAAATGCCAAGAACAGTTACAATCTTGTGCTCGCCATTGTGAAACACCATGAAGTTGCAATAGATATTAGCAGCAAAAGCCTGAGGGGGTATAAGATATGGATGTTGGACAATCAACCTCTATTTGTGTCTAAGGACACTATCTTTCTCAGTCTTCAATTATTTCTTTCACCTTCTTTTACTCTTTCAGTTTTCCTATGTGCCTTCTTTGCCATCATCTCTTTTTGTGTGTAGATGGAAGCTAGCTGACTTTTAAATAGATAGTTCCCTCTCAAAGTATCTGCCTATTTGTGAATTGATTCTTTTTCTTCCCTATTTTTCCATCTTCTTGGTATTTCTCGTTACATGATGTATGTATTCGGGTATGACTATCTTTACTCCCCTTTTTTTCTTTTCCTTCTTTTCCCTCTCATAATTTATAGTATAGGAAATAAATGTATTAATATTTTTAAAAAGATAATTATAGCATTTTGAATTATCCACTGATAAAAACTATACTGATTCCATTTTTATTCACATACCCTTCCCTTGACAAGTGCCTGTATATTTAAGTATATGTATAAATTAATGATTGCTAATAAAACAGAAATCTCCAATTCCCTTATCAAAACAGAAAGCAGGACATTTCTACCTGCCCTCTTTGGGGGAAAGAAATGTATCACAGAACCCTGAGATGTGAAGGGACTGAATATCTATAGCTATTTTCAATTAAGGGCTAGAATATTCAACTGAAGGTTTTGTAATGAAGAAATATTTTCTACAGTGACCAAAGCAAAAATGATTCAGACATATGCAGTTACCACGTGCTGACATGAGAAATGGATTCACTGTCCTTTAAGTAGGTCTCAGTAAATACTGTATCTTGAACCTTAGCTTTAGAAAGGATTGCAATATAGACAGTGTGAAGTTGGAGCACATTTTCTGGCAGGAACAAGCGCTACAATTACTCTATGTTGTTGAAAGAGCAGATCTAAATATTTTGACAAGGCACAGTAAGATGAAAAAGTCCTTTTGTTCAAAATAAAAAGATGAACAAGTCTTCATGACCCTGAATTTTCAATAGGTTTGTCTAAGGGATACCAAAAACTTGAACAACAAAAGAATAAATTGTGTTTAATCAAAATTTTAAAATTTTGTACATTATTGAAAAGTTCAAGAATGTGAAAAGACTACCTACAGAATGGGCCAAAATATTTGATAATTATCCGATGTCCAGAATATATAAAGATATCTTACAGCTTCAACAAAAAACAGCAAGCAAAGCAACTCCATCAAAAAATGGCAAAGAACTTGAATAGATGCTCCTCAAAAAAGATTGACAACTGGCCAACAAGCACATGGAAAGATGTTCAACATCATTAATAATTAATGAAACACAAGTTAGAACCACAATGCGCTACCACTTAGCCCACCAAGATGGCTATGATTTTTTTAAAAAGCAAAGAAACAAATGTTGGAACATTGCTGCCGAGAACAGGAAATGATACTACACTAAGAAAACAATTTTGGCAGTTGCACCGAAAGTTAAACGTAAAGTTAACATGTGATTTAACATCAATTCTACTGCAAGTTATATCTCACAAGAATTGAAAACAGTTGCACAAACAAATCCTTATACATGAACACCCCTAGCAGCATTATTCGTAATAGCCACAAGGTAGAAAGCATCTCAAACATGGTATACATGCACACAGACACATACATACATGCAGAAATATTATTCATGGAAGGAACAAAATAGTGACATGATACAGCATAAGTGAACATCAAAAATGTTATACTAACAGAAAGGAGAAAAACATAAAAGCACACCTATTCCATTTGATGAACTATCCAAAGTAGGTGAATCCATAAAAACAAAATGCAGAGTGGTGGGCAAGGCATGGTGAAGGTAGAATGGGGAATGACTGTTTAATGGGTATGAGTTTGCTTTAAATAAAGTTTGGTTGATCGCTGTTGGTTTACAGCACTGTATCAATTTCTGTATACGCCTCACTGCACCCATCACAAAAGCCAAGTGCCACTGTTACTATCAAACGGACCCCCTTTACAGCGGGTATGGAGTTTTGATTTTGGACTGCTAGAGACAGCAGATATTATACTGGGATGAATGTTCTAAATGCCATCAAATTGTCCTAAAATGGTTAGTTTATGTTATATACATTTCACCTGAATAAAAAGAAATGGTGATGGTATTAAAAAATAAATAAAAATAAACAAATAGTTACCTGTCCTAGATTTAGCATAGTCACTTGTTCTAGGTACAAGAAAGTATGTGTGCCACCTACGCTAGCATGTGGTGAGGGGCTCAGTATTCTGAATAATTGCAAAATTAATTAATGGACATATTTTACTCAAGATGACGCGGAAGCAGACTCAGAGTCAAGTATTTGATGCTACCTCTGAATCAGATTAGACGCTGAGATAAGGATTTTCTTGGGGGAGAATAAAATGGCCATAGGTATAGAGAAAGGAAGTGAGACAATGAAGAGAAAGCATTCAGTACAAGATACATTCTCAAGCAGCTACCACTGTTCTAGGGGACTAACCCCACTGGGGAAAATCTAGATGTACTGAAAATAAGCCTTCAGTGTATCTACCTGAGTAGCAAGTATTTATACACCAGCTTCTTGTAGGTGTTGTTTGAGGATTGCTTTCGGGGGAAAGTCATTGTCCCGGCAATTCTGGCATACCTTCTCAGTAAGAAAAACACTATTGTGGCCATAAAAAGCCACTAAGAAAAGTTGTGGGAGTCCTGTCCTCACAGTTGTAAGGGGGAAGGGGACCCCATGTGATGAAAATGTTTTGTTATATGTAAATACCCAGATCTCAGTTGTAGGGTGAAAAGCAGAATTGGATTTTGAGTGGTGAAATCAAGATATAAACACATGTTGATTTTTGCTGTTGTACACTTGAAAATTATATAATGTTAATACACACTGTGGTGTCAATAAAAAATCCGTAACTGTAAGGATGAACCCTATAGTGATTGCTTCATAGACGAGAAATTCTTTTTGTTGAGTCCAAGATGTGTTCTCTAAGAGATACTGGGGAAGGGCAACTTTCATGGAGTGCAAAATAATTCTACTCTAATGAAATTTTGTTTGATTAAATAGTATTGCCTTATGCTGTCATGGAAAACACTTAGTGTGTGTGTAGGTCCTTTTGGAAAGAAAACAGTTTTCAGTCATTTCTGGGAATAAGTCCTGGTGACTTAAGGTTATCCAGGATTCTAGATCAAGAAACATTTCTTGAACTCACTAATTCTCAACCAGCAATGACATTGTCCCCAGAGGATGTTTAATAATGCCATTTTGATTTATCCTATTGTGAGTGAGAGTGCTACAGGTATCTGATAGAGAATAAGGCTCCATGTTCTACAATGTTACATTTCCCCCACAACAAAAAATCATTTGCTCCACTCTGTCCATAGTGCCAATGTTGACAGACCCTGCTGTAAGCCAGCACTGTCCAAGAGAATTCTCTGTGATGATGAAAATATGTTTGAGCTATGCTAGCTCATACTGTAGCTGCTGGTCATACATGGCTATCAAGCCCAGGAAATGTGACTGGTGTGATTGTGTGTGTATGTGTGTGTGTGTGTGTGTGTGTGCAGTGCCTGAGGACATAAATATGACTCTATCCAGTCTTTGAAGTCAGAGCTCATGATCTAGTAGGGAAGGCAGAATCTTAAAAATAACTTACTGTAAAAGAATGTGGTAAGTATTATAACAGAGGATGAATAATGTGCTAAATTTGAGGTGTCAGAACTCAGACAGACAATTAACAGCTCTGGAAGGCGAATTCCCACTCTTAGTTTAGAACATTGTAATGTGTAAAGGCTGTATTCTATGCAAAAATATTTTTTAATCTTTTGTCATGTAACTCACTGCTTTATCTTATTTTATCCTTTTTGTCAGAAAATACATATAAAAGACTGAAATATAATAGGAAAGTTCTGCTTTATTTAACAATACTATTGAATTTCTCAAAATAGTTTACCAAGGAAGTCTATTAAAGTATTGATTTTTTCATAAAGGATAATACAAATACCATAACAGAATCTTTAACATTTTAATCGAGCTTAAAATTAGTGTTGCATTGAAACTATTTTGCCCAGAAAAATTGCTAGTGAACTTAAGGAAAAAACTTTACATAAAAAATGAATGGACCACCTAGTCTGTAAGAACATTAAAATCAGAATCTAAAATATGATTAGCCATTGTCACATCCTTGTTTGAAACTTAAGTAACTCAGTATTCCCTGTAGGATACCCGGTGATTTAAAATGATACATATACTGGCAAGTCATTTTCCTTTTTAGTGTGCTGGTACAATTTGTATCCACAGAAATATGTGGAAAAACCAATTAGTCATAAATGCTGAAACTTATCAAGGGAATCTTTGTCACCTAAACAAATATACTAATGCTAACGGAAAATATGGAAGTATATTTACCTACATTGGCTTGCAAAAGACAAAAGGACAAAGATGAGATTGCCCACACAGCAGCCAATCAGATAATCATCTGGTTTTTTTTTTCTGTATACTAAAAAGACATATTTAAGGACCAAAGCTTCCTAAGAGAATTGCAAAATATCGTCCTTATAGAAGAATTCTAAGAGGTAGCATTTAATTCTTCCTCCCGTCTTGAAGGCTAGCTGGACTTGATGCATTGCTCCCAAAGAACAAAGTATAGAAAGAAAGAAGCATTAACTTGACAACAGAAAAGAATGCAGACCGACACCACCTTAACTAAGTGATCAAGTTTAACACATCCAATAGCAATCATGTTGATATCATGTCCCCCCAGATGTGATGAGAAAGCCAATTTCTGCATTTCCAGTCCAATCATGAAAAAAGTTCATGCAACTTACTTGGCTGGTCATCTTGATAAGTGTCAGGATCATGAATAACAGGAAAAACCCAAGAATCTGCCAGCCTAAAGGAGACAAAAAATACACAGTGACTAAATGCAATATGAGACCCTCAACTGGATTCTAAGACAGAAGAACATTAAAGGAAAAGCTGGTGAAATCAGAATAAAGTCTATAGTTTTGTTATTAGTGTTGTAGCAGTGTTTATTTAAATGCTTAGATAAATTTACCATGGGTATATAAGATATTATCATTACAAACAGTGTCTCAGGTACCTGGAAAAGTGTCAAATACATAAGTATATTTTCAAGCAGTGTAATGAATGAATGGATAGTATTTCAAGCAGTGTAATGAATGGATGGATGTTTGTGTTGTATATCTAAAAAACTCACATCATGTCTTTTGTAGAAAGAAAATGTGAATATGTGTTAAACATTTTATTAAACTGTTAACCAAGGTGGAATCAGTAAGATGCTACAATCAGTTAAAAAGAGAGTCTGAAGGACAGACTCATATAAAAACTGTCAGGAATACTGATGTGCACTTGATAACAGATGCAATATTGGTGAATATCCTATCCATAGGTAAAAGTCAATTTCATGCCATGAGACAAATACATTTGCATTTTGATAAACAAAAATCATTATTCACATTACAGTTAACCCTCCACAAGTTGACTTGTAACTCTAGAGAGTGGCAAAATAACCCACCAAAGACTTAGTTTCCATGAATTTCAACCAAATACTTAAGGTTCATGTGTAGGAAGACTAAACATAATAAATGTGTTGATTTCCCCCAATTTTATTCATAGGTTTAATATAATCTCTCTCAAAACCTTAACAAGTTTTTTTTTGTAGTCATGAACAAGTATGTTCTTGAAATGTAGGGAAAGTTGGAAGCCCCCATGTTCACTAAAGGTCTTGAAAATAAAGAATAAAGTGAAAGGACTACTTTTTACTTTTTATTAAGGCTTACAATGTAACCACAGAAAGCAAGAAAATACATTGATAATGGAGAGATGGACAAATAGATCAATGGAAAGGAGTAGAAAACAATAGAAAACCCAGAGATAGACCCATGCAAATAATGCCTGCTTGATTTTTTTTTGACAAATGTGCCAGAGCAACTCAGTGGATTAAGGCAAACCTTCCCAGCAGTTTGCAATGAATGAATGAATGAATGAATGGGTGGGTGGATGGATGGATGGATGGATGGATGGATGGATGGATGGATGGATGGATGGATGGATGGATGGATGGATGGGTGGATGGATGAGATCATGGACTTAAGTTTGAAGAAATAGCCACAAAATTATATAAGAATTAGAGAAAATGAAAAAAATCTCCAGCAGTTAGTGCTAGAATTGATACCAAAAGAATAACTAATAAAAAAAGAGAACTGATCACTTGGATCACAACAAAATTTAAGGCTTTCTGGTCACAAAAAAAATCTAGAAAGAGAATGGAAAGACCAAACACAGAACAAAAGAAAATATTGCCAAAACATAGTCAACGAAAGATTTACCTAGGACATTATATGTAGACAGACAAGTCAGTCACCAAAAAAATAAAGGCTGCATGACTTAAATTATATGAGTTATCTAAAATAGTCAAATTTATAGAATCAAGAGTGCAATGGTGTTTACCAGGGGCTAGGGGTAGGTAGACATGGGGAGTTAGTAATCAATAGGCATAAAGTTTCAGTTAAACAAGATTAATTAGTTCTAGAGATCTGCTGTGTAATATTGTTCCTATATTTGAGAATAATAGCTTTTATTTATACAATAATAATTTATTTGAAATAATGCAGTCTTATACTAAAAAATATTGAGTGTACATCATGTATTGAATATTCTTAAGACAATAACAATTTTAAAAATATTATCCACAATATAAGAATTTTATTAATATTAGGATTAGTATATTAGTATCTATTCTCTACAATAAGAACTCTCAAAACTCAATAGTAAGACAACTATCCAATTAGAAAATGAACAAAAGTTAAGAAGAGGCATTTCACTAAATAGGATACACAGATGGCAAATAAGCACATTAAAAGATTATGAACAACATTAGTCATCAGGGAAATGCAAATTAAAATCATAATGAGCTATCCCTACACACCTTTAAGAATAGCTAAAACAAAAAAAATAGTAGTAATGCCAAATGTTGACAAAGATGCAGAGAAAATGGATCATTCAAACATTGCTGGCAGAAATGTAAAATGGTATAGCCCCTCGAGAAAACACTTTGCCAGATTCCTGTAACATTAAGCCTGCAACTACCATGTTACCCAGTAATTATACTCTGGCATTGATCCCAAAACCCCATACAAAATAGTTCTTGCTAGCTGGGTTCATAATATCCCAAACCTAGAAACAACCCTGATGGTTTTCAACAGTGGATGGATGGATGAGCTATATATACAAACTGCAATAAGTACATCCATACCATGCAGCACTACTCAGCATTAAAAAGAAATGAAATATCAATACCTGTGACCGCTTGGGTGACTATCCAGGGAATTATGCTTAGAAAAAAAATAAATTTAAAAGGTTGCATTCTTCCTTATTTCATTTCTATACCATTCTTGAAATGAGAATTACAGACCTGAGAACAGATTCATGGTGTCCAAGAGACAGGGAATTCCAGTCTTCAGAGAGGGGAGATATGGGTGGGGCTGTAAAAGGGTATAACACAGGAAGATCTTGTAATCTTGGAACTGTTCTTTACTTTGCTTGCACCAATATCTTATTTTGGTTTTGCAAAATGTTACTTTTGGAAAAACTATATCAGAGTTACATTGGCTTTCTCTTGATTATTTCTCACAACCTCGTATGAATTATTGCAAATATGTAATTATGATGTAGTTATTCCAAAAATGTAATTTTAAAAAGAGGGAATAACCCCAGAATTTTAGAATGACAACAATCATTTATCTTATTTATTATTTTGTTGGTAAGAAAACAGAGGCCCAAAGTTGCAGTGATTTGTTTTTATTGGGTAGAAGAAAATATCCCCCTACTCCACTCTGGTCTTTTTAGACTGGACTAATGTGCATGACAAGACAGAGTAATAAAAGAAATAAAAAATTAATTTCATGTGCACGGAGGTCCGGGAAAATAGGACCTGTGAAACCTACAGTGCATATGGCTTATATAATATTTAGACAAAAGAAACCATAGATTGTGAGGAATGAATAGTACAAAGAAACTTTAAGTTTGGGTGCTGATTTAGTGAGGAGCGCAACAGAGTTTATTTCCACAGGCTAATAAACAGGCCCCATAGTCCTTGCCTGAGGTGATGAGGGTGTCTTTCCACCTTCTGCTGAGGGAAGGTGGCCTCTCTCACTTGGGAGCTTTTTCCAGTATGCCATTTTGGCATAGCTTGGGGCAGCCTACCTACACCCCCAAATTTTCAAGCTTCACTGTTTCTTTTCATTATTATTACTGTTATTCTCATCTTTACTCAGTTTTAAGTTTTTATAGTAAGGAAACCATGTCTTGTATTCTTTTAACTTGCGTATCATTTCAAGTAATGCTGAGCGCACATTAACACTGAGTAAAACAGAAAAAAGATTTCCTTGCATATGTAAACATTGTATTAACATGCTCCACTCTGCGATAAGTTTGCACATGCAAAGTCTAAAAAATATTTGCTTACATTACTTGACTTAAGGTAGTTTTCTTAAAGATGATAACCTGTGGAGTGTTTTCCTAGGCTATGGATTTTTGGATAAGCAGTATGTTCATGGCTCAGAAATCAAATCTTCACAAAAAAAGGTTTGCAGATAAAATCCTTTCTGTTTCTCTTAGCACTGTCCACTCATTTCCCCTGTCCACAGGGGAAACGTCTGACTCTTAAAATACATAAGCTTTAAGTATGTGTGTGTTTTTCTCTATGCATTTTTACGTGAATGATTTCATATTAAATATAATTGTTCTGAAACATGTTTTACTTCTTCAGTAATTTATCTTGGACATTATCTTATGTCACTACATAAAGGGCATATTACGTAGTTATTGCTTCTGTAACAAATAACCACACATTGCATAGCTTAAAAAGCAGAAACTTACTGTCTCCCGGTTCTGGAAGCTTGAAGTTTGTCATCGAGGTATGAACAGAGGCCAGGCTTGGTGACACATACCTGTTAAGTGGCAGCCTAGGAAACTATGGCCTGGGCCAGGGATCATAGTTTGAGTCCCACTGGGGGCATATAGCAAGACCTAGTCCCCAAAAAATAGCTGGGTGTGGTGGTACGCACCTGTAATCCCAGCTACCTGGGAAGCTGAGGCTGGGGATTGCTTGAGTCTGTGGTACCACAGGCAATGTGAGCCTGCGGTTCCACAGGCAAAAATAGAGAAACCTAGTCTCAAAAAAAAAAAAAAAAGGTGTGAACAGGATTTCTTCCTTCTAAGAGAGATTCTGTCCCATGCTTTTTGCCTAGCTTCTGATTGTTGGCAACCTGTAGTGCTCTTTGGCTTATAGATCTCTTTATCTTCAAACAGCATTCTCTCTGTGAACATGTCTTGTTTCCAAGTTTCTCTTTATAGGAATACCATACACATTGTCTTAGGGCCTGATCTAAGCTCATTTGAACTTAATTTCCTTTGTGAAGACTATCTGCAAATGAGGTCCCATTCTGGGGCACTAAACATTAGGAGTTCAACATTTAAATTTGGGAAGTAGACATAATTCAACCCATAACAAAAATCGTAGCCATTCTTTTTAATGGCCGCATAGTATTCCATTAAGAGGTTATGTCATTAATTTTAATTAACTTTTTATTGAAGGAACTTTACATTATAACATATAAGTTTCAGGTGTGCCACTGAGAATCAGATTATATATAATCTACATTTAGTTCACTGCTAAATGATAAATTTTGGTCTTCATATCATTGCACCCTTTGTCCTAATTTACCCTCACTTCTTCTCTGCTGGTAGCTACTAATTTGTCTTACATCAAAAAGCTTGTCTTTTTTTATTTAGTTCATCTGTCTGTTTGCTTTCTCTATATACTACATATAACTGAAATCGCACAGTGCTTATCATTCTCCACCTGACTTATTTCATTTAGAATAACACCTAAGTTCAGTCACCTTGTTGCAAATGACAGGGTTTCATTTTTTACAGCTAAATATCATTCCATCATGTATAAATACTACCTTTTATCAGCTGATAGCCACGTGGTTGTTTTGCGTTCTTGGCTATTATAAATAGAGTCACAGTGAACATGTATCTCCTTGAATTAGAGTTTTTGTATTTGGAGGATAAATACCTAGAAGTGGGATAAGTGGGTCATATGATGTTTCTATCTTAAATTTTCAAAATATCTAACTGTTCTACATTAACTTTCATTTACATACCAATTTGCATTCCTAGCAGGGACCAAAGGTTTCCTTCACTCCACATCCTTTCCAAACATTGTTGTTTCTAGTCCTTTGGATAATAGTTATTTCACAGGTGTGAGGTGCTACTCACTGTTGTTTTACTTTGCATTTCCCTAACTAATAAGAGATGATGATGAATATTTATTCGTGTTTCTAATGGCCATATGTATACACATCTTCTATGGAGAAGTGTCTGTTCAGATCCTCTGCTCATTTTTTTTCTTTTTATGAGTCCTTTGTATTTTTATATTAATCCTTTGTCAGACAACTGACATACAAATATTTACTTCCATTCAATAGGATATCATTCCATTGTAATTAAAGTTTTCTTTTGCTATGCAAAAACTTTTAAGTTTGATGTAGTCCCATTTGTTTAATTTTTCTTGCTGTTGGAATTCAGTGCCCATACACATTTCTGAAGATGATGTCCAAGAGCATACTATCAGTTTTTTTTTTCTTCTGTGAATTTTATGATTTCAAATCTTATGTCCAAGTCTTTAGTCCATTTTTTGTTTACTTTTTGTGTGGTACTAGGTAGTGGTCTTTACTTTCATTCTTTTGCACGTGACGTTCCAGTTTATCCAACACCAGTTATAAAAGAGACTTTCCTTGCTCCATAATAAGCTCTTGGCTCATTTGTTGGAAATTGGTGGTTTTATTTGGGGCTCTCGGTTTTGTTTCATTGTTCTGTAATACCAAGCTGTTTTAATTACTTTCATTTTGTAATATAGTTTGAAGTCATGCTGTGTGATACTTCCATTTTTTGTTCTTTTTTTTTTTAGAACTGTTTTGCAATTAGGGTTCTTTTATCATTCCAGATAGATTTCTTTTTGTTGTTGTTCTATTGTGAAGAATGCCACTGGAGTATTGCTTTAGCTATTATAGCTATTTCAATTATGCTAATTCTTCCTATCCAGGAGCACAGAATACCTTTCCCTCTCTTTGTGTCTTCTATTTCTTTCAACAGTGTCTTATAGTTCTCAGCCTGCAGGTCTTGTACTTCCTTGAATAAATTTCTTCCAAGTAGTTAATTCATTTTAAGGCAATTGTAGATCTTTTTTTTTTCTTCCTTTGAATGTTGCATACAGAAACACAATAGATCTGTGTATATTAACTTTGGAACCAGGCACTTAACTGTACTCATTATTTCTTATATCTTTTTAGAGGTATCTTTGGAATTGTCTCTGTATACTATCATATTATCTGAAAATAATGATAGCTCTATTTTTTCCTTTCCAGCTTGCATATCTTTTATATCATTTTCTTGTCTAATTGTTCATGCTAGACTGCCCAATACTAGTTTGAATAATAGTGGTGAAGGTAGACATATACCTGCCTTGTTCCTGAACATAGAGGAAAAGCTTTCAGTTTTTCACCATTAAGTGTAAAGTTGACTGTGGGTTTGTCATATGTGGGTTCATTATGGCGTTTATTTTATTGAGTTATCTTCCATCAATGCCCACTTTGTTGAGGGTTTTTGAACATAAAAGGATGTTGCCTCTGTCAGTCTTTCCAGCACTTATTGAGATGATCAAATGGTTTTCATCCTTCCCTTTGTTAATGTGATAATATTACATGTATTGATTTGTGCTTTTTCACATGCCTTGAATAAATATCAATCATTCCTTTAGTTTATTGTTAAAATCAGTTTGCTAATATTTTGTTGGATAGGTTTGCATCTGTGTTCATTAGAAAAATTGGTCTCTAATGTTCTTTTTTTGGCATGTCCTAGTCTGGTTTCAGAATCACAGTAATATTGTCTTCAAAAGATTTAATGTTTTGTTTTAATAACAGACTCCTACCTCTTTTATGTTTGGAAGTTTGCCCTCCTTTTCAATTTTATTAGAGAGTTTGAGAATATATATTAGTTCTTCTCTAAAAACTTTCATTAGAAAATTTGGTGTCACTTTCTAATGAAGCCATCTGGCCTTTAACTTTTATTTTTTGGTAGTCTTTTTACTGCTGTTTCAGTTTCCTTACTTGTCCTCATTCAATATTAACTTCTCTTTCATTTAATTTTATTTATTTTTTCTCACTCTCTTTGTGTGTTGATTGGGGTTTTGACTTTGTTAATCTTTTCAGTGATCCAGCTCTTGCTTTTCTTAATCTTTCTAATCATCATTTTTATCTGTGTTCCATTAATTTCTGATCTGATTTTTATTATTTCCTTCCTATGAATCATAATTTATTGAAGAATAGACATTTTATTTATTTTTCAATGAAGTTGGGTTTTTTGCCTAATATTAGCATATGTTTCATAAAATTGAATTATAAAGCCTAAGATTTACCAAGATTCTATCTAAACAGTGATCACCCCTGTAAACTTCAATTGTCTTGAAGGCAGGATATATTAAAAGATGAAGGAAGACTTTTTAAGTTCATATGAAAAAATAAGTACTTGATAATAGCTTAAGGATGTGTGAAAAAGAAAAAAAAAAAAAGGTCCCTACATCGGATATCAGGGGAAGGGCTTACCTTATCCGGTATTATACTGTAAATCTTCTGTAATCCATTTTGTATAGTATTTGCACAAAAAGACACAAATAGTTCACTCAAGCAAATTGTTAATCCAGAAGCAGATCTTCTTGGAAAGATTATATAACAAGTGTTATTCCAATTCAGTGAAAAAAAGACTTTTTATTCAATAAATTAACCCAGCATGCTTTGCAATCCCTCTTGGAGTACACAATTTATCTTCTAGATGATATGATTTAAAGTTCATTAAAGCTTTAAAAATGAAAAATAAAATCTTTGAGATGAGGAAAATCTTTAAAAAATGAGACAGAGAACCCCAAAAGTGTAAAAGAAGATAGATATGTAACAAAAGTATAGATATGCTATGTAAAACTAGCAAAAAAACAAAATCAAAGCACAGCTAATGGACTGAGTAGGTCTAATTTGTTATATATGACGTGAAACGGTATTTACAACCATATAATATACAAAGACACAATTCTTAAAAATTAATTTCTGAGATGATATGGAGATAAAAGAACCCTCTTACATTGCTGCCTGGAATGTAAAGTGGTCCAGCCACTATAGAATGCTGTGGAATTTCCTCAGAAAACTAAACATGGATCTACCATCTAATGTAGTGATTCCACTCCTCAGAATCCACACAAAGGACACAAATGCACTAATTTGAAAGGAAACCTGAACTTTTATGTTTATTGTAGTGTTATTTACAACAGCCAAGATATGGAAACAAACCAAAAACCCAAAAATAGATGACTACATAAAAAATTTGTGGTATATTTATACAATGGAATTCAGTAATCAAAAAAGACAAATTCATACCATTTTTGGCAACATGGATACAGGTAGGAATTCTGCTAGCTGCAATAAGTCAGAAGAGATTATACATATGTATATATATATGTATATATATATACACATGCATATACATATATACATCCTATATATATATGATGAAATGTGAAACGTAGAGGAACTGGTATGTGGAATATAGAGAAAAGGTTAAGAAAAAGTTAAAACTAGCAGGCTGACCACAGACCTGAGGCATACAGTAATGGATGGGGCCACGAGGGTGACCAATAGAGGAGAGGGAAGAACACAAAAGGTTATGTTGATGTTTCATAGGTGTTATAGTATTGGTAGAACTATGGGAACTACAACAATGTAAGGAAATTTGAATATTAAAAAATTTTAATTAATGTCTAAGAAGACAACCCAGTAGAAAACTAGCTCAAGTGTGGGACTATGCAAAATTCCAGAAGAGAGCACCCAGATTGCTGGAAAACTAAGTGATAAGAATATGATCAACCTCACAGTAGACAAGAAAATTAAAATAAAGAAGCATAGCATTATTCTCTCTTCCTCAGATGGACAAAACTAAGAATTGTAACTTCTAACCAGGAAAAAGATCAGTCTCAAGCATTGGTAGCAGTAGCATAAATGGCTAGAGTGTCTGAAGAAAGAAGTGAAGTATGTTATCTACTAAACTTCTTAAATGCACAACTTTGGACCTTTCATCTGACTTCTAAGAATCCATCTTATGGACATAAAAGTACCGACACAAAAGACTGTAGAAAATGTTTATGATAACAGTGGCAGTTGTAGTCAGAAAGTATACATAAAATAAATATCCATCCATGGGTAAATAATTGAATAAAGTATAGAGTTATGATTGATTTACAGATGAATTGTTTTTTCAGTGTCGTTAGATCTGTGTTTATTCTCTTGAAAGTATAAACATCGTATCTTTTTAACATACAAAACAAATTTCAAGTAACATATGAACCCACTGTAAAATTTAAAAATACAAAATTAATCCTACGAAATTATATGATCATGGAGTAGGAACAAATAATATGTATCAGGTTATTAGTATCTGTTACCATGGATGCTTGAGAGAGAGAGAGAAAGAAAGAGAGAGTGAAAGAAAAATGAGAGAAAAGTGAAAGAGAAAATGAGAGAAAAACAAGATTAATATAAAAATGCAAAAGATTATAAATATTAGCTCAATTACTTGTCAGTGAGGGAAGAATTTTTCTAGTCCCACTCTTTTCCACTGGTCTAGTAATTAAATTGATACAAAGTACACTAACTGGGGATAAAAAGATTTGATTTCATATATAGAGAGGTGCCATGTGAATATAAAACCTATAAAATGAACAGAGCAACAAGCTGATTTCATTTTTAGGAAAAGAAAAAAGTTTGGGAAGCCTTAAAAGAACAAATGAGTTTTAGAAATTTTTTATTCAGCTATAGCTGTTTCTCAAACAATTTTATTTCAAAACCATCATTATGTCATTTTTGCACATTTTGGAGTGAACTGCCCTGAATTTTGACGGATTGAATTTGTACACTGATTACTGATAATGACTATAAGTTAACATGGAAAACTGATATGTCAATGTATTGCGACATAGTTGGGTCAATGCCTTTTTTTATTTTCAAATATTGTTATTTTAACAGTATTTTTTATTGTATAAGCAAACATGATGTACAGAGGAAGCTCTGATAAGCATCATATTTACCACACAGGTAATCAATAAATGGTATCTGTTGTTTAATAATTATAGTAATAACATAGCACCTTCCATCTTGATATGTTTACCTCGATGTCTGACAACACTAGTTTGCCTATATTTTAAGGACAAGTGTCACGACTATCACATACATAATTGCAAAGCTGAGTTTGTCACTAGCATTGTTAAAACAAAATCTAGAATGTGTATTTGCCTGGGGATGACAGAGTAGCGTTCAAAACACAGGCAAGTTCTCCCTCCAGACAACCTACCCTAACACCTCTCCAAAGGCACCTCTCCCTATTTCTCTACCCTTGAACCCCTTTTTGCATGTTCAGTTTCAGCCCAAAATGGAGGAAGGTATCAAAAATGATTCTCCATTCCTGTAATATGAGGTTTAGATCACAACATGCTAACAACTTTCGTCTGGATGAAGAGGTTTTGCTTACAACTCAAGCCAGTCATATGTAATTACACTATGATTTACTGGGCAGAAATCCATACTACAGTAATAGAATCACACAATTCACTTGGCAGTAAAAATGGGGAGGGTGTGAACCACTAAAGTGACGTCCTGGAGACCAGCATGTGCACAGTGGTATTCGGTCTGGAGATAGTGTAGCATCAGCTTCAGGGGAGTGAGGGGTGGCTCTCTGGGCAAAAACTGTTGCAGAAACCTGGAGGAGACTTTGGAGACACCATGGGCATGAAATTGGAAATATCTCAGATTAGTTTTATTCTATCCTTATGGATTAAAGTGCTAGACTCCGTTTATTAATACAGGTATAAAATAGTATACAAATGCAACAGTATCTGAACTCCTGAAAGGTGTATCATTAGGACCACCTATTAGTTTTATGTTGGACTTAATCTCTCAGCACAACTAGACTCATGTGTCTGTTAGTCACTGCCCTCAAAAGCAGGCAGTTGCTTGCAGCTTTCATTGCTATGTCACTCCCTTTCAGCTATACTCACTTCTTGACCTATCCGGGTCATTACAGTATCAGCATATGTAACAGTTCATCATCAGCCCCTGAGGTAAACTGGAGGGTTTTTTGGGGAAGGTGTGGTGTGACAGCTTCAAATCTGGTTGCCTGCAGACGGCTTTCTTGCCCTCAATCCTAGGTAAAGCACTGAAGCTATAAATGCTCAAACTTGTGAAGTTGGAATTTTGACCACTTGGCCCCAAAAGTTTCTATAATTAGCATGCAACTTGTTAAATGGCATATGACTCATCAAAGGATGGTTGCAAATTCACACTGGGCTGAGTATAAGGACAGACCAAAGGGAAGCCTTTGGAAAGTGCTGTATTTTTAAATCATTCTCTTCCATCCTCTGTACCTGACTGGCCCATAGATGCATAGTGAGTCCATGGGAAAAAGCGATCGGTGGTTAATGTATTGTCACCACAGATACCTGAAGATATCCCTGAGCTCTATTTTGAAATAGTTTCCCGCATATTACGGAAGGTGTACGAGACTGTGAAAATCAGAAGGAATCTGTCTTATGTCTACTCAGTAGCTAGTAGGGACAATGAGTAAATCCTATAAACCTTCATTTTCCTAAGTACATGAAGGAGTTAGGTAGAGGACTTCTAAGGATACTCTGAGTCTAGATATCATAATTTAGTACTTCATTTATAGAATCAAAGGTGTAGCTTTCTACTCTAAATGCTGGGCCCAGCCAAAAAAGCATATAGTTTAAACATGAGTGTGTTTTCAAACCGTTATGGAAACATGTTTGTGGGGGCCCTGAATCCTATTGCCCAAACTCTAGTGAAGCCCATTCGTCTTTGTGAAGAGCTATCTCTGAGCACCTTAAACAGTGCTGCAGCGAAGATTTTATAATCAGACAGTTTGCATCTGTCATAGTCACTCCTTTTTAATGCCAATAGCCTTTTAATTTTCATAATTCTATCATAATTAGCGAATCATGGATCCTGTTTGATAGTAATTGCTTAATTTTCTTGAAACTGAATCACCTTAGTACATGAACTGTGGTTTACGGACCACAGGCCTCAGTATCATTTGGGACCTTGTTAGAAATGTGAAGTCTTAGGCTCTATCTCAGAATTGTTGAATTTTCATTGTAACAAGATCCTCAAGGAATTTGCATGCACATTAAAGTGAGAGAAGCATGTGGTACACATCCAGGCATACGTGGAACCATAGCCAGTGTTAAAGAGAGAGACATGTGATACCAGAAGTTCTCAGAGGGAGATTAGCTATACTGCATGACCTTTACTTCAGTGACATTGTAATGTCTTCATTTGCGTAAAATGAACCCTAAAGAATATTCACATTATTTTTATTGTGGAATGTCTAAGGCAGCCTTAAAATAAAGTGGGAGATAGAGAAATTACCCAAGATTCTCTCACCTCAAATTTAAGAGCCTTACCCTTATGCAAGAGTAGAGGTGTGATTTCCAGGCTGAATATCTGATAGAAAACATCTACAAAGAAGAAAGTAAAAGGATTCCCATATGCACTAAGATGGGGTGGCCAGAAAATGGAAGGCAAAGGAGAAACAAGTGATACAAAGCTGAGCAAGGAAAAAGGTCAAAGATGGGGAGGAACTAGCAATGATAGGTACTTCAGGCTGTTGATTAAGCTTGGTGTATACACTACCCATTGGACTTCATCAAGAGATTCATGATAATATAATAAAAATTGTGCAACAGAATCAAATCCAAAGAGTCTGACTGTAGTACATTGTGATTTAGGAAAGTGGAGAGAAAGGATGGAAATGAGAATATGGAGGGAAATCTGAGAAATGGGGTAACAACTAGAAAAAATATAGGGATATACACACAGCCATCTCCCCCCAAAATGGAGAAACTCAAATTCTGAATTTTTGAGCCAATGATCTACTAATTGAAATACACTATTTGGATAGAAGAAATTCATGTATATGGTTGCTGGAAATGTATACTAGTCCAGTACCTACGGAAAACAGTATTAAGGTTTCTTAAAACATTAAAAATAGGTCTATCATATGACCTGACAACTCCTCTCCTAGGTATCTACCTGAAGAATAACTATGTGAAGTTATTCTTATTATTTGAATCACTTATATTATTTGAATATATAATATATTCAAATATATTTTATATATAATATACAATATTATATAACAATATATAATATATAATATTATATAACAATATATAATATATAATATTATATAACAATATATAATATTATTTGAATCACTATTTGAAGAGGTACATATACTCCTTTGTTCATTGTAGCACAATTTACAATAGGCAAGTTATGGAAGCAAATACCTATTGACAGAGCAGTGGATTAAGAGTATGTGGTATATATACATGATGGGATACTACTCAGCTATTAAAAGAGATCAACTCTTTTCATTTGAATATATGATAGAACTGGAGGACATTATACCAAGTGAGATAATCAGCAGGAAAAAGACAAATACCAGATGCTTTCATCATACATTGAATACAGGGAAACAAAACAGGAACTGACAAAACTAAACCAAAACAAGCCCTAGAAATGTAACTGTAGAATTGAGGCTACTAGAGGGAGAGAGGGTGGGGGGAACACAATGTCTAGGGTAAAAGACTGAGTGTTTTGGTGATTGAGTTATGTGATAGCGTGCATCTGAAGAGGTGGAACATATACCCTAAATCATATACAGTATTTGTAAAACAATGTTACCTCAATAAAGAAAAAAGTAAATAAAATAAAACTCACACTGTTGTAGTGTTAGATCACAAAATAAATCATCCCATACCCCTCCAGGCTGTCAAATAATCAAACATCATACAGATTGATAAGAGAATAAATAAAAAATAAACTTAATCAAGTTCAAATGATAAAAACAAATACTAGACATTTATATAGTAGATGACTCAGTAACACAAAATGCAATCGAAAACCGGGGGACATCAATAAATACTGTGAGGGCTGTGATGTTAAGAGAGAGGGCAAATGGAAAGGAACAGGGGATATAAAATAAAAATGATAGGAAAAAACAGATCCTTCATTCCACCAAAAATGAAATAAATAAAAAGTTTAATAACATGTATAGTTCCTATATGTATGAGAGGCATTCTGTTTGTAACTATAACATTCATTTGGCTTCAGACACCGATATTGGGTGACAAAACTGGCGAAACGGGGTGCTTAACCAAACTTACAAAGAGGAGCAGCTGGCCTTTTAAAGCCAGCCTTTTAAAGAACATCAGGTTCTTCCCAGCCCGCACATGCAGTAGCAAGACCACATAAACTTTAAGAGGGAGGCAAAAACAAATGTACTTATTAAAAGACAAATTGACAAGAGTCACTGAGGGGTACAAGGGAAGCCCTTTGATAATCTTACCACTACCACAGTCCAGTCTCTAGTCCAAAAAGCACATAGCTGCAGCAGCCATGTGTGTCCACAAAATGGCAGCTACCCCACCTTAAGCTGGATTGAAGGAGTTTAGATGGTGCCACCACTCCTTCAAAGACACAGCTCCACTCACTCCAAACCAGAAGAAGCCAAGATGGCGTTGCCGGTCCTTCTCCGAAAGCAGGAAATTCAAATCCAACGAGGAAAACCAGGATGGCACCGTCAATTCTTCTCCAAAAGACACAGCTCCGGCATTCTTTCCGCTCCAACTCCAAAGTGGCCGGGCATCAGCAAAACTCACTTGATATAGCAACACAGCAAGCACTTCAGATATCTCACGTTGAAAACAGCAACACAGCTAACACTCTTCAGTTCTCCAGAAGACTTCTAAGCTTTGCAGTTTCAAAATTAAACCAAGTTTTCAAGTACCACATTTCCAAGGCAGCTCACACAGGTCACACGTTTCTCCAACATGCTTCCCCGGGGCTCCTCACTGGCCCAGGCTGGGAATGGAAGCCCAAAGCTTGGCTTCCTTCCCTGTCCTGCTGCCCGCAGCTCTGAGTTCTCCAGCCTCCCTGTTGCTCCTCTAGGCACCTTCCTTCCCGGTTCTCTCTTCTTTCCCCTTTCCATTAGTTTTCCTCCCTCCCTAATCTCTTAGTCCTCTCTTTTGGAGAGAAGGCTTAACTTCCCTTCTCCAAGTCTCCACCCACCAGGACCCAATGACCGCCATTCTAATGCAGCACCATCAGTACTGGGAGCCACAATCCCCTAACAACACCATCTTAAAGAGTTGCACCAAGATAAGAGAAGTTGGGGGAAGAGGGGAAGTTCTGTGAGGCAGTTTATTGGGGAAGACCCATTTAGATAGAGAGATGCAAATTAAAATGTTTCTCCATTGAAAAAGAGATAAAGAGGTAACTCTTCCTGGGAGAGGCCCATAGAGAGAAAGTTTGCACATAAATATTAAAAATCATCCTCCACCATCCTTCAGAGCCCCTTCTTGAAATAAACCTTTTGCCAAAAAGACATATTTAGGTGTGGCAGATTTTTGCTCCCATCCAAAACAAACTTGTGGACTCACTGACTGGTAACTGACACATTTCTGTGCTTTTCAGAGATATAAATATAGATGAAAGTCCGCTTTGAACAGTGAGATGTTCTTCAATGGCATTTTTTTGTTTTTCTCTCATTTTTCTTATTCCCTTTGAATTCTTCTTATCATAAAAATTATATGCTGATTTTATCTCACATATAACTTATTTTAAAAATTTGTACAAACTTCTCTGGCAGGATTTCATTCTGAGTATGGTGACAGTTTCACTGAGATTTGCAATGAATGTCATTGAACTCAAACCAGTCACCAACCACAGCTTGAAAGCCTATGGGCATTCTGTTTTATTTTGCCCTTTCAAGGAGGTCTGGAAATTCAGTTGTAGGGGAAGAAGAAAGGAATTCAAGAAGTTGCAAAGTGAAAGCAAATTTGGCTTATGAAAGACACGTCTTTCTATTACAGTAATAATAATGCCAGCGATATATATGCCCTCCATGTGTATATGCAGAGTAAAGGAGAGCAAATTCTATCTTCCAAGAATGTAAAATTCTACTTAATTAGATATTCACCTAAAAAAGAGTCTTTCTCTATATAATACATATTATTCATAGATTGCCACTCTTCTGAGCTATTCATTTTACCTTAATATTATCTTTTTTAGATGATTCACAAGATACTTTGTTATCTTCCAATATTTCCTGTCATTTTTATAAGCAAAATTATTCAGACTGCATCCAAGGAAATGAATCAAACCGTATGCCTATCTCCTCTCAATGCCGCAAGTTTTTGTTTTAGAGTATCTAAGACAGCTTTAAAAAGCAAGTCACCTAAGGATAGCTAGCGGGTATGTGTTTCACAGAGAAGTAGAACCCTGCTTCTCTTAGCCCAAATGATATTTTCTCTAATCTGTATTTGTATGTGAATAACACATCTGTGCTGATTTTATGTGTATGTAAATATGAATCTCATATATGTTCTTTGTGATAGAATAATTTGTTTTTCTTTCCCTTACTCCCCACCCTTTCCCCCTCTTCCTTCCACACTGAAGCATTAGACTATAAATAAGCAGGTTGAAATAATTTTGATATACATTTGTTTGATTGGTGGTATGGGGAGGTAAACTAATTTTCCATATACCCTTCTAGATTCTCATCTGACACCCCCTGACTATAATAAAAGATAGACTAAATAAAATAGTGAAAATAACGTGATATGTAATAATATGTATGACTCTTGTATACATGAGAGAGATCCAGAAAACTTGAGAACTCCCTGAATTGGCTGAAACCATCCCCTTTAAATGCTATTTTAGTTAAGACAACAGAAAATATTGGGGCTGGGGAAGCCAGTTTTGGGAGGTTAAAAGCAAAGCACAGTAAGCAAAGATAAGGTCATTATGCACATATAAATCACTGCCTTCTTCACTGAAAAGAGTTTCTAGAGATTTGGTCTATCTTTGCTTTCTGGTACAAAGAGGAAGAACCCTTACAAATGTAGATTTTTTTTTCATTTGCATTGACTATATCCTACAAAATGTAAGACTCCTTTACAAAAGCATGACTTCTATTTAGTTTTCAAAGCTCTTCCTTTGTCAGCTATTTCTTAAAAGTAACCAACTCAAAATAATCCTTCTATGAAGACACATATTTTGAGGTGATATATTCTGTTCTTTTTAATAGTCATTCATTCATTCAAAGTATTAATTGAGTAATGGTAAGGCATTGAATACTGTACTACTGGATTGAAGGATGAAAGTGATTTTAAAAAACGCTATGGCCGCAAGGAGCTTAGTATAGTTGGGGAGACATATGGGCATCAGTCCCACTGAACATGTTTCCTGAGTTAAAGACGTCTCTGATGCTATTCTGTTGCACACTTTAAAGGGATTCTTTCTGCCGCTCACCACATAAAGACAAAACATTGGGTTAAATGTTTTAATAGGATTAATGTGCATAAAGAAGAGAGGACAGGATAGTAATTTTCCAATAAAAGCCCAAGGTTACTCATGCCCTAATGGGTAAATGCCCAGCCAAATAGGACCACTGAGGCCTGAATGTTGCCACAGATCTAAGGCATCTTCTGATAGTGTTATGGAGACAGGGGCCAGCTATTTACTAAAAGATCCTTTTTACCAGCTTTTTCTAAACCAAAGAAAAAACTTTCACCTTTCCGATCTGATGCAAATAGGGCAAAAGTTTTTATTAACCCTTAAACTTCCACACAGTTTCCTTTGTCATTTAAGTATCTGCTGCTTGCCCCAGGACCCTTTCCATCCCAAACTAAAGGAAAAAAAAACCTTTTCCTAGATCTATCTGCCCCTACCCTTTCAAGGATTCTTTTTCCAACTCCACCCCATCCCCAGTCTTACTATGTAATTCCAAAACCAGACCAAGCTCTTAAAGTGATAAAACTATTTATTATTGAGCAAGCAGTAAAAATAAATCAACCCATTTCATTCTTCTTGGTCTAGACAAGTAATCAAAACAGCATGAGATGGGTTATCAAAGAAAAAACAATTTGATAATATGCATATGCATAATTTACACAATTGTAAATTGTAAAGACTCGAGCAGACCAGGAATCCTTCATTTTAGGATGTGTGGCTTCAAAGACTCTAAGAACATGAGGATATAGGACAGACAAGAAGGGAGTGACTGCCTCCTTACTCTGAATGGAGAGATTATCAGGTAGATTGACCATGTTTGCTAATAAAACTAGAACTGGTTTAGACTCCCAAACTACATTCTTCTAAGTGATAAAGGGGAGTGCAGTGATTGCTTCTTAAATTTAGGAGAAGGGCAGAAACAGTGAACATATTGATCTCTTCTTTGATTAAGGAGGGACAGAGGATTTGGGCCAAAACAGAAGCTTCTTCTACCTTCAGGTTCCTCGCTGCTCTCAGACAAATTTATCTGCCTTTTTTAAGTTGTGCTTGTGAACTTCCATGGTTCACAAGGCCTTGATTAACTTCTAGATCCCATACCAATGTGATAAGATGCAGACTCACTGTCTTTTAAGAAAATTCTATCTGAACTTTTTTGTGGGGACTGATATTACAAGGCAGGTCCAGGGGAAATGGGGTTATCCCAGTTGTACATCCTCACCCACATGCTTAAGAACTCAAGACAAGACTCAAAAGCAGAGACAAAGAAAATTTTAAGTGTATTTACAAGAAGAATGAATGATAGGGTGTGCTACCCTCCCCCCATTGTCTCCTGTTTAAGATTGCAGATTTCAAGGACAGATGCTAAAATGTAAGAATGACCTTAGTTGGAATTTCCCTTCAGGGAGAGGCAGGGGAAGAAAGAAGGGAAATGGTCAAGGTGAAACAGGTTTCCTGGAAGGCGGGGAAATCTGGGTATATAAAGGGTGTGCAAACAAAGATTTGGATTCCAATATGGAGATAGGGTAGAGAGAGAGATTCAGTGGAGGAGAGATGGGAATCGGCCATCTTGTAGAGTAAAGATGTGAGCCATGTGAGCTTGGCCATGTGGCCACCGGGGGCCTGCAACCCTTGGCTGGCCCAGACTGGCAGCATGTGTGCTAAATGCAGTTAAGAAGTTTGCAGATTTGACCTCCGTGTTGGAGTTTGTTTTGCTGAGTTTGACTTGTGTCTGAAAGAGACCGTGCAAAAGTTAGGCCTGAAAAGAAAGTGAAATTTGCTGGTTCAGCACCAAGAAGTTCCTGCTACCTAGAAGACGAGGAGAACACAGCGTGGAAGACAAGGAGGAGCATGCCAAGGGAGCAGCCAAAGGAACATGTCTTCAAGCGTCTGGACATGAACTCTGACTGGACATTGGTGAGATGATCAGGACTGAGAGACTGAGGATTTTTGGGTAGTCTGGGTAAAGGACTTTGGACAATACTGAGAAAGGTTTTGGACAATGTTACAGTAATCAGAGTTTTCCTTACATGTTTCTTGTGTAGTTATTAGGATAATTAGAAAATCACTTTTTTAGAAATAAATTAGTCTGCACTGATAGTCTTGCATTGGTTTAGTATTTTGGTTGAGAAGGCTGGGGATGGTGGAAAGAACCCACAAGTGTAGAGTTTAAACTGTGTTTTTAAGTTTTTTTGTCGTCTGCAGTTTTTGGAGCTGAAGGCAGAGAGCACCTGGTTGGCTTTTGCATTTCAATGGTAAAGGTGATCAGTGTAAATGCTAATGACAAGTGTGTAGCCTTTGTAGAGAGAAGCAGGCAGATAGGTGTGTCTAGTTTCAGTTGAAGGCAATTGTTAATGTAACTGCAGCCTGCTTGGGAGAGGGAAGCAGGCCTGTATTTGTTAAAGTTTAAGTCAGAAAGTCTGTCATATACCCTCTTTCATGAGGAGAAAACGAGGGAGGAAGGAAGGGGGAAAAGAGAATGAGAAAGAGAGAGAAAGAGAGAGATTTACTGACACTTCTTACCAGCAACACCATCTGAACTGAGAGCCCTGTAGGCAGAGTTGAAGTTGGAAAGACAAAAGAGTGAGAGACACATGTATTCAGTTATAACCCAAGCGTGGCCTCTTGACTCCACCCCTAGTTCCCAGGGGCCCACTGTTCAGGAAGTCAGGTTCATGTCATGCTGGGAGTTGTAATTCTTGGCACCTGAGATCTCATTGATGTGGTATTGGTAGAGTCTGTTCAGAACATCATTCACTCAGAGTTTGATCTTCACTATTCCTCTGACACTGACCCCACAGTAATTACCTATAGATTTTTTGATAACTTGTCACAAAATAGCTCACGGTGCCCACAAGCCACTGTCTTGCCTTTTTATAAGGAAATACCTAGGTTCTGTACCATGTAATTTCCTGGATCTTCTTGTCTCTTTCTATGCCCTTTGCCTGCCAATGCCCTAATCATCCTTGATGGACCATCTCCCACAACTTCTCAACCATGGAGCTAGTTTTTTCTGATCTTACAGCCAGCTTTGTTTCTTCTTCAAAACACTGTAGCTTGTTATTCATACTAAGTTGTGTTGACTTTTGAAAAATATTTCCCATATTTATAAATGGATTATAAATTCTTTGGAAATAACACTTTTCATCTCCGTAGCCCTCCACAGTAACTTGTGGAGTGCCTTGAACAAATGGGAAGTAAATAATTTGTAACAAAAGTTAAATTAAATTGCTCCAAGCTATGCATTGGCATTCAGTAATAACATATGTTGAGATAAACTCCAAGATCGCATCCTATTTCTGATTATTATTTATTTAAATATTAGCATTCTAAACCAATTGTGTTATATCCTTTCATGATAATTTAGGTCTAAATTTATTTTATAGATTACATTATATTTTTATACTTTAGATTCATTTATGTATTCTTTTTGCATTATTTTAAATGTCATCAAGTGAATCATATTTTGTTTTTTAATGTTCTTTGAATGTATACATGAAAATTAGCAAGTGTCATCGCAAAATGATGTCTTGTTTTTTAACTTCAACTTTACTTTCATAACATAATATTTTATGCACTTTTTCGCCTAGATTTATTTCCTAGATATTGTCCCACAGATAATTTCATTATTCCGTAGATTTCAAGGTGTTTTTTGTGTGTTCATTTTCACTTCATAGAAGATCAGATTTATTCCTTAAAAATGCAGTGAATGATTAAATAAGTTAGATAAATTATCCGTCATCAATTTTAAATCCCCCCATCCTTCCTTCAGGAGATTCAAATATTTACTGTTTTAAACTTCACATACCTCCTGTATTGTATGGGAAATTACTTTGATACAATGGTGGCTTATAGGTATATTACCAGTCAACCTATCCTAGACGTCATGGAATAGAAAGCTTCCCAAATGAAATAAAAACATTTGGATCATGTAGTCTATTAAAATTAATTAAAGCACACAGTGAGAAGCAGGAAGAAAAGATATGGGGTGAGTTAACACACTTAGAAAAGAGTATAAGGGCTTGAGAGGGCCATACTATTTTGAATTCTTTGGTACACAATATTTATATGACCTGTCTCTACTGAATCAGCCTTCCCCAAAAGTGGTGAGCTTACAAGAGTCAGAGTTTATTTTAGAACAAGGCAGCCTCTAATGGTGGTGTCTGAGCCAATGAAGCACAATATTGGAGACTCAGATGAGGAAGTATGATTGGCAACAGCTGTAGGTTGCTAATTAGCCTGATGAATAGCCATGTGATGGTTGGGCAGAGGATTGATGGGATTCAAATGGATGCCACCAATGGCATGAATTAAGAGCTCATGAACATTAAATGCACATGTACATTTATTCTATCCTGAATATTTAGCACCTCTTTTGTATATTTAGTGTCTCTTATATATCTGTTCTCATGTATATTTGGTATATTATGAATATTTAGTACCCAGGTGCCTCATGAATATTAGGTCTCTTTTGGTCCTCCTTCCCTATCTATGTTTAGCACACACATGCTCTACTTGTTAACTCCTTAGCTCATGCTTAACACATTCCACGAGTTATGCCAGTGTCTAACAAACTTTTTCCTACTTATTCATTATACGTAAAATGTCTTAAAAGTTGTTGTCAATATTTTACAAACTCAAATTCATTCAATTAATAAAATTGGATATTCAAAATAGCTAACATACATTATGCTCTAATACATGGTCTTTGTTTATGCTGTACTTTTCCTTTTGACTAGAAGTCCTGTGTTATTAAAAACTCAAGAGCTATAATATTTGAGCCTTATTTATTACCATTTACCCTATCCTGGTAGACACATCTAAGGAAGTAAAGAATGCTTTTTTAATTTTCTTTCTGGCTCAATTAGGGTATGGTGACAACAACTATATCCTGGTTTAATCCCTCCCTTTAGGGGCTAATTGATTTTACCTAATGTGTTCCACCTGAGATTGCCCCTGACTCAGGATTCATAAATAGACCTGTCTTTAGTCAGAAGTAAGGGTATGTATATATGCCAAAGGAATGTGCTACTACTTGGAAAACAAAAGCAAGCATGTTTTATTTCTTTACTCCCTAAATAAAGCCTTCAATGGCTCCCAATTGCCTGCAGGATAGAAGTGGCTTACAGTTTCTGCAGTGGTGTGCTGAAGTCAGCTTATATAGGCTTGTAATTGTTTGCATCTCTTTTCACTGAATCCTCATTCAATAACATCAAGTTAATAACTTGAATTAAGCTGTAGGGGAAGAAAATTAATCCTTTCTCTACTCTTCGAAGTTTCTGACTAAAACACAGTCGGTAAAAAAAGGTAGATGAATGAAAAATAGCACAGAAATTTAATAACATGTATACTGCCTGTGCACATGGGCAAGACCCTGGAAAACTGAGTATCTCCCACCAAGTAGCCTGAGCCACCTCCTTAAGTACCATCTTCCCGTAAAGACACAGGATATTTTGGGAATAGGAGACCTGATAGGTGAGATTTACCAGGAAAAGCAAGATAAATAAGAGTATAGTTGTCATGCAGATTTAGTTCTTTGCTTTCTTCATTGATAAGAATTTCTAGAGATCTAGCCTTCCTTCTGGTATAGAAAAGCAAACATGTTTACAAATGTGATTTTCCCTTTTTTTTTGAGACTAGGTCTCACTATTTTTGCCCATGGAACCACAGGCTCTTGTTGCCCGGGGTACCACAGACCCAAGCAATCCCCAGCCTCAGCTTCCCAGGTAGCTGAGATTACAGGCACGCACCACCATGCCCAGCTGTTTTTTTGGAACTAGGTCTCGCTACGGGCCCCAGGCGGGACTTGAACCGCGATCCCTAGCCCCAGCCGCTTCATAGGCTGAAGCTTACAGGCATGAGCCACCGTGCCCGACTGATTTTCCCTTCTAAGAGTCCCTTATGAAAGGTTAACTTCGCAGTCTGCAGTGTCTTCCCTGTGTCTGCGGTATCTTAAAAATAACCAGCTCAAGATAAACCTTATGCTGAATAGGCATATTTTTTTGGCTAGCAAGTTTTGCTTTCCGTGCAGCCATAGTGGAAGGAGGGAGAAAGGGGTGGGGAGAGAGAGAGAGGGGGGGGAGGGAGAGAGAACGAACTGCCAGGGAGAGAGAGACAGACAGAGACAGAGAGACAGAGAGAGAACGAACTGCCAGGAAGACCCTAGCCGCTTCCACTGTGTGAGGAATCAGAGAGAGGACATGCTAGCTGTTACCCTGGGAGCAGGCTCTCAACAATGCAACGAGGGGGCTTTAACTTTTACTTCCCAGGTTCCAAAATTGGGAAGAATAAATTTCTGTTATTTATAAGCTACCCAGTCTGTGATATTTTGGAAGAGCAGTCCAGACAAAGACACATGGGCAAAGACACATGGGTCACTTTCTGGCCCGACTCTGTTAAGAGAATCCCACTGTAAATGAGAGGAAGAAATACAAAGAACACAACCCCAGTGATACCAACCACCAGCTTGTGCAGATTAGCGCCCTATATCACCATGGGAAATGGTTAGATTAGAGGGGCCCTATCATCACCTTTAGAGTAACCTGGAAAACTTTCAAAAATGCCTGGGCTGCATCACAGGCCAAAGATATCAGACTCTCAGACTCTTTGGGGGAACCTAGATATTAGGATTTTTTTTCTAGTGATTCTAGTCCAACGAAAGTTGATTTTCCCACTGATGTCTCTGAGACTCTTCTCTCCTTCTAACATAGGTGAGAAATAAGGGAAGAGTTTTAACAGTCAATTTCTCCACATTCTTTCTTAGACACATATATTTTTTCATTAGCAATTTGTGAATAGTTGCATATGTTAGCAAAGCTTGACTGCAAAAATTTCTGCTCCCACACATTCTGATCCCATCTTGACACTGCATAGCTGCTGGCGAAGGCAATTCCAACAATGAAGAAGTGGGAGAAATCACTACGTTTTATGCAAATATGTGTTTAAAATCAAAAGGACATATGTGATAAAATCCTGTAAGATTTTAAGTGGACAATACTTAAAATAATATTCTTCTGTAATCAAATTTCTCCATGATAAAAAGCATGGTCTTTTCTTTACAGCTATTAAACATATAGGTGAGAAAATGTTATTTGACAAGCCTTAAGATTTGAAATCGGACTTTATGTTAACACATGCACTTTATCACACAATTGTGTATGCTTTCTAATTAGATTTGAAGAGGAATGTTTGCTTTTTAAATTAAAGGTAATGGCTGTGAAATGTCGCTTCTATGATGCACGAATGGGTTGGATTGTATAATAATTTTGAACACACTCAAGTACTTATATATCTTATGTACTAGTACATTTAAAGCAAAGGCCAGGATGGTCTTCTAGTTAGTCTTTCTGTCTCTTGACAAGGACAAACCCTTGAGGCTACTTAGCTCTTACCATCTTAAAAAAGCTCTACCCCTGAACAAAAGGGTGTGTGAATCAAAAATATGATAGAACTTTCTTTGAAAAATAAATGCCAACTGTTCTGTATCTTGTGGTGTTGCACACACAAACCTACACGTGAAAAAATTGCATAGAACAAAATATACACATACACAAATGACTATATTAAACTGGTGAAATCTGAGTAAGGCCACTGCATTGAATCAATGTCAGCTACCAACTTGTGATGTATAATCACAGCTTTGCAAGTCTTGGTGGAAACTGAGTGAAGCATCCAATTGCATGTGAATCTATCATTATCTCAAGATAAAATTTTCATTTCAAATAGGTAGGTTTTTTTTTCTACGTAGTTGGAAACTTCAGATGATGGAAATGTTCATGGAGGGCTTAGCACTGACCCTTCCTAGTACGCAGGTAGAGGGGTGGTTCTCAGACACTGGACACGCATCGAAATCACCTGGAAAACTTGGTCCAACACAGGCTCCTGGTTCCCATCCCCAGTTCCTGAATCGGTTGGCCTGGGATGAAGCCTAGAAATTTGCGTCTATAACAAATCCCAGGTGGTGATGTTGGTCCTGGTCCTATAATTGTTGCTATGTTGGTCCCACAATTTGAAAACCAGTGTTCTGGAGAAAGCAAATGCTCTGTCTGCTTGTAAGAGCTCCCTAAACCTTCTTCCATTTTGCCGAGGGGGTTCCTGGTTGGTTGCTGGCTTCCTTCCTTCCATAATCATCATCATCATGACAGCATCTCTTAGGTGCTGCATGCTTAGCAACATGCACACCTCATAGCCAACCTCGAGGAAGGAACTGTTGCTCACTTTGCAGAGGAGGAAACGGGAAAGTTCACCAACAATACATTGCTGAAACCCATGCCTGTTTGGCTCCCAAGCCTAGGATCCTCATTTGTTCCAGTGGAGCTCATTTGGTGCTCTGATTTTCACAACCAAAACATTTTGAAAATGCGGTTCAGAGTACAGCTGGACTTGGAGGGAACAACACAGTTGAACAGGCCCTGGGCTGGCAGGTGCCACTGAGGTAGGACCTGAGCATCAAGAAAAGAAAAGAAGAAACAAAGATTGTCTCCTCCTTCTGCAAAGCCATTCTGGTTCCCAGATTCCCCGATCAGCTTGTGTGAAGTTAGAGTCAGCTCTGTGAAAAGGATCCTGAAGTTTCTATATGCAGGACAGCATTTGGGCAACAGCTCCTGGGGATGAAGCTGAGATTCTATCAGTGCACTGTATACAATCTTCTAGAATAATATGAATGACATGCCAAGAGGGCCTTCCCAATATAAAACACCTGAAATTATGTGTCACTGATGTTTTTTATCATTAAGTGACACCTGTAACATTTTATTCCTACTTCTCTTTAGGGAAATTTCTCCTGTTTTTTTTTTAATGTATGTGCTTTCTCTATGGTTGTTTTGGTTTTTTTTTTTTTTTGAGTTCACACATTATATGGTAATTATTCATTTACAGTTTTTGCCCAGAAACGTAGAGCATCCAATTAGGAAAATGCACTGAGGTTTGAGACTTGCTGTTTTGACTTTAAAAGCTGTGACCTAGCCCTTGAAATGAAAATGGTTTTATATGTAGTCAGCAGCAAACGCAAAACACATCTTCTAAAACCCAGAGGAATTCATATGCCAGAGTTTTCTAGCCGTAGGTAAGATTTTACTTTAAAATCTGAAGGATGAATTTAGTTCATATGAAAAGGAATGTAGGAAGATTTTCAAACACAATCAAATCTTGTGTATTCAGAGTGTCGCATCTGTCTACATTGCTACGATTCAGATCCCATCCTCCTGTATCCTGTTTTGTGGCTGTAGAATGGAGGTAATATCTTTATCATGTAGAACAGCTATTGTCAATAACTGGTCTTGCTTTGGGGTGCTGGGTGAACACCTGGTTCAAGCCAGATATGCCCAAGTATTGACTGGAGCAAATCTCAGACAATTGGAATGAGAGTAGGTCAGTAAAAATCCACTCTCCTCACTGGGGGTAATTTGAAGACATATCCCGTTTTGACGGGTTCACAGGAATATTGAGCCTCCATTGCCTACTTCGTTGCTTTGCTCAGTGATTCATTCTTGTTCGTTTCTTCTCCTTTCCACATCAGTTTCCTAGTTCCCCACTTCATTTTCTAGCATGACCTCCTAAGTCAACTACTTGGATAAAAAAAAATTCACTTCTGTTTTATCAAGAACCCAGATTAAAACACCACGATGGGCACAGGACATCGAGATTACTCTGGGATCCTAGTGGACATTGTTGTATACTGGAGATACTCTACTATGCATGTTTATTTAAATAACTTGCGTAACATTAAGCCGTGCTTTCTTAGGACTATTTACTAACCAAGGTGTGCAATCTGTATTTGAAATAGTTAAAATAGTTAATACTGGGCAAAATGCTTGCCCAGTTGCTTTAATATCCGATTGCATAATTAAACAAGTAAAAGGGAAAGGAAATTATTAGCAACTCTGTCTTTAAATGCAACTGATGTCCAAGGAAGTCATGAAGAAAACTCTTTGTGTTGCTAAGCTGGAGGTCTGTTCCAGCCAACTTCTGTGCTTATTGTTCTGTTTCTGACCATTTTATTCCAAACAAACGGACTTGCTTGTCATTATACCCCACCCTTCCCTAGCACAGGGCCCCCATTCTTTGAAACAGTAACTAATTCAGTTTCAAGGAGAATATGAAGAGGCCATGTGTATATAAAAAGACTGAAATGAAAAGTGTGGCCCATTTCCATTGTGGAGTCCAGGCCAGTGGGGAGTTGATGGCCCAGTGTGGTGGGAGATCCCGCACCCCAGCTGGGTCTCTCTCACACTGGAGATGGCAAAGGTTCTTTCTCACCTTCCTTAAGTTACAGCTGAAGGCCAGGCACGGTGGTTCGTGCCTGTAAGCTTCAGCCTATGAAGCAGCCGGGGCTAGGGATCGCGGTTTGAGTCCCGCCTGGGGCCCGTAGTGAGACTTAGTTCTAAAAAAATAGCTGGGCATGGTGGCACGAGCCTGTAATCCCAGCTACCTGGGAAGCTGAGGCTGGAGTTTGCTTGCGTCTGTGGTACCCCGGGCAACGTGAACCTGCAGTTCCACGGGCAAAAATAGCGAGACCTAGTCTCAAAAAAAAAAAAAAATAAGTTACAGCTGATTGATTCAAAACCATGAGTGATGAACTATAGTGCATGCATTGTTTATTTTTGCCTGCTGAGTAGTTTATAGATTTCAAAATAATCTCAAATGTAAATGATGGTGTCATGTATGTATTAAGCCAACTATAATAACCTTTAGTTGAAAATACCATGAAAACCCATACAACCTGTTGTTCAGGGGTTACGTCATAGAAGTATGAAGTAAAAAACCTTGATTTTTAAAATATCTGGAGGAATTGATGCACTGGTAAATTAGTATTTTTTACACTATGAATGTATAAACTACCCTGTGTTTACAATTTTCGTGTAGATTTTTTTAAGCATGCCTTTTAGGTCAAATTAGGAGAAATACAACTTTGTGGCAATATATGATGTACCGAGAAACCTAAAAACTAGGTGACATGTTTTATGAAAGAGGACACAGAGTGTATCCGGCATAAGAACTTTGAATTCTATTTGTTTTGTGTGGCTTCAGAAAAGATTGTTCTGGGAATAGAGAGTTCCATTTGGGAAACCTAGTACACGCAGAGTTTCTCAGTAGCAGAGTTAAAATACGGACTTCTAGGGTTCATTTGAAAAAGCCTACAGAATTTCTGTATGTTGGGAATAGCTTTATATTCTTACATATCGTGCTCAGGGCTTCTATTCAAAGTAAAAAATAACTTTGGTTAGACCTTGGCTATTCTTTCACATTCTAAAAGAATCCATTCCTCAAGGTAGTTACTCTCAAACCTGATTTTGTGATACTTCAGATCATCTTTAATTTACTCCAAAGATTTTTAAAAGTGTCAGAAAATCACTTACTGTCACTAAAACAGAAATGAGTGAGATTTAGCTATTTTTATAAAGAGCCAATAAGGAGGGGTCCAAGAGGTGGCATGTAATTGCTCTCCCTTTCTGCATTCATGAAAATGTTATTTCTGCATGCCTGTCTTATCTCACTGAATTTCAATAATCCATGACCTCATTATTTTCATGGGCTGTTTTAGTATGAAAGAAATGACCACCCAGGCCGGGCACGGTGGCTCATGCCTGTAAGCTTCAGCCTATGAAGCAGCCGGGGCTAGGGATCGCAGTTCGAGTCCCGCCTGAGGCCCGTAGCGAGACCTAGTTCCAAAAAAATATAGCTGGGCATGGTGGCGCACGCCTGTAATCACAGCTACCTGGGAAGCTGAGGCTAGGGATTGCTTGAGTCCGTGGTACCCCGGGCAACGAGAGCCTGCGGTTCCACGGGCAAAAATAGCGAGACCTAGTCTCAAAAACAAAACAAAAAAAAAAAAGAAATGACCACCCATTTCTTTGAAATGCTGTATTTATATATATATATATATATATATATATATATATATATATATATATATGATTTTATTTGTGAAAATCTAAATGGCATAGCTTTTGTAAAGTGGTAGCTACAGTTTTTCTTACTTCGTTTTAATTGCTGTGGAAGTACCATTGTTCACATCCTTGCCAGGGTTTTTGATGGTGTAAGGGTTCCCTCTACCCCCTCCCTCCACCCAGGTATAATCGCAGTCACACTCCTACCCTTAGTCCTCCACCACATTCCATGTGTCCTTCCCTCCCCCAACCCCTTTTTTCATCCCACCCTCCCCCTCCCTCTCTGAAAGTTGAAGACGTCTGGTCACTTTCCCAGGGTTGATTTTAAAGTTTGTCTTGAATAGTCATGCATTTTGAAAATGTCCGCACGTGTGTATTCCTGTGTGCGTGTGCGACCTTCTATGTGCTGAAGAGCTGTCTGCCCCAGCCCTCCTCTCCAAACACTGAATTCATACAGGAAATGTTCTATGAGAAACAAAAGATATTTAGGTCAAAAAATAATCTTGTCGTTTACCCATAAAAAGCTGAAGTAACAGTAGAGAGGAAAAGCAGACTGGGCTGCTCCTTGTTCTAACGCCACCACTAGACAAAGATACTTACATTTCAAAATGACTTGAATGGGGCTCTGAGGTAGCCTGAAAATTGGTGAGAATCTGAAGGCAAGAAGGCAGGCGATGCATTCAAATGTTCGGTTGCTTGAGAATCCCCCAGATGGCTTGTTAAAGGCAGATTCCCAGGCGCTACCTCAGAGCTTCTGATAGGGCAGGTCTGTCAGGGGGCGGCACTGACTCTAAGGAGCTCCACGTGATGCTCAGGTTGCCAGTCCATGGGCCATCAAGTCGCCCTGCTCCTGGGGACAGGGCAGTCCGGAAGTAAGGTCAAAAGTCCCTGATCAGGTGCTATGAACACACATCTTGTTATCTCTCCTCCCAATACACTTCGCTGTGAGATTTTGCAAAGGGTCCTTCACTTTTAAATTTCACTTAACCGCAGCTGAAAACTAAGAGGGTGGCTCCCGGATCCGGTGACTTTCAAACCGAACTTCAAGGCATTCTAGAAGTACAACAGGGGGCCTCAGAGGCCAAAGAGGGAAATGGAAGGAGGGAGGGTCAAGTGTACTCTTTTCAAGGATCCTGACCCCCCACACACACACACACTCAACACTTTTATCTTTTATCTCTTTCATATATTCCACTGCTGAATGTGGTTTCATTTTTTAAATAAAAAAGTTTTACAACTTAACGAATTTAAAGGAAATGAAAAATCCCACGTCTGAAAATGACTCATTGCTTTAAAAATGTACAGAATCTAAGGCTTCCAATTGTACCATTCCAGAAATTCCCTGGTCGTTCCACAGCCTCTCAAGTGTGCCACCAGAATGGCAGCGCACACTTTCTTTCTGCTCAGAAATGTAAAACTTGATCCTGTGTGCCAGGAGGCCCTGTGTCTGAAGTGTTTTTAGCTAAACAGACTGCTGAGAGTAGAGGGTAACATCAAGTATTTCTCTGCAGAGTCATGTCTGATTCATTAAAAATCCAGCCTTCCCCGAATAGATATTAATTACCTTCTGTTACAGAATTTTTTGAGAGCATAATTCTTAATTATATCGTTAGTTATTTTGTGATTTGACCATTTTAGAAAAAAAAAAAGCTGGGCTCTGGAATTTCATTTAAAGGAGTTTGCTCCACCTATCGCCATACCATTGTTTGTGTGTATTTTAGACACCATACTCATTTTTGCAAGGAGGTAACATTTCATTATAATCAGCTTTCACTTTTAATAAGCGCATGTGTATATCAAGTTGTAGATTTCAGTCTTTGTATGAAATGAAAGCTATTAATCTTCCCAGGGTTAAGTTATATTAACCAGATTTGTAATGTTCTCCTTATTTATTATGTTCTTTAAATCCTCTTCATCTTGTACTGCACCAATACATTTCCACCATTTTGGAATAAATTAATTCCAGTTATGTGATGGAACATTTTAATGCAAAACTAGAACCTGCAGTGTAGCTTTTTCTGTCAGCTTATCAACTAGAACTGGTATGTTTTGTTCTAATAAGAAATTTGAGTCATCGCTTCGTTTTTGATAGTGGTTTGGGAAAATGAAAACTGGTATCTTTCAATACCCACTTAATCATTGATTGTCTTATTAAGTAGTAGTAGCAAGGTTATGTGTACTATACACAGAGCTATGAAGATAAAGCCAGCTCCCTGTCTGTGGTATTTGCTTATGTATGTCATAGATATGGAGCATTTCTTTTGGTAGATGAGTTGTGACCCACATTGGCCTTGGCAAAAACCATGGTGACTGCGACAGCGATTTGGTCAAGAGGAAACTAGAGGGACTGTCCTGACTAAGTGGGGTGGCATGTCCCCACAGAAAGAGACCAGATATCTCAAAGTCAATGTCCAAGGGGGTGTTGTAAACTTAGTCTAATAATTAATGCATGAACAATTAAAGATGAGATCTGGTAGTACTGGAGGAGAGTGTTAAGATAGTGCCTTGGTTTAGGAAGAGGAAGCATGTTAGTTTTTATCCAGAGGGAAGCCATTCCAAGATAACAACTGGAGTCCAGTTCCTTAGGCAAAGAATATTGGCAAAATGTAACCAGGTGACCAGGGTTCAAAGTCAAGTTCTAACCTCAGCTCTAATAGGACCAAGGGTTATAAACCAACAACAGAACAGTCCAATCCAAATGACTGAGGAACTAAGATGGTTTTTAATGGGAGAGGCTGAAGCCCAGACAAGATCAGCCATTAGATCCTAGAATTGAATTGATGTAACAAATGGAAGGCATTAAATATGGCACGTAACTTAACGCAAGTAACTGCTTAGGAAATGTTTGCTCAGAAAGCTGCTGTTACTGCTGCTGTGTTACTATTGTAAGACTTGGGAAAATAATCTACTCCATGTGTTGGTGGACTAGAGCATCTAATATTTGACTGATTGACTGCTGTTGACCCACAGCAAAGTACAGTCATTACTTGAGGACAGCTGATAGGAAGAATTCAGACAGGAAAAGAATCATAATTGCCACCTTCTCTTTTCTCCTTCATTTTATTAATGTAACAGGAATGTGCAACATTGTGTAAGTTTCAGGTGCAGTTTCTCCCCACAGCAAGTGAATATATAAACCCACACCCACCATCAAATATTCAGTTACCATCCATTATTAACCAGGCAGCCCCTTCTAGTTACTCCCTCCCCCATTTCCTCTGATAAGAACCATTCTATTGTAACTCTAAGGGTTTGTTTTTGTAGTTTACTTCATTGCTTTTGCTTTTATTACTTTTCGCAAATTAATGCAGTATATGTTGTTCCTCTCCTGATTTATTTCATATAGCATAATCCCTTCGTGTCTATTCATACTATCTCACAGAGCTTCATTTTTTATGACTCAGTAGTATTCCATTACTTACATAGACCAGATTACCTTAATCCATTCATCTGCTGTTGGCAGTTGAGTTGTTTCTTTAGTTTGGGTATTGTGAATCAGGCTGGTATGGATATATCTTTTTGAATTAATAGTCTCATTTATAGTTGGGTGGCCTTTCTGCACCTCAGTTTCCTTACATGAACAATGGGGATAATAGTATTGCCCTCACCAGATTGTTAAGAGAATTAAGTGTATTAATTCACTTGTCAATGTCCAAGGGGATTGGACATTGGAGTCCTTTTGGACAGTATCAGTATCTGCATATAGTAAGTGCTCAAGTAGATCTCATACCCTGTCTGCTCCTTGGAGCCTGGGTCCACATGTACCACAGTGCAGGTTTAAGAAATTCATTGATTGAGCGCTTGGAAGACTTGATCTTTCCACCTGCAGGTTTTTAGCAACCGTGGCTTGTTCATTTGAGAGCAGCCAAGAGCTCACAAAGCCTTCTCAGAAATTATCATGCCCATTTTCACAACTTCTGTGGTATTTGTCATTTTTTCCCTAGGATACTTTTTTAAAGCAAGGTGAAAGAGTAATTACTGCAGAGAGCACACAGTATTTTGTCACAACACATTTTCAAAAATTGTGATGAGGAAAATGTATCACTCCTGTAAAGAAACAGCATAAGGAAAATTATTTGAGAAATCCAGGAGAAAGAATTATGGCTCTTAATGTGAAACAAGTGGCAGAAGGTGAAAGGAATTTTAGTGATCATGATGAAGCCTAGGGCTGGCACTCATCACAAGCATGGCGACAAGAATGGTGGGTGACATTCACCTCACACCTTTTCTGTACTGGCCCTGCCAGAGCTCTGCTGAATTGCCTGGCTGCTGAGGATTGGCACTGACATTGGAGGACATAGGCTGCAAGCTGAAGGCTCTGGACCTGGTGAAGGGCAGGGTGGGAGGAAACAGGCTCTAAGCATCGTCTTTGAATTTTATCCTGGATTCAATTCCATGGAACCACCATATTTTGCAAAATTCCTTCAAGAATATTCCTTAGTCCATGATACAGAACAAGCATTCTTTTCCTTTCTAAGAGATTTTAGGAGATGGCAAGATGCCAGGCTCTGACCTTCCTTCTGGAAGTCCTTGCCTGTCCACCCCGGCCATGGGCTTTGCTCTAGGTAGCCTTGGAGTCAGAATTCAATGTTCATACTTTGGAATATGTCAGAGCTATTCTTTTTGTCCTCTTGAAACCCAAATCTTACTTGCTTGGAATCTGCTTACTTCTTACCAGTTTAGCCAACTGACTTCTCTCAGATTTTCCTCTTGAATAGATTGGGGGGGGCACCCGAACTTCCCAATTTCTTTTGAAACATGACTTCTTTGCTGCTAAATTTGGGCACGTACCTAATTTCTGCAGCCTTACCAAATTTCTGGTCCTGTCCCTACCTCCCTGCCCTTTAGTACTGGTCTAAAATATACTTTGACAGGATTGCAGAGAAAATGCTGGCTGGTTCGCTGTTAATATTTGCACTCAAGATAACATTTGAGACTCTACACTCCAAGAATTTAGTAACACCTTTCTTAATCACAGCAATAGCTTATCATTCATCAAGTCTTTTCACTTCACAAAAATGCTTTTAACTCTTTGAATACATTTCATATCTATATTGGTTCAGATAGGGTAACTGCTATATCAAACATTCCTCCAAATATCTGTTAAATCACTCAAAAATATTAGAAGTGTATTTCTTTCCTATGTAAACAGTCCAAGGGGTTTCATGTTAGTCGCTGCTAGGTGTATAGTGGAGCAATGAAGAGAGGAATATTAGCCCACACAAGTCACAAGGCTCTTCCAGCTTCCATATCCAGCTTCCAAGATTATCCTTCTGAAGATGTTAGGCCAGCCGAAAGGGAAAGGGCAGAAGAACTGGTTCAAGCGGTGGCCCATATCCATTGATTCCACTGACTTGATGTCAGACATGTGGCCACATAGTGTGGTACGGTAGGTGTTGTTGGGTGCCTACAAGGAAGGTAAGGTTTTGAGAGTAGTTAGCAGTCCCTACGTTATTTGGGCTCTGCATTAATTATTAATGAGGCTACTACATCACTACATCACTGCACCTTTTCTCTCTTACCTAGCATTTTAGCCCCCTTCCCTTTTTGCTGTCCTTCTTCCTGCAAATTTTCCCCAAAATATGCTCACTTTCCCACAGCTTAAAGGTAAAGGTAAAGGTGCTAAGATCAATCCATAATGCCCAGTCCCCTCTGTAGCCCCATTTCCCTCTACCTCCTCACACTAACTCTTTGCTCCAACCACAGGGGAGCTATTTATATTTCTAACTCAGGACATCAGGCATGCTTCTGCCCAGTGTATTAACTCATTCATTCCTCGCAATGGCCCTGTGAGGTAAGCGAGAATACTACTCACTTCAGAGAGAAAGAAACACACACAGAGGAGTACATTGCCTAAGGTCTTAGAGTGGTACAACTTGAGTGAGGATCATGGGTTCTTAATCATTGCTGTTTTACTGCTTCTCCTAGCAAGTGGGGTCATTCCCTTTTCTTTGGATGCCCTTTCCTGTCTTCATCCAACCCCTACTCAGACCTCAAGAATCAGCTCAAGTTTGCATCACTTCTTTTTTTTTGAGACTAGGTCTCACTATGTTGCCCAGAGTAGTCCTGATCTGGAATCAGATTTGAGTAGTCCAGATCAAACCTGGAATCCTGCAGACTCAGGCGATCCCCAGCCTCAGCCTCCCAGGTAGCTGGGATTACAGGTGCGTGCCAAGCTATATTTTTGAGACTAAGTCTCACTATGTTGCCCAGGGAAGGTCTTGAACCCGCGGACTCAAGCAATTCCTAGCCTCGGCCTCTCTTCTTAAGCTGGGACTAAAGGTGCTCACCTCCGCGCCTGGCCTGCATCTTGGACCTTAGGCTGATTTACTTGCTGCTAATCTCTGTCCTCTTAGTGATCCATAAATTTCTCTATCACTTCCTGCCTCCATGTGGATTTGTCACATTTCTATACAATCTTTATAGGGATGATCAGCTTTGTAATCCCAGTGTCCACATAATGTCGAACATCATGCTGGCCAGCGGAAATACAATGCAGGACACATATGTAACACTTCCTACTTGCCACAGTCTTCGAAGTAAAAAAAAAATAGGGGTGATTCATTTTACTAGTGTATTTTATTTTGGCCAACATAGCTAATATCTCACTATTTTAATAGGTGGACAATAAAAAAAAAGTTGTAAAGGAATCTTTTGCACTTTTTTGCATGCTAAGCCTTTGCAATCTGGTATGTATTTTGCAATTGCTTTTGCTCAATTCCAGCACTATTTTCTCACTGACTATGCTGGGTCTGTATTTAGATTTTATAAAATTTATAGCTGAGAAAAGCAGATTCATAAACCCATTGTTCCAAGCATTTTGAAATTTTTCAATCACAAAGTACGAGTTTCAAAATTTATACTTAAATTCATGTTAATACAATTAAAGCTATCAGCCTCTCAGACTCACAGCAACATTTCAAGAGTTCTGTTTCAGGCAGAGCAGCATAGATCTAGCCATAGGAGGTTCTATTTCAATGTTTGTTTACTCAATGACAGTGTGGAAAATTGTAGTGATTATGTCAGAATTAATAGGTCCCCACCCTCCACCAATCCCCACCCTCCAGAGAGCTCAGTTTTGTATTATGAAGTGATATTTCTTTTACTCTTCCCTGGGCAGGATCAATTTTAGACTCCAAAATCATTTTTTAATTTTCCAGTCCCAGCATTTTAGTAGTTTCCTAATTTATGCCAACAACCTCTTTCCACATATTTATCTTGCTTCTTAATATGTAAACATGGTGCAAATGTTATTTCTTTAGGTCTTGTAATTTTGCCCAAGAGGTATTTTGAAGTCATATGGAATTATAGGAGCTACTTGGTTTCCTTCTGCTTTTCAGGATGGAATATTCTCAGAGCATTTTTCATCTGGAAATGCTCCATTTGGGTGATTTCACAGTTCCCCAACCCTGAGTCAAATATAGGTTGGTGTTTGAGCAGCCGTGTCTCTTGGTTAGTCAAGAGAGTCTCCTTTGACCACACTCTGTGTTAGAGAAATGGGGAAAGTCGCCTGGGTTTAGAGATTAGGTAAGAGACCCAAGAAGCATGCCTTTTGATAAGTTCTAAGTCATTTCCTATTTATTAAAGCACACGTTAAGGTACATATACAATCTCCAAATGAATGGTGTTTACTTTCCCTTCAAAATCTCAGTGGGAAAAGATACTTTTGACTTTCCAAGTGAATAAAAATAATGAGTTCTGATTACCAGGTATATTTAAACTGATTTGCAAAGCAAGTGGGAAAACATCTAGTACATAGTGATAAGCATCTTTTAGATATCAGCAAACTATTGACTTAAGGGTCTTTATTCTTTGGTAACTAGTGTATATTGGGATGCAAATGGTTATTACTCAGTTTGAATCTCTCTTCTCAATTTGCATTCACTTATTAAAATTAGGTACATAAGTTTTCCATAGCTATCTAGTGTTTATTTTGGATATCTAATTTGGATACAGAATAGTGGTAGGAGGTTATCACAGACTAAGCTTTATGGTCTATCTCTGAGTAACAGTTACCCCAAATTTGGGATTATTGGTTTATCTCTACCACCACCACCACCACCACCACCAGTAATCCTTTGTTCTTCCTCTCTTGAATATCATTTTTAGTGCCTGGCTTCTCTCTAACATAACATAACCACAAAGATAGAAAATAATGACTGTGTCTGTCCTGTTTTCCACTGTATCCCCAGTGCCTAGCACCATAACATGGACATTAATAAATGTTTAGTCAAATCCAATCTTTACCTGTTCACACTGTGACAAAAGTCTTCTTGTGTTTTTTGGCCACCATTTGTATACATTCAAGTCAAATATACTCACAGTATTACAGATGCTATCTCTGTTGTTCTACTTCCAATTCCTCCCCCTCCTATATTGCTTAACCTGACTGACAATGACCCCTAATATTTACAATATTGCCCTTTGAGGGAGTGTACTTGTCACTGTGTTATATGTGATTGTTTTACAATGCTGAAGACTATTTCCTGTGATCATGCTGTATTCTCAGATGGCAAATCTAAGTTTATTAATGTGTGTGATCCAGGACAGGAAGTTAACCTTGAAAGTAAGTTCACACTTGAGAGGGAGTAAATCACAGGTCCAGAATTATAATTTATCTGTAAGGAATCTAGAGACCAGGTTTGACAGGACACCAGCTGAAAGTAAAACAAACAAAAACAAAAAGCAACTTGTTTCTGCTCCAGCACTCATGTTAGCTTTCAGCAAGTTGCCTAACTTTTCGGGTCCTTAATTTTCTCATCTGGAAAATGAGAAGAGTGAGTAGATCAGGAAATAAGTTGATCTCTTCCAAACTGCACCCCATTTGTCCATGGGAAAGATCAGTAATCAATGCTGCATCAGAATATTTCTCAAGATCGTGTTCCATGAAGCTATCGCCCACTAGTAGTTAGCACATAGATGAAAGCTCTTTGTCATCCCTAGGCTACATGACCTTTAAGGTAGTCTCCAGCTTTAAAATTCTAATAGCTCTATTAAATAGATCGAAAATCAAGGGTACAATAATAATCACTCTTCACTATCAAGAGGTAGTCTAAAAAAATCATAAAGACAATCATTAACTCTTTCACTTGAACTCAGAGTAACTCTAAAGCTTTATTCAGATTGTAAAGCATACAATGTAATGCATGAGTGGCCTTCGGTTTGTTTAGTGCACAACCTGTACAATCAGATCTTTACTTAAACAAATTCGTTTCTCAATGTCTATTCCTAGGTTCTTTTGCTTCTAGATTGTTTAACTTTATATATGATTTCAACAAAACTTATGATGTATGAAAAATAATGCAATAAGGGAGATGTGTTGATATTCCATGCTTTTCATTATAATTGGATTTTATAAATTTTTTCTTGATTTAAACAGAAACACATGTACTGAAACTAACAAGACATTAACCTTGGATACAAAGCAATCACAATAAAAAGAACTAAATTGTCAGTGATTATAAGGGACTATATGGTAAATTAGATTTCTGATGCGAAGCATACGTTTATTTATGTATGTATTTTATTAATATTGATATTCAAGACACTGTACTAGACACTAGAGCTGCATCAGTAAGGAAAACACTTTTGATCTCTGTCTTCTTTGATCTGTATTGTAGTGGGGGAGGCAGCAAGTTAAATATCATCTCCACCATATAGGAGTAGAACTATGATAGTGCTATGAGAGCACAGAATGATAATGTAACCCTGATTTGGTGGGACGAGGAGGTCTTTTCCAAGGAAATGTCACCTTGGCTGAGATCTGAGACACAGGAGTGAGCCAGGTCATATTTGGAGTTTGGAGTAAGCATATTTCTGCCAGAAGGAAGACTGTATAAAAGCCTGTGAGTAATTTTCATGGCCAGTCAGGCAACTAAAGGAAGCTCAGTAAGAGTGGAGGCAAGGAGAGAGCTCCAGGATACCCTGGAAGTTACCCAAGTAAATAATACAGATTATTTAGATGGTATAATGGTGACAAAAAGCAGTAGGAATTATGCAGATTTGATAGCTGTTAAAGAGGTAGAACCAATGCTTTTTAATAGATGATGGTAGGTAACTTGGAGGGAAAAGATAAGCCAGATATATACTTGGGATAGTCAAGTAGATGGTAGTATCAGTTATTCAAACCTTTTACATAAGAGATAGAGTGTGTTTGAAGGAACTGAAGGGAGGGGGTGGAACTAGAGGGGTGACCTTGAGCTTAGTCTTGCTGTGTTGAGTTTGTTTTGCCTGTGGAACATACAAAGGGATATGCCCAAGTAGAAAGCAGTTATGAGATTGAATATTTAGTTGAATTTTGTCAGTCTATATAGCTGAAACTTGCAGGGGACTGAAATGGTTTGGGGGAAAAAAAACCTTTTAGATAGAGAAGAGGAGAGGACTGAGGAGGAAACCCAGAAAAAGACCAAGTTTTAGGATCAAGAGAAGAACAATTAACTTGCAGTGGAGACAAGGAATTTAGAAATTCAGTAGCTAGGAGATGAACCATGATGTCACAGCCTCCAAGGGAAGAAGCTTTCAAGAAAATGTAACCTTCAGAGTTGTCAACAGCTACAAAAGAGACATAAAAGATAAGACCCCAAAAATTCCATTAATTTAGCAACAAGGAGAGTGCTGATAACCTTGGTGTGAGTAATTTCAGTGTTTATTTTGTCATACCCAGTAATTACTCAGGGGTAAATAGGGAACCAAGATTGCAGTAGACTGAGACATGATTGGGAATTGAGAAAATCAAGGAGCCAGTGTAAAATAATTCTTTCAAGATTTGTGGTTGTGATGGAAAAAGAGAAAGAACATAGGTATAGAGGGTGTATGTAGGGGCATGAAGAAGATCCTGGATTTGAGAAGAGAGATGGTTGAGCGGGTTTCATTGCAGTGGGAAGGAGATGGGAGAAAGGCAGAGGTTGAGAATGAAGAGAAAAGACATAAACGGTAGCCCCAGAGAGGAATGAAGGCACATCTCTTGCAGCCACAAGGGAGGAAGGTGGAGGAGCTGGTAGTTTTGTTCATTTGGTGAAAGGTTACTGTGGGATCCTTCTTTTGGATGTAGTTTTTCTCATTGAAGTGGAAGCTACAGTTAAATGCAGGCTGATGGCAATAGTGTTAGAGTCTACAGTTTAAGGAAAGTAGCTATTTGAAATAGTTACCCTGGGATATTAGAGAAAGCATTGACTATGGAATTAGTGAGCAATGGAATTCTTTTTGTTTGCTGTTTTAAGTCTATTTCATTGCTTCTGAGTTTATGAAACATGTTTCAGAATCTTCCACTTTTTTCCTTCTATTTTCTCTTCTTCCCACTTAAAGCATTCTCAACGTTTTGTAACTAAATGTAATCTAACTGCCTGGCATCTATTGATAAGTGGTCATGCAACATTCATTTTGATTTCCAGTTTGTTGACTTGCTTGTTATTATCAACCCTAGACCACAGGGCTGCCTATCATAAAATAACTGGGTTTTAGTAGAAAATTATGATTTTCAATGATCTCATACATGTCAGGCCCCATGGCTAGTCCAAACAGGTAACATCAGCTAAAAAAAAATCTACCTTGAGATTTTACCTCCCAAGATAGGTGTTCTGCCTAATCAAAAGAACCCAATAATTACTCAATTTCCTTTTAAGTGATTTCATTTTCTGGGCAGTTTTTACTCATGAGCTGATTTCCTAGATATTGAAGAAAGTTTGCCTCAGAAGGTTTGTTCATCATGTCCTCAAACTTCCCACTGTGTTCAAGTTGTCCAGTTTTCACAGTGCATTATACCCAGAATACTCTGAGAAAAGTCAAGATCTCATTCTTTGAAAAGAGAAAACCCTGGCTGGGACCAGATCTGTTATGTTCATCCCTGGGGCCTGGCACAATGCCCAGCACTAGGTGAGCTTTCCATTCGTGTAGGGTGAATGAATGAACGACTGGACATAGCAAATGATGACCTTATTCATCATACCAGGGGAACTGAAGAGAACTGCCAGGACTTGGGAAACTGGAGGAGAAAAGATGTTCAGAAGTTCAAAACAGTTCTCCTGACTGCTCTCAAGGGAAGCTGGTGCTGTATTATCTATTATCTATGACAGTTGCCTGCCCTTCGTTGGTTGACTCTTATTATTAACCCCTTTTTGATAATCTGCTATTATTTGGCTTCTTTAATAGCCAATCAAGTCAGTAATTGTTCCATTCATTTTTTTTGATAACTCTGTATTAAATACAAAAACTGCTGCATACCAACTACCAAGCTGTTTTGAAGCTACACAGTGGGCAAGGCAGATTTGCTCCTGCCCTCAGAAACTACCAAAGAACTAAAGGGTTCCATTCCACCATCTCCATCTGCTTTTTTCCAAAAGAAGGTTGATGTGTACAGTTGGCCATATTGCTCTAAAATTCTATGATTAGGGATTTGAGATTTAAGCTGCTTCTTAGTCTATGACTTATGAATCTAAGATCATGGATTTTGCTGTTCATGTTCTTGTTTGGGTTTTTATTCTATTTTTTGGTTGGCACTAGCTAGTTTTCTTCTTTAACGCCCCTGTTCTCCTTAGATATGAATAGAAATGTCTTAGAAGAAACTTTTGATTGGCACAGGAGCACCACAAAGCCATTTTTGTAAACGTAAACTGGGTATTAAATGTCAGATTTGAAATACATATGGAATGAATTCCTTCTCCATAAAGGAGAATTGAAAGTGTATTTCACAAAAGTGAATTCTTTCCAGTTTGTATTGCCACAAAAATGCAGAAACTTTGTTCTTCATTTGCTGAGAAGAATATGGCAGATGATACACAATAGATACCAACACTCACATACCTCCCTTCTTTTTTGAAGATCTTTCTTGCTTTTTAAAAATCTCTCTTCTGCTATTTCCCTTGACAGTGTCCTAGTACTTATCTCTGCTACACACAGACTCACAAAATGTTAGCTTTGAAGGGTGTTTTGTTATTGACCCTCTTTTTATATTCCTTCCCATAGTAAACCAAACTGAAGATGTTTTTTCCCCATGCTGAGAAGGCACCTCAGTGCACATGCAGTGGTGCAACCCTCTGACTTTTCATGACTCCTATGCTGTGAATGTAAGACTCAGGGGCGGTGATCAATTCACCACCCTCAGTGAACCCCAGGCAGGAAGGGAATGTCCTGTCATGGACCTTTTGTTAATTGAGGAGAATGAGTGTGACAGAGCTGCTTCGACTGAGACTGAGAAAGCAGACTGACTCAGGGGGACTTTCTCCCACTTGGTCGATTACTATAGATTTACTCATCTTGGTTTGCTCAGGACAGCCCCCACCCCCACCATGCTGCTTTGGGGGCCTAATGATGACTAGTACACGGCATATACACTTAAATGTGTTCGATTTTGGACAAGAAACTATAGTGTCCCCCTCATTACATGGACTCAAGACTAGAAAACCTGGGCCAACGGTGGTGCTCACTGTGTCTGTGTGTCCTGATGTTAGGTTCGGGAAAGGACACTGTGCATGAGACAGATGAGGTACAGGCAGGTGGTTGACTCCAAAATTCAGCTGAATTTAGTGAGTGCCAGAAATGTGCTCATAGTACGCAGTATGCTCACAGGAAGTGGGCAACAGAGCATGCGCATTCTCTTTCCTCTGTGCCTCTTCACACCTCCTGTGACTTTTTATAGGAGTCAAGTTTCTGATTTTCTACTTCTGAGCTTTTAATTTTTGCAACTTTAGCGGCAGTGTATCATGTTTTAATTAACAGAACATCATGTTATGAAACAGTTGCATCAAATCATTTCCCTAGGCATCAAATTTATCGTCCGTGGAAATTCGGCATCTAGACTATGAAAAGCAGAGGAGATAAGAAAACGAATAGTGAACATTTCATCTATGGTGATGACATCATGTCTTGGTACTTTCGTGTGTTGCCACAACCTAAAGTCTCTAGAAGAGTATTTTCGTAAGAAATAAAAGGAAACATCAGTTCAGAGGTACAAACTCCTCCACTTTCCTCACTCCCTGGACTCTGTTGGTGGGAGATCTCACTGCTCTGATAAAGAGCTATGTGGAGAAAACCAGAGTTGTGGTCTTGGTTGACTTTGAAAGGACTCAAGAAAGGTACTGGCAGTGTTTAGAAGCAAATAGAGAAGCTGACCCTGGGAGTTGATAGAGCAGTCAGAGTTCAGTGCAGACAAGAGAAATGGCTCTAGGTATGATCATCAGAGAATGATTTAATGCAGAGAATTCCATGCATACTAAATCTTTCAAAAGGCTGGTGGAGCAGACTTTCAGATTTGGTTTCCAGGAGATATTTATTTCCAAAGCTCGATAGAACTGATAGAATAGGAAGCTACTGGCTCTGAAGGACCACTGAAACACTGAATTCAAGAACATACTGTGTAACAGTGAATTAGGGCTTAGGAAGTTGAGCTTTAGAGGCTACACTTTTTCCTATACATTTTTACTGAGTTGGTTTATTATATTATATGTCTCAGGTGTACTGCATTAGAATTCAGTGTCTGTGAATGCTCCATCATGATCACCACCAAAAGTCTATTTTCCTTTCATCACCACACAATTGGCCATGTTCACCTATTTAACCCTGCTCCTCTGATAGCCCCCAATCTGTTTTCTGTAATTAAACTTTGTTTGCTTGCTTTTGTTTTGTTTCTTTATATTCCACATAGAAGTGGAAGTCATGTGGCATTTCTCTTTAGCAGACTCATCTACTTCACTTAGTATAACACCTTCAAAGTCCATTCATGTTGTTGCAAATGGCACAATTTCCCTTTTTTTCAAAATAAGTAGTATTACAGTGTGTGTGTGTGTGTGAGAGAGAGAGAGAGAGAGAGATCTTCTTTCTCCATTCATCTTTTGATGGGCATTTATGTTGTGTCCATAGCTTGACTGTGATGACCATAGAGGTGATAGATCATTTTGAATTCGTGTTTTCATGTTCTTTGCATAGATGCCTAGAAGTGGAATTGCTAGATTATATGGTAGTTTATTCTTATTTTTTTTTTGGATCTATAGTGACTGTGCCAATTTATACCCCCCACTACCAGCGTATGAGGGTTCCCTTTTTTGACATCTGGAAGTTATCACTTTTGTAACTCCTGATAGTGATCAATCAGACCTGGGGTTAGAGGACCCCAGGGAGCTGCTCTTGGCTATTGTCTTGGCGAGACATGAAGACCAGACTGAGCTAGAAAAGCAAGAGGTTTATTGACAGACAAAAAGGACAGGTAAGCTCTCTGAGCAGAGAGGGGTTCCAACTGCATTGGTTGGCCCTTGAGGAAGCAATAGGCAAGGATTTTTACGGGTTTATTGGACAAGGATTAGGAGGTTGGCCTTTGGGTGTCTCAGCATTGTGTCTCTTGCTGGTTGATTGAGGCCTGTGGGGTTCTCCTAGGTTACTGAGAGCCACTGAGTCTCCCAGGTGACTGGGTTTGTTTTCCTGGAATGAGCTTTGGTCTGTTCCTTTGGCATTGTATTGTCTGCGTGTTCTGAACATTCAATTTTTCACTGGGTTGGGGGGGGCACCCTGACTCTAAGCACCTGTTCCTCATTTAGTTTGATGAATAGGCTTTGGACACCTGGGCTTGAGGCACCCTGATCCTAGCTATCTGTACCCATTCCTTAACTTTCTCATTCAATAACTGCTTTTCTCCGACTAGATAGCTGGGGAAGGAATTTCGGAACAATAGTGTGGGGGAATCTCATGGTTCCATGACTAAACATGCCAACAGAAGCATCCAGGAGGCACAAGGAGGTTACCTATACCTCACTCCCACCTTCTGAATCGCTCAAGTGCATCTACTTGGTGTAGGGTTGCCAGACTTGGCAAGTAAAAATAATACCTGTAACATACTTTAAAAATTCCGTTGTTTATCTGAAACTCACATTTAACTGGATATCTTATATCTTATCTAACCACTTATTCAAACCCAGTTTATATCAGGAACCCTGTTGAGATGAAGTTTGGCAAGTACAATTTGTAATTTCCAACCCATGGGACTCAAAAGCACGGAGGTTTGAGTGAGCCAATCCTTAGTATTAATCAAAGTGGATTTCTTACCAAACATGACTGAAGCCTTTCTGCCCCCAGACACTTTTGCTACCATCTGAATAGTTTCACTTGACATTCTTACATTCTCAGAAGTCCTACCAGTCTGTGACTCATTTGGATTTAACTCAGCTTCCTTTTTAAAAAATGTAACCATGCTCAGTCCACACTCTGGAAATAAGGTTTTCAAAAGGAGGGGAGAGGTATTATTGAGAATCTAAGTAAGTGTGAAGGTAGAAAATCATGAACAGTGGTGGGGTCACTCTGGATGCTGTGGTGGTTGGTGCTCTATGATAACATCACTTGAAAGAAGGGGACCCATACTCCCAAAATGCAAACAGCAATGTAAATCAACATTACCTCAATGGAAAGAATTGGTCAGATGCTCATTCAGATCTTCTTTATTTACTGTTTTCCCTTGGGTGGGTTCAAGATTCAGAGAGAAAATATTTCCTTTTCATACTTGTCCATTTTGTATCCCCAAAGATTTACACTTCCCAAATCACAGAATCCAAGTGATCCTCTCAAAATGACATAGATCATCTACTGTAGAGATCAAATATCTTTATTTTTGCTGGCCCGAGAAATAGATGGCTGTTTTTTCTATGGAAATTTGAGTTTTGCGTTTGGAGTCATTGACTAGCAAATGACTTTAGGTTACAGAGCTCTCTGTAAGTTGGGGAGGACTTATTTCATGAGTTAAGATGTCAAACAGAAGAAAGCTGGATCTGCACATGCTAATTGGCTATCTAGTGAGGAGAAATGTCAGCTTAGAGCCTGAAAAGATACACTACCTCTCAGAGAAGTCAAGATTGATAAATAAAACCATCATGTAAGCACAATGCTGCACTTGAACAACACAGCAACGTTTTTTCTATTTCCCATTTTCCTTAGGACTTTCGTTTTGGCGTTTAAAACACTTGGGTAGTTCAAGTTTCAAGGCTACTGATGGTAAAAGAAAATCAGTCTGTAATTGGAAGCAGTGGGATGTTGGGAGAAGTAATAGAGGCAGCTTACTCTGCAAGTTATCCTGTAGGACTTTCCGTGGCAGTGAAATCAGGCAGTGGAAATTTGACGAAGTGAGTGTAAGCAAACAGTCAAACAAAGAATGGTGCCTTCTCTTCCCTCCTTTTATCTCTGGTGGTGAATGGAAAGTTGGGGAATTCTTTGGCAGAAAAATTTATCCAAGGGTTGATTAGGGTTATTTGGCTGAAAGAGGTTATTGTTAGAGTGAAATCAAACTCTCCGTGAATTGTTTGCTGCTAAAGTGAATTGAAAGTAGCATGACATCCTCGATAAGGGAGGTAAATTTTGTAGATCAACTCATAGACTTTTTTTTTTAAAATGAAGGAGACTTAGAAATTGCTTTTATGTCAGAGATATAGTAGGCTCATTTTCTCTTCAAAAGTGTATGTTATTTTTCCTTGTGTCTTACTTCTGCCTATAAAAATATTATTGCACTTAAAAGTACCATAACTCTCTGATGAGAACTTGCCATAAGGAGATTAAAGACGCTCAAGTTAATTTTACTGATTATAACTTGACTCCATAGATGCAATCATATCTTAAAGCACATGAGTTTTTTGTAACTCCCAACTTCCCAACAAGGATAAATATGGTCCCATAGACAAAATTTTGCACCACATGAAATATTTCACTTCAGCAAAGAGAGGATCACAGAAGAAAATGAGTGAGCTGCATGGTGCTCTGTAGAACTAAGACATTATAAAACATTTCTTTTCTGTAAATGTCATATTTCAAGGAGAAGGTCGTGAACATATGACATTGAAAGGGTCCAAATTCTTTTCTCTGTGCTTCAGAACCTATTATTTAGCTCTAACCTTAATCTAAAATCTGGTCTTGTGAAGGATTGAATTTGTGCTGCATGTTAAAAAAAAAAAAAGACATGATTTTTTTCATATTATTTGAGTGTCTATCAGTACGTAAACCAGTCATCCTGTGAGAAATCATTTCCTATCATTTGGTAAATGCCATGATCTAGGATACAATTGAGAATCTTGGTAAGGCAGCATATTTAGGGACCTAGGAAATTCCCAAACTTAACTTTTTATATTGACTATATAGTGAGAAATAGTCTTCCTGACTGAAGGTATCAAAAATGGACTGCCTGAGGAATTTTTTCTTGCTTTCTCAGGCACCAGGCAGTTTTCCAGAAGCTAACATTCATTCACTTAGGGAGCTATCACCTGAATCTCCACTTCTAGCATTGCACTTAACACCATGAAAATGTGCCACCAGATTGACGGAGCGCCCTTCTCAAGACAAGCACATCCTTTCAGCATTCACCTGTCAGCTTGTCAGTGATCACCCCCATGTTCCAGGAGTTTCCAGCAACCTCTGAAGCCTAAAATGTAGAATGAGTGGAGAAAGATGCAAACATCTGACTCACATCCGTGGATGTATCTCTCCAAAAAAGAGGCTCTTTTATCTTCTTTTATTTTTCCAAATCAAGTCATTAACATGAAACAAAGACATGTAATCTTACCAGAGCAAAATTGGGGTCATGCCATTGGCTAGCTGAATGAGTGCGCTGTGGCGTGGTGATGTATGGCCGCTGCACAACGACGCCTTCCCCACATCAAATCTGCCCTTTAATTACATTTGCAATCTCATTTGAAGAGATTTTATCATTATGGAAATTGCTCTGTAAATGTGCCCATGATGAGACCCAATAAAAGTTGCCTGAGAAGAATTGAAGACACAGGAGATGAATCAGCAGCTAAAACATTATCTTCAGACTGAGTTTCCCTGGCTTTTCGGTAAAACAGCCTGGGAAGAAACAGAAAATCCTCATTGACTCAAAGGTGTATTTTCCCTGATTATTACTGGGTACTTCTGCCAGTAGCACTATCTTTTCTTCCCTAAGCTGAAGGAAGAGTTCTGAGCTCCGGCTCAGCATGCCTTTCTCTCCCCACCATCACAGCCATCACTTGAATTTATAGTTGCCAAAATGAATAATACAGTATTTGCCTCATGTTCCTGATGCTGTGCATGCATGCAGAGCAGGCCTAGGGTTTTTTAAAGGAAAGATTGCTTTCTTTTCATGAAATAAAAAACACCTCTGCTTTCTTTTCAGGGTCATTTGAAAATATCTATACTGCTAGATTATGGAAAGTACATGAGGGGGATTCTTAGGTAAAGGGTAAAATCAAAATGTACTTTTCTTGGCAACAGGGATCATCTCCTATCTCTGGGTGGTACAATCAATTTGAGGGTCATTTTTAGGCACGTTCTTCACCATCTCTTTCTTCCATCTTGAACAGGTTCCCTAGCTCGCCACACAGAGACAGCCTAGAGTAGAGTGTAAATGTGGATCTTTTTTCCACAGGGCCGAGCTGAAAGCCCCCTTTTATTCCTTGATGACCCATCCACCCTTCTTAACTGTCGTTCTCCAAACAGATGGCAGGTCGAGAGAGGAAAGGTCCAGGTCACTTAACTGTAGCAAGAGTGACAGGACTCTCCTTACAGCAACCAAGGGATGCCTTGATTTGGGGTGCTCCCAAATCTGTACCCTCAAGATGTGTAAATAAGCAAAGTCACATTTTGTGATATTTTCCAATGTGTTCTTTCTGGGAATTTTCCACTCAAATGGTCCACTCAAATGAAAATTATGTTGACTTCAGTAATTCATTGTATTTCTGGGAGGTAGCAGCAGCTGCCAGCAGGCTACTGCTCCCCATTTTCTCTTTGTGGGTGTCAGAAACCCCTAAAATTATAGATCATATTTTCTGTTTAGGAATATCTGTGCAGGTTTCTGAGGAGAGCCATTGAAAACCTCCAAAGCATTATGGACCATTATGATAGACGTTGTTTCATCATTAAGGTGTAATCGATGGAGTGGCATTAGCAACATCACCTGGAAACTTGTTAGAAGTATGATTCTTTTTATTAATATTTAGGTATATGATTATATTTAATATTCTTTATTTAATGGTTTATATATGTCAAATTTAAATATTACTTTTTATTATATTATTTTTATTGAGGTAACAGTAGTTTACAATGCTGGATATAATTTAGGGGTACATAGGTTCATACCTCTTTAGATGAATATTACCACACCACATGAAAACACCAACAAACAGCCACCATAATCCACTGTGCCCACTCCCACTTTGCTCCCCTCCCCCCACTTTCTTTCTCTGGAAACTTCAATTCTATAACCTTATTTTCTAGGGTTTGTTTTAGTTTTTCTGTCCCTTTGTTTCTCTATATTTCATATGTGAGTGAAGTCATCCAGTATTTGTCTTTCTCCTAACTTACTTCACTTGGCATAATCCCCCCAGTTCCCATGTTACAGATGACAAGAGTCTGTCTTTTTTCATAGCAAATGGTGTTCCATTGAGTATGTACAGTACATCTTTATCCACTCCTCTGTCCTTGGGCATTTAGGTTCTTTCTATATCTTGTAAATAGTTCTGCAATGAACATGAACATGCATATATCTCTTCTGCTTTGTGTTGCTGTATCTTCTAGGTGGATACTCAAGAGTGGGGTTGCTAGGTCATACAGTATATATATTTACACAATTTTGAAAAATGTTCATATTGTTTTCCAATGGCCTGGATCAGCCTACATTCCCACCAACAGTAAACAAGATTCCCTTTTCTTCCTACCCTCACTAACCTCGTTTCTAGTCTTTCTAATATGGAGCATTCTCACAGGTATGAAGTGGTATCTCCTTGGGGTTTTTAATTTGCATTTCCCTGATGACAATTGATGATGAACATTTTTTCATGTGGCTGTTGGCCATCTGTATATCCTCTTTGGAAAAGTGTCCATTTAGCTCCTCTGCTCATTTTTAATGGACTTATTTGTTTTCTTTTTGTTGACTTGTACAAGTTCTTTGTATTAGTCCCTTGTCAGAAGTATGGTGTGCAAATGTTACTCTCCTACTCAGTAAGGTGTCTTTTGGGGATTATTGATAATTACCTTTGCTCAGAAATGTAAATTCTTGAACCTACCCACCAGACATAATAGTCAGGTAATCCTTTTGGGGGGTTCTGCAGTTTTTGTTTCACAAAGCCTTCCAGGTCAAGCTTGTTCAAGTTGAGAGCCACTGTGATAGAAAACTACCAATATTTGATGCAAGTTCATGTTCATAGACACGTGGATGACATAGGGAAATAGACCCCTCTCTCTTGCCACTCACAGACCTCTCCCTCTGGACACAAGATTTCCTTGTCTTATCTCATTTTATCTTATCTTGACTTTTTCCCTCTGCCTCAAATTTCATTCTGCCACTTTTCTCCTGCTTAGCTCTTACTTACTTTTCAAGATCATGCTCAAACATCGTGACTTGTGTGACAGCATCTGCAAATCTCGGCCACAAGACTAATTTATCTGTTGTTCCCATAGGCCTATATTTGCTTTAATGTTCTCACATGTTATTTGGGTTGTGTGTTTGCTTAAAACTTTTTCAGGGTCCTGTGATCCCCTTGAAGTAAGAAACTTAAGCCATATAGTTTCATGGGTTTTTTTTTTTTATTATTTATAGAAGACCCTTATCTCCTAGCCAAGTCCACAAAAGGGAAAAATAAGAAAATCAGAAAGGAATGGAACTCTTGCCCAAGCAGGCAAACAGGTTTTTCAAAAAGTCCCTTTATTTTCCACTTAAGAGAATGTATTTGTCAGACTTTACCAACAGTGGTTTCTCAGCTCCCAGTTGGTGAAAGTCTTTTCTGTGAAACGCTCAATTGTATCAGAAACTCTACTCCTGTCAGTGGAGTGGGCCTAGAGCACTTCATGGTACAGTGCTACAGACATGATCTGTTTCCTGCTTCTCTTTTTTGGAGATGAGTGGGCGTCTTCACTTAATCATTCAACATCATTGATGATATTCAACCGAAATTCTTTCTTTCTTACTAGGGGGCTCCAAGGCAGGTTTCTGCAATTCTGTAACAGATACTCCCATATAAATAAGGCTCCCATGTAAATACCCTTTCGATTTAAAATAATCTGCAAAGATTTCAATTCTTTATTAAAAGTTACATAGTTTATCTCAGGGGCATGAAAAACGGTAAGCTGTTCAAACTTGATTCTGCCAGTGAGAGTTTCTTAAGCAAGATGACCCAGGGACTCTCAGATGCTCTGAACTGAACTGGATAATCTGGAAAGGAGTGCAGTTCTACAATAGAAAACTCCCAAATGGGTTTCTGACTTCAGCATAATAGAGTCTAGGAATGAATATATATCCTAGATATGTTGCCACTTTACTCACATCATGTTTACTCTAGCAGATAAGCAAATGTTACCTTTATGTTAATGGTAACATGAATATCCTTTCTTACTTTTCCTGATACACTGAAAAAAAGAAGAGAAAGCACGTTCTCCCTATCACCATCCATGCTATTCCATGAGAGAAGGCAAACTAAACAGGGTGAAGTAACTCCCTAGGCACAAAAAAACCACTACACTCTCCAAAATAAATAATAATTTACTCTACTTGGTAGTAGACAGAAATTAATTCACCAAAGAGCAACAGGGAATCAGACCTAATTGTGTCAGCAGGACTTTAGTTAATATCAGGATACTAGAACCTTCTTTAATATTCAAACTTTGTGGATATCTAGAATTCATTTTTAAGCTTTCGGCTAAAGAATGCCAGCAAACGAACAGTTGCATCCAGTTTGTGTTTGTGAATTATTTGGAAGTTGTCCTGCTATTTAAAGTAAACAAATACAGAAACACCTTAGGTTTATTACATTATTAAGCTGTTCTAAACAATTGGTTCGCTGTAGGGCTGTTGTTTTGGTTGTGTCCAGATAGATTTGCATGGAGTAAGAAGGAATGGAATAAAGTTGTTAATCTGCATTTACAACATTCATAATTAAAACAAGCCAGAAGAAATTAGCTACATGGCTGTTATGATTCCTTGTGTATTATCAAAAATAATTATGGCGCTCTGCCATATGTTCTTCCTTCTTCTTACATATTGCTTTTGGGATAAGATGAGACTTGACATCAACTAATTGCTTATTTCTAGTACACAATCTTGAGCTACAGTGATTCTCTAGAGAAGAAAATAGCTCTGTGACTAAGAAATTTAGGAAATCTGAGCTTTTCTAACTTTTAACTCTACATAATATAGATAAATTGTACAGATAAATATAACCAGATGTGTATTGGTCCATGGGAAAGTAGTTGCCTATTTTAAAAATAACTATGTATTTTCTTCATTTAGAACCGTTCAGAATCATTAAAGTTATCAGTTCTGAGTTGACTGAGGAGAAATAAATAATTTAATACCTAACTGGAAAATAATTCAGTTGTCTGGCCATTCCCCTGAGAGCATCACAGTAAATATCTGAAACCAAATATCTCACAAGCGCCTTAATGAGTAAATTATTGTGTTTTGCTACACGTGGCCTAAATTCGAAGTCACTTACTTTGAATTTGCAGGGTGAGGGAGGAATAAAGGGAGTAAAAAGAACATCAATTCAGGCAGATTTGTGCTGTGATCCTGTGTCTGCCACATAGCAGCTGTGAGATTTGGACAAGCTACTTCATCTCTGCAAATTGTAGTTATCCTCAATTGAGGGATAAGAAAGCATACTTCATAGAGTTGAGGTAAAGGATTTAGGGAGGATCTAAGTATTAGTTTCCTGCCCTGTTTCATCCCCCTACCCCACACCCCCCCCCCTTGGTGGCTCTACAATAATAAATGTGTCTCAGAGTGGAAAAAGCCCATCTGGTCTTTCACAGATAAGGTTAGTTATCATCAAACAGGCTGGTTCCTGCACACAAAACATAATACAAAACCAAAAGTACCTTCAATGTTGTAGACTTTTCATATGCGATTGGCTTTATGACTTAAATATGCAATCTAGAGTTAAAGTGTGACAGCCGTTCAAGATTAACATTGGCAATGATCTTCTGAAAGATCTCAGCTAAGAAAAGCTCACCCAGTCATGAGCAATGAAGCATTATGGCAAAACCTGAAATAATGTTGCAACATAGTAGAGAGGTTATATGAATTTGAGACAGACTAATAGAGAATTAAACAGCCTGTCAAGGGCTTGTTTTGTCTTTCAAGATCACCCTTAGGAAGGCATGTCATTCTTAATTCTTAAACAGTGACCGAGTGCATACCAGTATTTGTTCCCCCTCTGAATACACGCCATCAAAACATTTTCAAACCTACGATGCAATGTTTCTCTGCCCACTGTTTCTCAGAATTGTACATCCTTTAAGACTCACGCCTATAGACTGCAGGAATGCTTGCCAGGATATATTTTAGGTAGGTGTTTCCTATGCCTCTAAGCAGCTTTAGTGTCAATGCTCTTGTCTTTTCATTGTAATTTACATGGCACCAAGGGGTGTGTATGTATGTGTTTAAATCACAGCATATGTAATGTTTGTCTCACCCGTAAGGGAAATGAAACTTAAAAATAACATCTCTATCTTGAAAATGCATTTGTAAACAGTTATCGCATTGTTGGATTCTACCTTTCAGAGGGAGAGCGAGAGAAGGCTGAAACTAAGTCACACAGGCAACTATTTCCATCATTTATGAGTAATCGATAATGTGGCATCCTCCTTACTTCCTCCTTGTCTTGGAGCCATCACTTTGTTGGTTCGTGAATGGCTGGAGGTGCCTCAGTTAAACTTTCTGCCTCCACACTCTCCCTGTCCCCAAATACCCTGAAAATTGCCCCCTAAATAGTCATTTTCAATACACTTTTGTCTCTGTCATGTCTGCACACAGGACGCTACCATGGGATATCACAGTCAGATATGGCCTCCAGTCTGCTCAATGTCCGCTCTGTACCCTTTGAACCTCACTGTTGACCTGCCTCAACACTCAGATCCTACTTACACCTCTGATCTCATCTCTGTGCATTCAGTATTCATTTTTCTGAGAATTATATCTTCTCTGCTAGAAAATCATGGATTCATGGAGAGGAAGATGAGACATGATATTAATGAAAGCAGGACACAATTTTAATGAAAGCCCTCAATATATTAGGCATTGGGTTAGGGATTTAGTGGCTCTCCCCACATCACCTGTTCTTTTCTTTGCAAAACCGTGTAAGGTATATATATATTAAATATATATATATAATACATATATATATTAGTCCTATTTATGGATGAAAGAAGAAAAAAAATACCCAGGCTTTGAAAATTTCATGATTTGCCCAAGATCACAAAGCTAATAAGTAGGAGCAATTAGAATCAAAGTAGATCTTATGATACCAAAGACTGGACTCTTTCCTCTGGACCATGCATTATCCCCTTCTGCTAATTACCCCTCTCTTCAGACTCTCAAACACACTCCTGCCTTTGTGTACTTTATAGTTATATGAACTTTCATGACAGTTCCTCAACTGCTTCAAATCAGATTCTCCACATATAGCCTAAGCCGTAAACATCAAATAAACATTAAAAAACCACCCTCCAAGCTGCCTTTTGTTCAGCACTGCCCTATTTCTTCATCTAAACTTCATTGCCCAACTTTTCAACATTGTATGTGTTCAGTCAACCTCCTTAAGTCTTCCTCCCCTTATATCTATTACCACCTCTCCCATAAAGCTGTTTTTATCAAGGTGAACAATGACTTTCCTTGTTGCCAAACCCAACGGACAATATTCTGTTCTTATGCAATCAACCTCCCTGCAGTGCTTGACATGGTTGGCTACTTCCTGACTTTTGAAACCCTCACTGCTCAAGAGACTATCACAACCTGCTAATTTTTCCTCCAACTTCTTTGACTCTTGGTTTTCTGCCTCCCTTGCCATATTGTCTACACCTACATGCCTCGGGATATTGTTGGCCTCAGGCCTTGGTGCTAGGACCATTTCACTTCTCTCCCCCGCGCCCAAGTGTACTTACCCATTCCTGTGGTCTTCAATGGTAACAATACACTGAGTAATTCCAAATTCATAAAGTCCCCTCAGTTTCACAGATAGACGTAAAATCTCTACTTGAATGTCTCACCATCATCTTAAAACTGAACATAAATGACTCTTCTATCCACAGGTTGTTTACTTTAAAAACTTGAGTTCTTGAGATATCTCTTTTACTCTCATCAGTCAATCCATTATCATGTATAGGAAATTCAACAATGGAATTATATCTCCCATTACTCCACTTGTCTTCTGGGTCTACCCTAGTATAGGCCACAATTAACCGTTCCTGGGTTGGAGACATTGGCTTCTAACTGGACTTTCTGTTACTTTTCCTGCCTATTTAATGTTCATGTATCAATAGAGCGTTTATTTGAAACCTAAACCAGATCATGTCTCTACCCTACTTTTAAAATCTTATATTGCTTTCCACTGTTCCTGAAATAAAATCAAACTCCTTATCATGAGAATTCAAGTTCCCACATTATCTGAAGCTTCTCCCACTTCATCTCTAGCTATATTTCTTTCTTTATTTTTTATTGACTACACATTTTTGTATATTTTGTACCATTGTATACCCCGGGGTTCTCCCACCACGGTGTCACCTGTGAATCATCATCTTAATCTCTTGTGCCCATCCCTCCCCCAATTTTACCCCCTTCACCTCTCTTGCTCTATGCTTCAGTTCTGTTGATAGTTTCAAATTTTACTTGTCCTTTAGTTTGTTTGTTTTTCTTATATCCTGCATATGGATAATTCATTATTTCTCTTTTTCTTTCTGGCTTATTTCTACTAATTAAAACCACAATGAGATGCCACCTTACACCAGCAAGAATGGCCCATGTCAAAGAATAACAGGCAACACAAGTGCTGGCACAAATGTAGAGGGAAAAGGATACTCTTAACTGCTGGTGGGAATGCAAACTGGTCCAGCCATTTTAGAAAGCTGTGTGGAGGACCCTCAAACTACTGAAAATGGAACTACCATTTGATCCAGCAATCCCACTTCTGAGAATCTACCCAAAGCATACAAAAACACTAATTCAAAAGGTCACCTGTACTCGGTTGTTTATGGCAGCATTGGTTACAATAGCCACAATATGCAACAATATGCAAATGATCCAAATGCCCCAAAACAGATGAATGGATCAGAAAGTTGTGGTATTTGCACACAATGCATACTATTCAGCAATCAAAAATGACAAGGTTGAGGCATGTATGATAACATGGATGAACCTAGAAGGAATCTAGCCACATTTCTTAATGACTTAGTAAGTTCTAGTCAAGTTCTTCCCTACCACAGAGCTGAAGCCAAGGCACCCAGTTTACTCAGGAGGAATTATGAACCCCTAGTTATTTCTATAACTGATGTCTTTTCACTCTTATAGTCTCAACTGACGTTAAACTTCACACAGACATTTCTTGACCATTATAACCAGCACATGTACACCATTATCCTCACCATAGACTCCCATTTGTTACCTTCAAAGAATTTTCTTTCTTTATGAACATTTGTTTATGTTTTTATCATTTTTATCACATTTATCCTATTTCTGTTTATTCTAGTATGCTGTGGACATCAATAGAGCAGACGTCTGTTTTTCCCCTCACCACTGAAGATCTATATGTTAATATATTAATTATTAGAGGAATGGAGGGAGAGTGGGAAGGAGGGAGAGAAGGAGGGAGAGAGGGAGGGAGGGAAGAATTAACTTAAGTTTGCAACTCTGTATTTATTATATGTGTTTTCATAGCTCCTAATGAAATCTTAGACATACAGTACATACTAAATGCCTTTTTCTGTGATGAATAAAGATGCTGAAAGGTATTACACTGTGAATAAGGTTAAATGCAGAAAAACATGATGCAAGAAAGATACTGCTTGTCTCCCATCCTAGTATTTTGGAAATGAACTTCTCAATTTGAAACTAGTAATTTTACAAATAGAGTAAATCAGAGGGTCAGACAAGAGAGCGCATCACATGTCCAGGGTTTGGGATGTAAGCTTAAGGCCATCTGAAAAATGGGATTTTGTAGGGTTTTCTCAAGGGTTAATCCATCCTAGGTCAGGCATTTTTAAAGATTAGATTTTGAAATAAAGCTTTGCACCTGGGAATGTACTGAGGCGGGTGAACATATCCCTTCTCTCTCCTGTTCTAGTGCTTAAGTGTAAGAATTTTCAAATGAGATATGAAAGCAAAGACAACAAACCCTGCAGAATAATAGTCTCCGAGGACCTTAATAACAGTCATTTTTAAAGCTAAGCCTGTGGACTCCTAAATCCATAGCTACTCGTTTAAGATGCATTGCAATGCAGTGGACCTAAAAACACACTCCTTATCTACCTAGAGCTCCCAGGCTCCAAGCCAAGTAGCAGTCCTCAAATTAACTCTTGTTTCTCTCGGGATGACAACTCTGCTGCTTTTAAAAGTATTGCAAGGGCTACATATAGAATAGGAAAAAAATCAAAACAGTCACACCCACTGTGAATCCATACCCAACTGCATTTCCTGAGCTACTTAGGAAACTCTGGCAGTTAGAGTCAGTCCAATTCCTTTATATGAGTGTTTTTCAAAAATTCCACCAAAAAGGATGATTCTGTTTTGTTTTGCTAGTTTTAATTTCCAATCCATAACAGACATTTGTAATCCACAATAAAAATGAAATACTTTAAAAAACTACAAAAACCAGACAAAGTGCAAGCCCATGCTTTTTTTTCCCCGATTGCTATAAATGTTTCTGAAGATTTACTCTCAATTTCTATTCTATTCTGTCCTTATCATGGAGTGTGGGGGGGAGGGTCTGTGGGAAAAGCTCAACTAGAGTCTTGTTTCACAAGTCGTCTGGGCTGAAATAAACTAAGGGAATTTGACTTTTCTATGTTTGTTTTTATTTGGTTTAAATTCTCCAAAGCAGCAACGCCTTTTCAGAATAACTCTGTTGGATAAATTTGTTTAAAGACTTTTAATACCCTGCTTCCTTCTTAAATAGAATTTGCTGAGCATACATCTGCTTCTTCTGGCTAATTCAGGATCATCACCATTACCATTAATTATTTTGTTTCACTGTGAAGCTAGGTAATGCCTTCTAGGGCCAGTAATACATTTAGGGCTCTTGGTTTCTGTGCTGTGTGACCCTGCTCATCTCTGTATGCCCACTGTTTCTCTTATACCTTGGTGTATTCTCTGTCAGGGGCCTCTTCCTGCTACTCTTAGTTTAGCCCCAAGGAGAATCCCATTTGGGATCTTTTGTTTCTGACCTTTCAAGTTTTTGGAAATCAGATCACTTTTTCCCCCCTACTGAGTTTATTCACATACTAATTGCTTTCAGAAAATAGTAGGGATAGTGAGTTGTTAGTGAAATTTGTGGGAGATTTGGTCACTTATTTTTATTCTTCCTTCAAGTTTTTGTTTGTTTGGTTGTTTTTGTCACGTCTCCCCTCACTCAAGTTGGTGAGGAGGGGGTGTACCATTTGCTGAGTTATTTTCTGCAAATGATTCCATGTATACTGTTATCCATGATATGTTGGTAAGTATCATAACCATTTGTTTGAATAGTGAAGATTATAGTAAGAATTAATTGTGGGTATTTCCCTTTATTTTTCTTGCAGTAAAAGTTTTGTAACTTTTCACATTTCTTCCCAGTGTCTTATTTATGAACACCATGGATCAGTCCACCTAACATAATATAACCTAATATATAACATGGTATATCATAGTGCAACATAGTATGACAGATATATACATGCATTTCTGACATAGTTGAAATTTTAATATTCAACAGTCTTATCTTTTTATCTTTGTATCTTATTAACTTTATTATTAATTATTAACTTTTCTGTATCATTGTCTTTATTGACATGTATTCTGAGTGACTTCCTAAAAGAAAGCCTTTATCATACTTAGCTTAAGGTTTAAGACTACCTTCAAGTTATTTCTCCCTAAAACTCATCATCCATCCCAGAGAGGCTGTATAATTCCTTGTTCCTGTTCTTAAACCAAACTCATTCCTCACCTTTCTGCTATTTCTTTGCCTTCCTTCCCGCCACCTCTCCCAATATTATCTGTTTTTCAAGGTTCCAACCAAGTGCCATGTCTTCATGAAGTCAATTTCTATCACTTCATTCCATAGTCTCTTATGATAGAAACCCTTATGCTGTATTACAACAACCTTTAGTAAAGGCTTGTTGACTCCTGAACATTGTGTAAAACTTTAGAATAATCATTCCATGTAATATTCAAAACAATCAAGCAGTGGGTATTCTTATTAGTATTTTTTAGTGAAGTCAAAGAAGTTAAAGAATTTTCAGAATTATCAGAAAACCAGGGGGAGACTACTACTACATGTTTAACTGCACTTTGCCATTGGAAGGCTGATAAAGGGGACTTGTAATAACAAAAGTAGGCCAGACATGTAGGAGAGAGTATGGTATTTGAAAATCTCTCCAAGAAACGGGATACCTGCTACTCTTAAAATCACTACTCTATGAATAGCTTGCTTACCTTACATATGAACTTCTCTGGTGTTCAGAGCTCATATTTCTACTGGAGTTGCTGAAATTTAGGCAAGAACATTACTAGTAGGAGAAATTAATAGGGGAAAATTAGAAATTAATAGGAAAAACTCAGCTAATGGCTAAGAGAATAGTCCCTGGAGTTTGATTGCCTAAATTTGAAATCTGGTCACACTAAGAATGGCCTGTATCTGAAGAACAGGTAACAACAAGTGCTGGCTTGGATGTGGAGAGAAAGTAACACTCTTACACTGCTGGTGGGAATGTAAACTGGTCCAGCCACTATGGAGAGCTGTGTAGAGGACCCTCAAATTAATGAAAATGGAACTGCCATTTGACCCACTAATTGTCCTCTTGGGAATCTACCCAAAAGAAACCTCAATGTGGGTACAAAGGGACACCTGTGCTCAGATGTTTACTGTAGCACTATTTATAATTGCAAGGACTTGCAAGCAATCTAAATGCCCCAAAACAGATGACTGGATTTAAAAAATGTGGTATATATACACGATGGAATATTACGCATCAGTTAAAAATGACGAATTTGATGATTTCATGATAACATGGATGTGCTTAGAAGAACTCATATTAGCAGAAACAAGTCAAAAAGAAAAAGACAGAAACCAAAGGTTTCACTAATATATGGGATATAGGGAAAAAAATAAACAAAAGCCATGAGGAAAAGTCAAAACAAGCTAAGCACCAAACTGAAGCACACAACTTGGGACATGAGGGAAAAGGGGGGAACAGTAGGGAGGGTGGGCAGGGTGAATCCCTGGGATCACAAAGATGTGAAATTTATATATAAATAATTTTTTAAAAAAAATGAAATCTGGTCACATGATGTATTAGCTTTGTGACCTTAGGAATTTTTACATAACCACTCTGTAATTTCATTCCTTTATATGTATGTAAAATGAAAATAATAATAGTGCTGATGAAATAAGCTCATGTATATGTAGTGCTTTGGGCAATGTCTCTATAGTATATCTTATATATGTTGTTGCTGTTGCTACTGTTGTTTTATCTCGTTTTGCAACTTGAACCTAAGTTTACTTTTTTTTTTTAGGTTATTGTGTTTCATAAAGAATACAATCACAAAAAAGTAGAGAAAAATTCGAGTAGCATACATTGAACACAGTGACTAAGGCTTCAGTAACCTTTTCTAGTTCAATCAGAAGTGAAATTAAACTACTGCAAAATATTTCTTTAAAATTACTTTTTGTCCAGATTGCTGCTTTCTCCACTTGATTCTCCCTCCCAAACTCCTGCTCTTCTATGGCTTCTAAGTAGAAGGTTGGTCTTAAGATAAATACCATCCTGGTAGTTTTTTTTTTTTTTTTTTTTTTGAAATGGTTTACATTTATTCACTTCTACTCATGATTTAATAGCAACAATTGCCACAGTAATTTTTGTAAATAACATGTGACTCATCACTTATTTTTTCCTAGCATGTTCTTTTATATGTATATATATATATGTGTGTGTGTGTATTTATATTTATATTACATTATTACATTATTGTGTACCCCCAGGCATTCCCACTTTACTAACACCTGTTAACCATCCTGATCTATTGTGCTCTTCACCCCCCACCTTCTTCTCCCTCCTCCTCTCTCGATCCATTGTTCAGTCCCATTGGTTGTTTTTATTTTTTCTTAATTTTTTGTTTTTCCCTATATCCATCATATAAGTGAGATCATCCTGTACTTCTTTTTTTCTTTTTGGCTTATTTCTGCTAATATGAGTCTTTCTAGTTCCATCCATGTTGCTGCGAATGACATGTGTTTGTCCTCCTTGATGGATGCATAGTATTCCATCGTGCCATCCTGGTGGTTTTATACAAATGTTAGTTGTTCCTGTTCTGTCTCTTCCCAACCTGCAACTCATGCTGCCTACTTGTGCTGAAAAAACTCCACTAGAGCACACCAACCTCCCGAAGACAGCCTTTTTTTACTCATTTGTACTCACCCAGTGCCATTTTAGGGCCACCTGTCTGAATACTATAACTTATTGGAGTAAGTTACTTACATTCCCCAGGGCTTTTCCTCTACCCCATCATCCATGACCCCTCACTCCTCATCTTCATCTTCCTGTGCTCCTCCCCTCTCAATTTCTCCCTACCCCCACCCCCTCCCTAGTAGCCTGCCCCAGCTCTGCTGTCAGCTTATTTTGGGGTTTTCCTGACCTTTAGTTTGTTATCCCTATATCCCATCTCTAGGTGAGATCATATGCTTTCTGTCTTTTTCTTTCTGACTTATTTCTGCTAATATGATTCCCTCTAGGTTCATCCATGTTATCACAAATGCTTCCTATTTGTTGGTTTTGATTGCAGAGTAATATTCCATTGTGTAAACATACCACATCTTTTTCAACCATTCATCAGTTATGGAACATTTAGGCCGTTTCTGTATCTTGGCAATTGTAAATAGTGCTGGATAAACATCCAAGTACAGGTATCCTTCTGAATTAGTGTTTTTGTATCTTTTGGGTAGATTGACAGTAATGGGATTGCTAGATTGAATGGTAGTTCCATTTTCAGTAGTTTTCAGAACCTCCATACAGCCTTCCACAGTGGTTGGACCAGTTTGCATTCCCCCCAGCAATATTGTTACAGGGTTTTTGATATGGGCCTTTCTTGCTGGTGTAAGATTTTCTCTCAGTGAGGTTTTATTTGCATTTCCCTGATTTTTAGTGATGTGTTAAGCATTTTTTCATATGCCCATTGGCCATTTGTATTTCTTCTTTGGAGAAGTGTCTTATTTCTTCTGCCTGTTTTTCTGACTGGGTTTTTTGCTTCATTTTTGTTGAGTTGTCAGTTCTTTGTAGATCTTTGTTATCAGACCTTTATCACTTGTATGCAAGGCAAAAATTTTCTCCCAACTAATAGGAAAATTTCTATTCTGGCAGCAGAGATAACATTGTATTAAAGCAACTGTTTCAGTGAAAATAGGTTTTACTCACTGGTGATCCTGGATGCCTCATTGCAAAATGAGCAGTGAAAGGGGTAATCAGGATTTCATTTTTCATTTAGACAAATCTATCCAGTGTGGGTACATTTTTAATGAAAGTCAGTGACGCTGTCTATGCTTTCCCCTCAATAGTAGTGCCTCCCCCCACCATTCTTTTGCCTATTCTTGCTCAGCTTACAGCAAATGGGGTGGTATATGCAGTCTCAAGTACTGGATACACTCCCGAATTCTAACAGTTGCAGATAGCCTTTCACTTAAACATCTCAACCTCCGTACTCTCATTTGTAAAACAGAGAAAACTATGTTTCCCAGGGCTAGAAGGGGGCCTAACTAAAGCTGTGCGTTTGTGCATTTGTAAGTGCCTCTAAGTTCTAACGCCTTGGCTGTAGCTGTGCCATTTCTTACCACCAGCGTAACCTAGAGAAGTAGTCCTGAGCTGAGTTAGCTCTCTGAAAATGCTAAGCCCTTACTTCAGCCACTTCTGAATTACCAAAGGAAAAAGTTTATATCCCACTATCTGAGATGGAGCAAGAGCTTCTCTCTAATAGGTAGTTGGAAAGATGACTGAGTTAAATAGCGCCCCCTAGAGTTTAGGAAAGGGAAAGACTTAACCTTTATTTCCTGTGCACAGTGTGTAAAATATACCACATCTTTTTCAGACTAGACAAATAATCAGTTCTCAAGAACTACTGTTTTATTATTATATATGTGTGTGTGTCTTGGTGTGTATGTTTTGGTAACACAACAAAGACATGTGTATGCAGTATTATGTTAATGTAAATGATGGAAATTAACAAATTCACAAATCAACTTATTTATGCCTGGGGAGACTAAAGGATTCACTACATTGTTGATGACTTCATGGTATACATAATCTTAAGGAATTATTGACTGAGCCTGAGCCTCTGCTATAAATGCAGGATATAAACATTCAATGTTAATGTAGACAACTTATTTGGTACTAAACCAAATATCTTATTTTCTTCAACAACTTCATCTCCAAAGTGTGTACTCTGCAAAGTGAAGTGGTGTACAAATCAAATATAAGAATAAAAGTAAAGTAAAAGAGAAAAATGGGTGAATTACCTGAGGAAATAAATTGTATCTGTTTGGGTTTTACTCCTGAATTATTTAGATAAATTAACTCCACTACTTTCTCTTGTACTGAAGTGATAAATTCAACAGAGCATATTTTCCCATGTTGCCACACAAACCAAGATGGATGTGTATTTGATCAAGTTCTATTCTGTAAGAAGCCCAATTCTACTTTTGCACCACGTAAGCTAGTTTCAAAATCAGGGCATTTCTTTCCAGACCAAGGCTGTTTTGAATGGGATGGCGATAGATGCTACTGATCTATTTTAGTATTTTTGGTCTTTTAACTTCAGATGTGGTTCTATCCATATCCCCCTCCTGTCTTCCAGTCAAAGAGAATGGGACAGAATTCTCTTTAGAGTCCATCAGTGATACTTTGGCTGCCAAAATCAATGACAGGAGACATTCATTGTCCATCTACCTTATTTCTGCAACATTCAAAATTCTGCATCGAAGAGGCTGTGACTGAAAACACAGGCTAGTTCTTCAGAATTTCTACCATGTTCTGGCTGCCACTTTCTGATTCAATTTTAGAGAGAGTGAGGAAAAAATTTTTCTAGTTACACAGATCAATCCAATTGTTCAGAGCTTCAGAATGAATTTTTAAATTTGTTGAACAGAAGCACACAGATCTGTAAAAGCAAGTCAGATACTGTACAAAGCCTCCATTCATTGTGTAGGCAGAAAGGAATGCTGGTACCCGGCAGCTCTCTAAGGAATGTTCCTTTGGCTTTCACTGAACTGCTGGGAACAAGGAGGGAAACACATATATAAAATGAATTTCTAATTCTCTGGATTATAATGGCAAAATGATAAGAAAAGTTGGCTGTTTAATATAAACTGTCAGTTGCATATTCCAGGCCTCCTCCCTTTGAGGGCCCTCCCACAGTCACAGGCCTGGCTACCGTTTAGTGAGGAGTACAAAGTGGCTGTTTATTATTATTGACTGGTGAGGCCTGTGCTCCGAAATTCATTCTGTCAACAGAATGTAAGCAAAGTTAGCATTTTAAAGCAGGGCTTTTTCAGTCGCTGGGTTTTCTCAGGATTGCTATGCAACAGGATCAGTGCTGTAGTCCCCGGTTCAAGCTGAAAATGTTACACAGGAAGACATACCATGTAAAGGTCAGATTCTTCTACTCTGATAATTTTCTTGATCTGTGTGTGTACCAATGAGGTTGAATGCATAACCTCTTATAACTCTTATCAAGGTCCTTTGGACTGTCTACCTGCCTAGCCTAAAAATATGGTGGTTTTTAAATGGGAACTCTTACTAATAAATGTGTGGGTCTGTTGTCATACCCAGGTGAACTTAATGTCTGTTGTCAACAAGGTTCTTTCCAGTGTGGAATTCCATTAATGTGCTGGTGCCGTAGACCAAATACGACCTTGTTTAATAGTCTCTCTATACTTTCATGGTCAGAGTCAACTCTGCAGTTTACTATGCGTATGGAAAATATGACTTGAACGACCGTGTAATGAAATGATAGGCACTATGTACACTTTATCATGAAATTTTATTTCCTATCACTTCCATAAAGCTGTATAATTTTGTCCATGGACTAGAAGACATAACTTAAGAAATTTGGAAAGTTATGAATATGTTATGCTCTAATTTGTAATCACAAGGAACAAATTTATTATAACCAGTAAGATGCCTTTTTCAATCTAACACCAGGAAGAGATCGTGTATCCCAAAAAGTGAGTTGGAGGTCTATCTTATTAGCTCATCTGATTGAAATGTCATATAAACTAATAGTTTATTTTTTTTTCCATTCTCTGAATTCACATTCCTAACTGGTCTCTTTTGTTTGGTAATTCTGTGTGTGTGTTCTTTTCCTGGTTACTCTGTAGGACCTCCAAGGAGAAATCGAAGCTCACACAGATATCTATCACAATCTGGATGAGAATGGACAAAAAATCCTAAGATCCCTGGAAGGTTCTAATGATGCGGTTCTGTTACAAAGACGTTTGGATAACATGAACTTCAAGTGGAGTGAGCTGCGGAAAAAGTCTCTCAACATTAGGTAGGAAAAAAGATCAGTAACCCAAAAAAAGCAGACATATATTAAAATGGTAACATTCCCTCCTCCTTAGCACAAGTAGCTAATATCTCATATGTTTATGTAAATCACCCAATTTCAGAATGATTCATTTTATTTTGAATAAATGAATCATTCATTTGCTTAGTATGGAGATGATACTTGAGGGCTCAGATTAGATTAAAATGGTGATGTTTTATAACCACAGGAGAGATGCATATTAAGACATTAGAGTGAATTTAAATGAGGAGCAGTGTCACTCCCCTAATTTCAGAGAGTTCTCTCTTGGTTTATTCACAGGGTTCTACCCAAATGTGACAAAATTAATGTGTATTTATTATGGAATTATTTCTTTGGCATTACTCGAAGTGTTTAGCTGAGGACATTTTCTAAAGACCATAATGCATTTTAATGAAAAGTCTAGGAGAGACTTTGCAGCAGCTCCTGCAGCAAAGGAGAGATTATAGTCCTTCCCGCCTTTGACTTCCTCTCAGATTTTGTTACCACAACCCCTGTGGACTAAGGCTTTGACTCTTCTAATACACACCCGTTTATACAACTTGCCACATATCAGCTTTCTCTTGCAACGTTAATGGGAGCACCCCAGCGCTGCTGCCAGAAGCATGTGGTCAGGTTTCTATTCTACCTGTTTTGTGGTCATTCCACAGTGGTGCCAAAGAGCGGAGATAGCCAGTGACATGCCCGGTGACACCTGACTGACATGGGAAGTCCGAAAAATGGAAGTCAGCCTTTCTGCTTTCTAATCATTGCTTTTTCTAATTCATGTCTCTCTTTAAAAATCTTGTTCCTTCTTCTAGAGGAGAGATGATAGTGGAGGGAGGTAGAAGAGGATGAATGGAATTTCTGATCAGGAGGGAATAAAATAAATATTAGGAATAGCTACTACTTTTGGGTCCTAAGATTACCAAAGGGAGATTTTTTTTCCTTCTTTATAACTGTTCTAAATTGTGCAAATGTTGACAGATAGTGTGTTTACTTCTCTAATGAGGATAAACAAGACAGAAATGTGTTCATAGGAAAGCACCCTTGTAAATATCTGCACTTCATATGAAATGATAATGACGGCAACTAACTCTTGCCTGGCACACCGTATCTATGCAGTGGCTTGGCATTTGATATCTGTTGACCCAGTTAATACTCTCAGCAGTGCTGAGAGATAGGTTCTATTTTTAACCTCTCTTTACTTTTGAAGAAAGTGAGTCATGGAGAGGCTAAATAACTTTCCCAAGGCCACTCTGTCAGTGAGTAGCAGATACAGCATCTGGACATGGAGACTTTGGCTCAAGTTTGAGCTTTTAACCATCCTATTACACCATAGAGTATAGAGGATGTAGGAAAGGTAAGTCTCACCTAACTTTGATACATAAATACATTATTAGGAAAAGGGTGAAATAGAAAAGCAAGTTGCGAGAGGTTAAAAAAAAAACATTTATTTGTAGTCATAATGTGTCCTCTCCCCCCAAGTTGGTTCCCCAAACTTTCAAAACATTTATTTTTTAAATTAATTTTAGCAACATTTCATATTTAAAGAAATTAATGAAGTACCGTTGTTTTATATCCTTGTTAATGTTTTGACAATAGAGGCTTTCTCCCCCCAGGTGTGATTGCTGTAGCATTACCACCACCAAAGCACCCATAGTCCTCCACTATCATCCATTGTGCTCTCCCCCCAAAAAAAACTTTTACCCCTTCCCCTCCCTCCCCCCTCCTCTGGACACTTCATATCTATGATCAGCTTTCAGGGGTTGTTTTTAATGTTTAAGATGCTCATTTTTATCTCTCTTTGTCCATGGATTTTGGATTATTATGTTGCTGATGAGCTGGGTATAACAATAAGCAAAGGCATGTTCAAAGAATGGGTGGCCCCAGTCACTCTGCTGCTCAAACCTTCAGCAAGGTCAATGTGTGTGATGACAAGGGCCATTTTTTAAATATCTGTCATTAAAAAGGAAAGAAGTAGGTGCGATGGAAAAGATGTTGGTAGGTAAAGGCAAGAAAGGAAAGGGGGTGTAGAAAAGAAAAGGAAAGGTGCTGTAACTGTTCAGAACATCACTCAGTGCCTTTTCTCTCCTTCATGTGAACTTGATGAAATATAAGGAGAATTGAAAGCGGCAAACAGCATGTCAGCCAAAATATGGGCTCTTCATCCTCAGCAATTTCCCATATGCCAGCTACTGCAGTTTAATTCTTGCTGTCATTAATCAAGTAGAAAACAGTTACCTTAGCTTATCTAAGGTGCGGCAAATTCTAGCATTTATATATTCAGATCAATGGTTTTGGTTTTTAAATAGGCCTACCGCTCTAATAATACAGACTATGTTATAAGCAGTCACTTATGAAAAAGCAAAGAAATAATTCTTCGCATCACAGCGATTCCATTTATTTCCTGACAGTTGGTTGAAGTCAGTGTATCAGTCAACGCATATTGAATGGCAGGCTTCAGTTGAGAGAAGCAAAGGAGAAGAGTAATTTGGGATAGTTATGACATAGGGTAGGGGAACACTGGAAAAGTTAGATGCAGAGCCATTAACAATACTTATAAACCTGCATTGTGACTCCAGTCCCTTCCCTCCATGAGGGCTATTTTGTAATGAAAAGTCACCACAATTAAAAAATGGTTCCAAGGATATCCTGGGGAAAAAAGCCCTGTTTTTCCCAAGCTATAACATATTACACTAAAACATTACAGTTGGTTCACTGTTTTATAAGGGCTTCTGAAGTCATTTTTATATTTCAAAAAGATAATAAAACGTTAGTGCTTAATATCGCAGCTGTCCACTTTTTATGAAAAAAAATTCAAATGACTTTGAAGTTTCCTTTGCATTCCATTGGCTCATGAGCAGTATCCTTGTGCTTCCAAAATTAAGTCCATCCTCTGTCCTTTCCCTCCATTAATTTTCCTTCTGTTTTATGTTGCTTTCCTTCCTGTGATTATGAGCCTTATTCACCTACAGCATATCATTCTATATGGGTAGCTTTGTTTCTGTTCTTTTATATATTGAGACAGTCCTTTGTGCATTTCCAAGAATACTCTTCCTTGGACATTGTTTCTATTACATTATTCCTTTGGTAAAGAACTATAAACTTCTTGGTACCCACGTTGCACTGATTCATTTATTTGTTCATTCAGCCGATATGTAGTGGGTATTTACTATGCACTAGACACTCTTGCAGGCATGAAGGACTCACTCAACAGTGAACAAAATGGGCAAAAATAAAAGTCATTGCTTCCTGAAGCTTAGATTGAGTTTCGAGAATCTAGTGAATCCTGCAGTCTCTACCAACTAGGCTAATAAAATCCTGCCAATCTCCACAGGTCCTCTGAGCTAAAGAGATTCTGCTTCCTGCTCTCCAACAATTTTCTCATTCTCCCCTATGTGTGTTCTGTTTGCTGTTCCTCACACATATCTCTTAGTCCCGCAAATTTTCACAGGAATTTCCTTCTCTGACTGTGTCTTCCCCAGGTCTTCCCTGTGTTATTCTCATTTACAGTTGATGCAAGTTCCTTTAAGTATTCATGAGTTGTTTCATAGGGGCTATATTTGCTGCCTCCAGCTAAATTAGATGAATACAAAAACTCCGTGTTCTAAATGAGTCAGTGAGGTAGTGTAGAAAGAGTTCTGGACCAGCAGTTGAGTGACCTAGTTTCTCTTCTGGCTCTGTTACTAACTACCTAGCATGTAATCTTGAGCTAGTCACCTCACCACTTCAGACTTCAATTTTCTTCCTCACTGAAATGAGACTTGATCAAAAGCGTGGGTGACCTCTTCAAGTTCCCTTGCAGATCCGTTATTCTGTTTTTAATTCTGGCATCACTCTACATGAACGTAGGAAAATTATTGAACTTTTTCTACTTTGGTTTTCTTATATTTAAGTGGAACTGATTGAGTTCAAAGATACGGTTTAAGAAAAAGTAAATAAGATGTCTCTGAATGATAAGAATACCTTAATTGAAATTGTATAGTATCATTTCATAGATTAGCTCATGGAAAGTATATGCCATTCATTTTACAGGCATTATCACACTGTATTTTGTCTAGAAGGTATAAAAAGATGTAAAGCTCAGTGACAAGGGTGGCATGGTCATTGCCATAAAAATAAAAACAAAACATAGACTGCTTTACAGTAAAAGATGTTTACTTCTATGTATATACACACATGGAATTATTGATGATATTATCCAACATGAGTATGGTAATTGGTCAAAGAAAGTGTTACTCATTCTGAAATATCTCACATACACAAATCATGCATTTTAATGTTGACAATATCAGTAAGTTGAGAAGTGGTCAAGTATATTATATTTTTACATAGAAAACATGTATGGAGATTTCAACTTAATCTCCCACCAGATATCTATATTATTGTTGAATTTGCTATATGCATGCTATTGTATGTATGAGCTATGAAAATCACATATATTGTCAGCACAGTTTCGACAGAATTTACATTATTTGAGGTTTTTGTACTGGGGAAAAACTTATAAATGTTATATAAAATACTCATATTTATGACATTTTCAATGCTAATTGGAGAGGGGAGAACACTGACATTATATAGTCCACAGAAGCAATAAATCTTTTGGCGAATACTTGGTATTGGAAGTTAGAATAGTTAGAGGTTCCAGAAATGGAGAACAAAGAAAGAGCAGAAGGAGGCCATCTACCTTTGAGAGAAAAGCACAACTTGGACATTTTCTCTGCCTTTCACTTATTCTTGGAATGTTAATTATGTTTGAAAGTTGAAGTTCATGGACCATCTGGAAAAAAAAAACTGTTTACTTCTCTTTGAGCTTATTTCTCTCTCTTTATTTACAGCCTCATAGCTCCCATTTTATTTCTGTGCTTCCTTATTATTTCTCCATTCTTACCTTTCTTTCTGCATGCTTTGCTTAAGTGCTATCTTATTACACAAGGGTACCGGAGATATACAAGGATATATCATTAGTTTTATAAAGGAAGTCAAAGTGAAAAATGAATTCAATATAACACATTTTGCATTTTGCTTTAAGAACACTTGCCTTTCAGACTAAAGTTTTATTAAGAATTTCAAAGTAGACATCAACCAAATCGCACTTGATATATCTGTGTCTGGAGAAATAACAATCACTTTAGCAGCCCCTATAATTCTTACAGTCCTGACACTGAAGAGATCCTTACAGACCAAGCAATATATTCTAACATACCTGAATGTTCTGCATTTTACCCAGATCTTACGAACTGCAGAAATTATCTGCTTATTAAAGATCAGCACTTGCTTTCTTAAATGCTAGTAACCCTGAAAGTTCTTGCCTTTATTAATAAAGATTGATAGAAAATGGAGAGAAACTAAGTGTGCCCCTTCAAACATCTTATTTTATTTTCTGTTGAGAAGATAGGGGTGAATCAAGTGTATTTGCCAATGAGCAAGAAGCCTTTTTGTTCAGGGAGGCAAAACATTTGGCAAAACCTACTAAAGTCAAGGATTTCCTCACATATGGATGATTTGTCATTTTCATTCCCAGCACCTGAATATGACCATTCAAGTTGTGAGTTTCACCAATCCTCTTTATATCTTTGCATCTCAGTTTCCACATTTGCAAAACAGAAGAGTTGAACAAATACCTAATGCTCCTTCCAGTCCTAATCCTAATAACCTATGGTAACAGCCAAGGGGGGAAAAAATCATTAAAATAAAAATAAATCATTTTCAGGCAGAGACATTCTACATACAAACATAGGTTAATCTTTGAGAATATTTGCTACACACTCTGAAGAATAAAATTAGGGCAGCTACTTCCAACAAATGCATTAGAAATGCATCTTGAAAAGACTTCATAAACAGCATGGTCAAAAGAAAATATTTTCTGACTTACAGTGTTTCTTTGCATTTAAATGTCCTTCAAAATCACATTACTGGCAAGCACCATCTTTGTCTTATGGGGACCTACATGTAACCTTTAGGGTATCCAGGGATACCATAACCCTAAAGAGATAAATAGACTGCATGGACATCAGAGACACTTTCAGGACACTGCACCCCCCAAAAGTAGGACACACATTTTCTCAAGTTTCATTCTCCAGCTGGGGTGGTCAGCGAGGGGAGTTGGTGGTGATCCTTGGGGATTAAAATGATGTAAATGATATGCATATAAATCAATTATTACAAAAATAAAAAAAGAACCCGTTTTGGGTCACAATGCAAATATCAGCGAATTCACGAAGTTTGATATAATACCCAGCATCTTCTCAGACCATAAATGTATCAAAATAAAAATCAATTCTCAGAAGAAAGCAGGGGCCTCTTTTAATACATAGAGTCTGAGCAACACAGTCCTGAAAGACTACTGGGTTCATGAATATATCAAAGAAGAAATCAAAAAATACCTTAAGACAAATGAGAGCATGCACACAGCTACCCAACACTTATAGGAAATACTTTTTAAAATTCTTAAAGACTGGTTCATGGAGTTCATCTGCTGAGTTGTGAAAAGGGAAATCAGAGGAGAGATGAGCACAAGCGATCAAGTGATGGTTCACAGTGGCATGGTGGTGGGAGAACCTTACAGTATAAATTATGTAAAATATATGTTTTACATATATTTTATGTTTATATGTTTTATGTATATTTTGGCTATGGTAACACCCAAAGGGGGGAAGTCATTAAAATAAGTCATTATATATATTTATATATGCAATATATATAATGTATATAATGTAATATATAATGTATATATCATGTGATGTAATATATGATGTATATATTATATAACACACACACCTCGTATATATTACATAATATATACAGTATGTGTATTACATAATATATGCATTATGTATCATATAATATATACACAATGTGTATATATTGCATAATATATACATTATATATGCATTATGTCTACATTATATATTACATATATAAGCCTTCTATATTTACATGTATTATGTGTGTCATTATATGTATTTTATATATGTAAGCAATTAAAAAGTACACGTTTGTATTAAAAGTACACACATTCAGGAGGTAGAACTCTTAAGTCTGTACCGTAAACAAGCTGTTTACAATTTCAATGTAAGCAATGTTCACATGTTTCTTGGGCACCCTAAAACTTGAGCACCATCGGTCTCAGTTGGATGTCTTTGTGAGTATTGCTGTAAATCTGGAGCCATTATCTTTCTCCTCTCCAGCCCTTACTCAGCCCTTCTGAAAGAGAAGCCTTTTACTTAAGGTATTGTCTGTCTCCTGTTTCCTTTCACTCTCTTATTCTAGCAAGGAACAGAAAGAAGCAGCCACTTATTGGACAGCTAATACATACGCAAACCTTGTGAAAGGTCACCTAATTCCACATCAGGTCGCTAGTCCCTCACCCAGACACGAGAGTTTTTCTCATCTTCCCTGGGCCCAGGTCCCCCTTTCTGCAGCCCTTGAACTTTCCTCACTCTCCCCTATCCCTGAATTCTAAAGTTCTAACAGTCTCCAAATCTCCTACAGAGGAGTTTCTCTTAGATCCTTTAAAAGGGAATTTCCTGGGTCCCAGAGGGATGTTTTTCTCTCTGAGGGGACCCACAGGGTTTCATTGATCTGCTAATAATTACTCAACACCTTTTAACCTAGAACAGGGTTATAGCTTGGACTTATATAGCTGAAGCACCAGCTCCAGGCCCCCTGTAGACAGTCCACCCTGCTATGTACCCTCCCCTAGGCCTCCCCACTGCAGCTCCTTTGATTTCCTCTCCCAGATAGGGGAAGGCTGAACAGCAGGCATCTTCTCTTGAGTTCCCTGTTGCCTTATGGCACTGTAGAGATGCTCAGTGAGTATTGGTTTAGTCATGTCTCTTCTTCCATTTGCCACTCCCTCTGAACTCGGCCTTGCCCTACCTGACTTTCAAAATGTCCTCTTTCACCCGCACAGGGACCAGGCTACACATTTCAGACACCCCAGTGGTTTTTCCATGTTATTAAACAGCCAGCGTCTTAGAAAATGCTCACTTAGACTTCTCCTGAAAAAGTGATAGCTTAAAGAAGAGGAGACAGCAGCATATTAGAACTGATGTCTATACTAGATGCTATCTGCACTATTATATTGATGGACTTTCCCGATTAATTTCTTAGCTAATAATGCCCTTAGAGTCTTGAACAATTTAATTTATCCCATTGAAATGCCCTCATTTTTTCTCTGACTATATTGTTAATATTGCTCACAATAAAGAGAAAATTCTGACAGGTTGGAGATGTATAAAGATGAAGGAATAATTCACCTGGATGCTAATTTAGCCTTTTATTTAACCCTTACTTCAGAGGGTTAAACTAGTTGTTATTTTCAATTTTTTTTTCATGCATAGTCATGTGTTTGCTCACATATATGTGTGTGTGTACACCCAAATATTTTAGAAAAATAAATTGCATACATTTTTGTAACCTGCTTTCTTACTACTGACAGGATGATCTTCCATATTCATAAATATTTGCCTATGTCATCACATTGGCCAATGCATAGAATCTTAGGATTTGAACATTGCAATGTATGAATTTATTATCTATGGAATTGATTTCCTATTTTTGTATATTTAAGTTGCTTCTACATTGCTTCAATCATACGTGATGATATGAATAGTCTTAGAAATCTACCTATATTTGGTATGCTTTCCTACTACTTTCTTAGTATGAAATCCTTGCCTTTAAGCTTGTGGATCATAATATTTGCACATTTTAAAGACTTTTATGTATCATCAACTTACCCTTCAGAAATTTTTGGACAATTTAATTTCAGTACATATTTGCTGATTCTGTTTGACGAAGACCAGCAGATTCGTATTGGAAATGTCAGGGTAAATTACCAAACAACCAAGAGAAATATTCTAACATGGTCACTTTACATTTCAATCTTTGTAGCGTTAGTGACACTATCAGATTTATGTTTTAGGCAGCATTAATTTTTATGAATTAATTAGTAAATTGCCAATAATACATGAGTAATGTGGCATTTATTTTATTAACCTGAGGGTAGAGCTTTGCAAAACATTAGTGTTTCCTCTTTGTTTTCTGGATGATGATTTATTTTATTAATTTAGCTTCCCATCCTCAAGTGAATTGTGGATTTTATAGCACAAATCATTCATTTGTATATTCTTAAATGGTTTCTACGGATTAACATGTTCTAAATACAGTTCATGGTAAAGCTCTCAGTCTCTTGCCTAAATTATTCATGTTTTGGGGGAGGCTTTCAGGCAAATGTCTGATTTTACTTTTCCACATGAGTTGTTGTCTCAGTACATTTTACACAAAGGAAACAAAGCGGAAAAATGTTGGAACTTGGTGAAAACAAATCCCAGGTGCACATGAATAAAGAAGCGTAGAGGAAAAGGAGAAGCATATGGGAAGAGGAGCAGGAAGGAACAGATGCCAGATGGAAGGAGTCAATAGAAGAGACTGCCCAGGGTACAGAAATGGAGAAGGCAAAATGTTGGGAGAGCCCTTTCCATTTCTCAAAGCAGGAAGAATTCCAGGACTAGCATGAGTCCCACCAGCGGAATGGTTTATATCAGTCCATGCTCCAGTCTTTTCTACCAGAAATATTAAGACTCGTTGACTCTAACTCTCCAGGATAGAAGTCCATTCCAGTCCATCCCATACCCAAAGTCTCAGTGGTCTGAGTGTGGAAATAAACATGACTGAACACTTCCTTTCCTCAAAACTGACATCCAAACACCCTCCCACCTCCGTATTAAGCCTCGCAAAAGCAGGTAGCTAGATGTTTATGGAGGACTACAGTGCAGTTCACAGTAGGACTGGACGCTGCAGAATTCACCTAGCCAATGTGACTTGTTGGAATCATCAGTTGTCCTTCTAGATACACTGACATACCTCGCTTTCATTATTTTTCAGGTCCCACTTGGAAGCCAGTTCTGACCAGTGGAAACGTCTGCACCTCTCTCTTCAGGAACTTCTGGTGTGGCTGCAACTGAAAGATGATGAGCTAAGCCGCCAGGCACCCATTGCAGGCGATTTTCCAGAAGTTCAGAAACAGAATGACGTTCACAGGGTAGGACATTTTTAATCTTAGTGCCTTGTGGATACTCAGCACACAGTGACTATTTTAAAATATGTTTTGATTGAAATTAAGTTGAATAGAAGTCTTTTTTACTCCTCTGGTCCAAGGGTCAAAGATAAATAAGGCAAGGCATTATATTTTAAATGTCAAAGATGTCTGCATCAACAATATCCTTTGAGAAATTCCCATCTCTTTTGGTGATTTTAAAAAATATTTAATTATGGAAAATATTAAACATATACAGAAGCGGACAGAATCCTAGAATAAACACCCATGTGTTCATCAAAACTTCCACAATGGCCCATTCATAGCCAGTCTTCCATCCCTGCCTCTATCCTGTCCTTCATTATTTTGGAGCCAATCTCAGGCCTGGATCATTTCATTCATAAATAATTGAGAAAGCATCTTGAAAAGATAAGATTTCATTATTTGAAAGTAACCAGGGTGCTACTATAATACTTTTTAAATGGCAGTAACTTTGTCTTAACCATTATCCAGTCAGTAGCTAAACTTTCCTCTCTCACATATATGTCTAAATTGTTTTAGCAGGTTTTTGGTCTTGATTTAAATAGAATTGAAATAAGGTCTACATTTTGCACTTGGTAGACATCTCTTAAATGCCTTTTATTCTAAACTTTTTTATTCTGGAATAATTATAGACTCACAGTAAGTTACAAAATTAGTACAGAGTTTCCCTGTACATTTCACCCATTTGCTTCTTTTGGTTGCATTGTACAAAACCAGAGAACAATAATTATTGTCACTTCAACATAGAATCATAAAAAATGGCAGTGATGGTAAAACACAATTCAGACTGGATACATTTCGATCACTTAGCAGCCAGGTGTGGCTAATGACTTCCCACTGGACATTGCACTTCCACGGCTTTGGTCATATCCGGCTTTCACTTTTGCAATGTAACTGCTTCATGAGTAGCAGTATATTCTTCCATTATCAAGAGGTACATATGAGTTCGTTCCTCCTGTTTGTGTGTAATTTTGTCAACTGTTAATGGTTAACAGCTGAGGTTGCAGTACAATAATTGCCTAGCCCATCATTTTCTCTTCATTTACTAGCTGGAGGACTTCTGTGAAAATAAAAGGTTCATTCATGCGCTATTTCCGCATCTCGAATACCACTAATAGAGGCTAGGATAAGACTTTATCAGTTTTCAGAATCACTAGTTGTTCGTAGTATCATGGGACAGTGATCAGTTGTTTCTTTTTGTTCCTTTCTTATTATCGTTCTGCATCTCTACTAGATTCAGAGTGTGGAAGACAGAGATTTGACCTTTCTCACCTTCAAGATCCTAGTGCTTAGGAAAATGTCTGGCCTCCAGTAGAAACTGATAAGTGTTTTTGAAGTGAGAATAAAAGTTCATGAACAGAAATGAATAATAGCAAGCCAAGTAAATTACTACTGAACAACAAAAGCTTGATAAAATGGTGCTGCTTTTGTATGTTCCACACTTGAAGGAAAGATCACTATGGAGACACAGCCAAAGGTGGCATCTGGAAGAAATGTCAAGGGTTTCGATTATTTCAGAGAAAAGGGTATAGGAGATTACAAAAAGGGAAGAGAGCATGAGGGAAGGCCCAGGAATCTTTGTAAAAACTTGCTAAGGAAACTGCCAATTTCTCCGTTGACCTTTCCTCTTCATACCACTCAGTATATTAAATTAGATTTTGTGGTATCATGGAATATAATGTGACTTTTTAAATGTTATAACTGTAAGTAGTCAAAACCTTTTGTTGTGTATGTAAAAGGATGTTCGTTGAGGATGGGCATTTTAAATACAGTACGTTAAAGTGACCTATTGAAATAAGTCTAAATTTGTATACAATGTATAATTTTCCTCAATTCTGGAAACCCAAGAAGATGGATCACTGAACAAGTGCACTAAGAGTCAGCAGACTGAGATTTTAGTTCTTCTTCTATAAGTTAGATTATGTTTTCTACTGTTTTATGCCTTTGAAATGAATGTCCCATCTCTTATTATAAATAGCTTTACTACCCCTCATTATTGACTTTGGTGGCCTGCTAACAGAGACAAAATGTTAGTGCTCTTTCTTATCCTCTTCCTCAAGACTCTCATGACCACTGGCATGTTTTTGGAAGGCATTGATGCTACAGCTTTGGGTAATGTGCACCAAATTTGATGTTAATTGTTCCCCACAAGACCTTTTCAGATGCCATCTATTTATTAACTTTTCTTGATGTATCTGCCCTCTGATAACTCTGTTCTATTCATTAATTTCATTGCTCCTCTGCCTTTACCTCCCTCCAAGTCCAACTCAGGGTCAATAATCAACTATTTTAATAACTCTTTTCCAATACCCCTGCTCCATTGCCTTTTGTTGGTGCAATGGAGAAAACGCCAAAGCTTGGAGAATCTAATTAAATACTTCCCTCTCTCCAAATAACATGATAGCTGCATAGTACCTTTCAAGATGGCTAACCTCCATGCTTCCAGTGGCAACACATCACTGGAGTAAATTTGCTTTCAGAAAATATCTTGATTCTGTCAACTATCCATACTGCCTTTTTTTTCTTTTATCCACTTCTCCATGATCCTTTTAGGTGGGGTTTTAATATGATGGTCCTCTTTCTGAAACCTTTTCAGCCCACAGTAACCCCCTCATAATTTCCTGGCTTTATACTTGGCTCAGACATCAAACTTTTTCCTCAAATGCCCCATTTGACCAGACCTCCCCTGATGCATTCACATAACACAGTCTACTTTCCCGTCCTATAGCTTAATAGTTTTTGTCACCAAGTATACATTTGATCCATGACAGCCACCATCATTAAATCATGTCCTCCAAGGACAGTGGAAGAAAGTTGTCATTTTCATATCTAGCACATAAAACGTACCTAGTACATGGTAGAATGGATAGATACAGGGGTAGGGGCAATGTACTTAAGGAGGGCAGAAGCAATGATGATAGAGGAAGGGGGCGGGGACATGACAACCAATGAACTAATCTTAACTGTGTTTATTCTGCTCTAGTTATTGAGACTAAACACACAGAAAAAAGAATCATGATGCTGCTTTCTCACTTGCAGAATTTCTCTCTATATTGCCAACTAAGCATCCTCCCATATTGAGTGGTGTTACTGAGATGCCCACTGTTCTTACATGTGATCTGGCCCATGGCTTCTCTTTGTATCCTTAAGGAAAATTCTTGGCACAGTGCACTCTCCTCCCTCAAAGAACATCATCACTCTTAAATGTGGATGGCAGGACCATTCAGGACCGTCAGTACTACATTTTGTCATATGTGTGCCCTAGCCCTTTTCAGTGATGGCATGAGTGCCTGCTTAGAATCACTCTTGTATCCTGGACACAGAAAGAAGAAAAGAAAATTCTTGAAACTGGGTCCCCCATTTGGGCTTTCTGAACTCACTGAGGAAGAGAGAACAGAAACACAATAGCAAAATACCCTGTTAAGATCTGATCTTTAATAAATTTCTGTATTTGTGGACTTGTTTTTCTTGCTGTTTCCAGGATGATAAGTTGTCTTGCACTTTCTGGGTTTCTTGATTCAAATGTGGTTTATATAGACTGATTGGTGTCAGGATGGGTCAGTGGTTATCATAAACTTGTTCCCTATGTATTTGGTTTATAGCTTTTTTTAGAATAACCAGTTTGCTCTCTATTGTAAATTATTAATGCCCATGTTTTTTGCTTTTCATGGGACTACAAATCCTATTAAAATGTCCAAAGTTAAAACTATTATCACATCTATTTTCACTTTTCTATATAAATCAAGATATTTATAGGCAGGTCATTTATATTTATTTTGTATATCATTTCAGATTCATGATAAAATTTTGTCACAAAATATCACATGGCTGAGACTCTTTTCCGAAAGTGAAAATGTATAATCAGTCTCAATAACTGTGACAGAGGGGTATTTGCTTTTCCTGTAGGTAAAATTCCAAAACAGTCCACACAGGTAGTTGGGGACTGCAGTCTCACTCCCCAAAGCAATTTTCACACCCCTGGGGGTGGATCTATGTTCCCCAAACCAGCTGGGCAGCATAATAACTGCAACCTAAATGGCTTTCCAGACTAATTAATAAAATAATGTTCCATATGCGGTGAAGTGTTATAAATAATTAAAGCTCAAATGTGCCTTAGCAAATATAAACTGACCAATTTTTATATCTTTTGAATACATTATCCTGGCTTTTACAGTTCCTCATTACTTGCCTCACTAGACTGACTCGTTTTCAATTAGAGTGTATTATTCTGGTCCAGATATATTTTTAAAACTGACTTCCTTTGTTTTACTTGAGCAGTCACTAAAGTGATATTTATTACTTGTCTACTTCTGTGATTAACCTAGAGAGAGTTTTAAAGGAGCAACTCATAGTTGAAGATTTCTAGGGAGAACTGCAATAAAGCATGAATGTATTTAATTTCCTTCATCCTACCCCCAAATCCAAATGGAGATTAGGTCTGGGTGATAAGAGCACTGTAGGTAATGACTTTTTGTTTGCATTTTTACTAATGAAATTGTTTGTCATTAGGTTTTCATCTTTCAATTTAAAAACTCTGTAATTCCTTCCCTAGAGACCATTAAGTATACTTCCAAAGCTTTCTGAGATTATCTGGTGAAGGCTTAGATAGAAATAATCAATACATACATTATTCACACAGTGAACAGAATGCCATTACTATGTGGATGGTGTTGACAAATGAAAAGGCTTGAATAAAGTAGTTTACTTGTTCGTGTGTCAGGTGATATATTATGCATGTTCAGTTTCCTCAGAAGTCACCACAAAGTGGGGAAGAGGTTCAGGAAATCAATAAAATGATCCTGAAATCACATCGTAGATTATACATTTATATAAGCTAATTCTGTTATCAATAATGGCTGGCTTACTTTAGGTACATGTTAGTAGATGTGTAAGTTTGATGAATTCTCTGTGTTTTCTTTCCACAAATCCAGAAAATGTATTTGGATGCTCTGTGTGAACATTAAGATTCAAGTCAGTTATCTTTTTTTTTTTAATGTGTTGTTCCCTATCACTTCTGAAAAGCAACCAAAATGGTTTGTGATAGTGATTCATTTCAACATTCAATGACCTGGCCTCTTGGAGTTTCCAAACAAGTCTGGTTTTCCTGCAAAGTTCACGTTTAGCTATATCTACTCTAAGATGTCTGCTTGGCTATGCTGAAGAAAATAGACATCTTTTTGATCTTTTCTTCCTTGCTAATGGAGTAAGCTACTTTTGTATAAGTTTGATATTTTATGCAGTCATATTTAGGAATGCTGAATAGAAAAGATTTCAAATTATTTTTAGAACTACATTTCCAGGCATTTGAGGAAGTTTTCTGAAAACTAGCTATATCATCAAAACTTGAGAACAGAGTCATCTAGGATTTGCTACTTTTCTTTAATGACTATGATAACATAAAGTCTGAATAATTTACAAATTGACTTTGCTACCAAAGTCCTCCTTGTAGGTTGAAATATGTTGATATCTTGACAAATATCCTTAGAAGTAATATTTGTATAGTGCTTTGCCTTTACAAAATACTTTTCTGTACATTATTCATTGCCTTACAGATGAAACCCTGATCTTTCTGTGTTCTTCTTTTTCCCCAAACAAAATTATTTTAGGAAAAATTGTACCATAACTCAGTCTTAGAATTTATTGATTCTTTCAGTAATTATTTACCGAGTGCCTACTCTATGCCAGGGGCTGAGGATACAGTAGTGAATAAAATGGAGCACTGCCTCCATGGATCTTCAAATTTTTGTAAGGAAAATATACAGTAAACCAGTAAATTAATATATCAGATCATGTTAGGTCAATGCTACAAAGAGAAAATAAACAAACCAGGGATGGTAAAAGATTAAAGAGGAGTGGCTTACGTGAGGAGGTTATCTTTTCATCTTTTTAAAGTAGATTCATGTAGGGACTACCCTCTGCCTTCCTGCTAAGGCTTATGCTCCTGTCTTTTTTCTCCTGGTCCTAAGAAGCCAAACCCCCCCCCCACATATATATGAGAACAGGTTATTAGGGGACAGTTTGCATATTTGAACCCCTTAGATTTCTGCCCCCTATTCAGGATGGACTCAAGTCTCCACCAAGGACTGGAGGCTCTAGCACTCTGACGACATGACCCTCGTTCTCTCTCTTCACTGGTACACCCCTCTGCCATTCAGGATCGTAGCCTGGGTACAAACAGACATACAGGAGGAGAGCCTTCTTAGCCATTCTCATCACCCTCCTTATACATCCTCCCCATCTCCTCTTCCTCCCTCGCAAGAGGAAAAACAGAGTGCATCCAGGCCCTCTCCTCAGAGCCTTCACAGTCTAGCACCTATAGGTCCTGAGAATAAACATGGAATTTGGGGGGATGTTACGATTATGCCCACTCAACTCTTAGCAGAGATAGGGGATGGCAGGGCCATGGATGTGGGGCCTATGCCTCCCTCTGCTCCCTGCCAGCTCACAGCCTGCACCACCTTCCTGCCTTCACTGGCTGACCTTGTCATTTGTCTACTCCTGGCATTCCCTCAAAGCCCAGTTTGGGTATGTGTCCTAAGGGTTTGTAAGTTAAAAGAATAAATAAACTATCTTTTTTTTTGAGGTAACATTGACTTACAACACCATATATGATTCAGAAGTACAGGTTCACATCTCTTCAGAATAATGTTACCGTACCATACTTATCATCCAAGCACACTTAATGCTCCACTGTAGTCCATTGGATTTCCCATCTCCATTTACTTCCTGCCCTTGCCCACCCTCTTCTTTTGGTAACCTAGATTTTGTTGTCAGATTTCTGGGATTTGTTTGGGTTTAGTTTTGTCTGTTCTTCCTTTCTCTCCTTTCTATTCCACATATGAGTAAAATCATTTGTCCTGATGAAATTATATTTGAGCAAAGGCTTCTATGAGTGAGTGAGTCAATCAAGGACAGTACATGAAGAGTATTTCAGGTAGAAGGAGCAACAACTGCAAAGGCCCAAATGTGGGGCCAGGTTTGGGTGTTTAAGAAATAACAAGTCTATCTACTGGTAGGCTATAGTGAGGTGTTTTATAGAGAACTGATGGTAGGAGGAACAAAACTAAAATCAGGGAGAAAGTTAGGAGGATGTCAAAGTCATCTTGGAAGGTGAGAATGATAACTTTGACTAGAATGGAAATTATAAGGTGAAAAATTATTTGATTCTAGATATATTTTGAAGGTAGAGCTGATCGAACATAAGATGGATAGGATATGGAATGTGAGAGAAAGTGAAGCATCAAAGATGACTCTGAACAAATGGGGAAATGAAGATGACATTTATGGAGACAGGAAAGATTTTGAAATGATCATGGATGAGGGTATGTAAGTGGAATGAATCAAGAGTTCCATTTTGGGATTATGTTGATAGATGGAGACAAATGGTGTGAGTCAGAAATTATTCACCACTGACACTTGACAATCTCAAACTTTGAGCATCATGAGAATGGATATAAGTCAAATTGTCACCAAATTTCCTAATAATTCATTCATATATACTGTTGCTGCTGAATTCGACTCCAGAATTTAGACTTGGCTCAATGACCTTACACCAAATTCTCCAAATGACCTTGGAAGCATATTCAGTTTTCAGGAGTGATTTCTCAAGGACAGCTCAAAGCTACCCAGTGTTGTCAGTAGAAAGTGTCCTTCCCAGTGGTTGTTGGAAGCAGCCCAACCTTAGGATTGAGGATCAAACAGCTGTTCAAGATGCTGCGTGGGCAGTAAACCATTCCCCTATAGTCTCACAGGTCTATGAGAGGGCTGGAGGACTCTATTCTGGCCTATGCCCTTGATCTCAGAGAACATAACTTTTGGTTCAAAAGACTTCCCAAAAAAAGACATCTCCACAAGGAATTTATTAAACACATTTTTCCCTTAAACAATCAAAAATGTTTTCTCATTGAGCCCAATTAGATTGTTTTTTAAGATCAGACTTAAAAATGTCAGTTTACTTTTCAACTTTGTGATAAATTGATTCAATCTCATTTATAAATTAGTGCCGTTCACTATCAAAAGCAATGAATAGATATATTGGATATTACAATCCCTTTTCATTTTTATTCAGAAGTAGAGTGAAAATATGGTGAAACTTTTTCCATCTTATTTAAACAATAACAAGCCCTACAAAGCTAACTGTAGAATTGAGTATACAAGAAGGGGAAGGAGAGGGGACCCAATGAACTATGGTAAAGGATTATGGGTGTGGTATAGTACCAGACATCAGAAGAGATGTGATCTTATACCCCTGTATTATATACATTGTTGTAAACCAGTGTTACCATAATTAGACAAATAAATAACAGTAATCATATCCTCAAACTCATAGAAAATGAGTAGATTGGTGGTTACTGGGGCTAGAGGGGGAATTAGGGAGTTGTTCAACAGATAGGAAGTTTTAGTTATGGAAGATGAATAAATTCTAGATATCTATTCTGCAATACCAAATTGTGCATTAAAACCTTGTTAAGGTGGTAGCACTCATGCTAAGTGTTTTTACATAAGAATAAAAAGATGATTATGACCTTTCTTTATAGCCCATGTGCCCCATTTTTATAACTTCTCTTATACCAGTTCTCTTGAATATATATTAAAGGAATGCTTTGACTTTCTTCTAGTTTTTGTTTTGTTTTATTTTTTAGTCCTGTTGGCATTTCCTTCCACTTTCTGTTTCCATGTATCCCTATGACATTGCCTTGATCCTTACAAACAAAATTCCTGCCACTCCAGTTTCCACGCTTCTGAATCTTGCCCTTTTCTAAATTCTTGGTTTTGAATTAATTGGGCATTGACTGTCCCTAAGTCAGCATTTAATAAAATGTTTCTAATGTGTTTTTGAGACTAATAAATATGGTAGCTTTTAAAAGGAATAAGGTCATTATGGTGACAGAATATATTCACTTGCTTTATTATCAGAAGTAAAAACAATGCAGGAGGCATGCCGATAAGTAGAAATAATATCAAAAGTAAAATGATAATGTAGAATGACAAAACTATTAAATACTTGTCAAATTTCAGATTTGGTTGTGTTAATATTCTTGTTCTGTGTGTCCACCTAATAACTGTCTGTTAAACTATCAGATAACTTTAAACTTTAGAGACTGTTTAGTGTTCGCTCATCTCCTAGCTAATACTGAAGACTGGAAAAGAGGCCTCAACCTATAGTTCACACCATGGGAATTCTGAGTGGACACGAGCTTCTCCTTCAGGGAAGAAATCGGTAGAATTAAGAAGGCAAATCTCATGAAGTCACTTTACCCAATAACCCAAAGTTACACCCAGTTTAGTTCTGGAACATAAGTAGGTTCAAAATAGTATCTCACACCTATGAAAATGACCCATATAAAAAAGACAAGAAACGGCAAATGCTATTCAAGATGTAAAGAAAAGGGAACTCTCCTACACTGCTAGTGGGGATGAAAACTGGTACAGTTCCTATGGAAAGCTATATGGTGATGTCTCAAAACATTAAACATGGATCTGCCATTTGACCCATTGATGCCACTCCTGGGCATCTATCCAAAAAATTTAAAAAAAAAATTAATTTGAAAGGAAACTTATATTCCCATGTTTACCGCAGCACTGTTTACTACAGCTAAACTATGGAAACAACCTAAGTGCCCCAGAAAAAACAAGTGGATCAAGAAGATGTGGTACATATTTATAAAGGGAATACTATTCAGCAACCAAAAAGATAAAACTTGTGCCATTTGCAGCAAGAAGGATGGAGCTTTAAAGGATAATACTAAGTAAAATATGTCAGAAGAAGAAAGATAAATATTGGATGGTGTCACTAATAAATGGAATATAAAATAATGAAATCAATATTCAAATAAAGCAAAAAGATTAACCCTTGGTAGCTGACTATATAACTGAAACATCCAAGGAAGTGGAAATGAGGGATGAGAAAGAACAAAGAGGGAAGGAAGTACAATGGTCTATGGTGCTGGAATATGGGTAAGTTGGTGGTGGGTTAAACTATGATGGTAAAAACTGATAAGGTTACCCCAGAATTAGCTCAGTTAAAAAAAATTAAAAACAGTATCTCAATTTTTTCCAATTGGTAGCAATATTTTTTTAATGTCACAAGACTAGGCTTTCCCCCTTGAGCATTTTCTGCATCAAAATCAACGAAGCCTTATATATGCATTAAACTTTCTATGTGTTCTTTTATGCAGCTATATTTATTGCTATCTGCTATGTGCCAAGTTGTATTTTTTTATATTTTTACTTATATTGCTGATATTTTAACTTATATTTTTTACTTATTTTTTTTACTTATATTTACTTATATTTTTTCCATTAGTAAAGCAGTCTAGGAGAGACGATCTCTCAAGGTGTAAAGTGCCACCTTCTAACAAACCTATGGCCAATTAATAAACAGAAAGTATTGATTACAGTATATTGAACTGGATGTTAGAATTCAGATAGGAATTAGAATACCCCCTCTCTTTTACAAATGAGGATGCAGAGACTCAGGAAGACTTTATGACCTGCTGTAGATCACAAGTCAGGTTTGGGGGTGTTGTTTGTTTGTTTTCACAATTCAAGTTTTGACTCAGTGGAAATCTACAGTTTCCTATCTGTCTTCTGGGGGCAGTTTGTCTCCCAGGATGGTTGACAATTTTGGAAATAACATATAGACTTTTACTCAGATGTCAGTCTGAATAACACAAATCTAACCTTGACACCTTAATTGGAATTTAGGTAGAATTCAAGTCCATGGAAATTGTACAGGATTGAAAGTCAGGGCTGTTACTTGCAGTCATAATAATAGGACCTGCATTCAGTCTCGGTGAAAACACCATTGCTTTTCCCACTTTAACATCAATACCGGTGCCCAGCTCTATCATCTTGCTCTCTTCTCTTCGGTGCATCACCCGAATCAGTATCTCTTCTTTCAATCCCTCTACACATGGTTCTACAATGCTCTATTTTCAGTATTAGTAGATATCTGTGATATCCTTCATCCTATTTTTTTTTCTGCAAGCAGGAGGGACAGGAACAAAACTCAAATCATCAATGATTTGGTTCTTCTCCGTTACTTTCAGTTTCTGAGTTCCTTCATGGCCATTAGGGATTTTCCATGTATACGGCTTCCAAATTATAATTCAGAGACCTTTTATTTTCCACTATCACTCGTAGCCTGGCTTAGGTATTTCAGTTTTTGTATTCTAAACGACTCATGAAATGATGGTCTTGGATAAATTCAGATTTTCTGTACCTCAATTTGCAATGAAAATTATTCCTGGTATCAAAGTATCATAGCAATCATACCTGTCACCCAAGCTATGTGTTCCTTGAGGACAAAGATCTGTTCCCTATATTGTTCCTACTTTATATGTAAATATAAAGACTCAAAATATATAACAGACTCAAAATAATTGTTTTCCAATGAAGTCATTAATTAGCTAGCAATCAGTCACCAACTTGGTTAGGATTTTTGATTTATAGATATTTTGCATCCTATAATTTAATATTTGAAATAAATGAACTTCCTTTGGGATGTATTACTAGTGTAATTTTGTGGTACCTGCTTCTTAGAAGTTTATTTGTGAACCTTAAGAAGCTGAAGGAAAAATACAATTTAGTTTGCCTAATTTTTTCTCATTCATGGACTAGAATATCATTTTCTTTTCACACAGATGTTCTAAGTCATTAGTAGTTGCTTCTAATTCTTCTGCATCACTATGTAGGAGATAATAGCAGACCCCAGACTACTTATCTTGGAAACATGAAGAGGAAGGTATGGGGGAGAGAGTACATTTTAATCTGTTCAGAAGATTCAAGAAGTATATCTTAAGATTGGAATATTGACATCTAAAGAGTCGAAAGATGTATTTTGTGTATGGGAGAAAAGCTCTAGATCTAACGCCTTTTCCATATTAGTTCATGAATGCACCAACTTGTCTGAATTGAAATATCAATCATAATTTCAGAGACAAAATCAGTGTTGCATAGGCATATACATTTTCCAAGTGTCATTTTAATAGACTTTCAAATCATCAAGACTCTTGACACGCAATACACTTGTTTCTGTTTAAAAATGGTTCCATTTTTCTTCTTTTAAAGTGTGATAAGCTATCATAACTTTCAGTTTATGGTAAGATGATATCAAACAATTGAGTTTCCATTACTATAAAGGAAATTCTTCGTAGTCTTTGTTGTTGTCATTGTTTCTACTGCATATGTCTGTGACTTTTAAATTCCACACTACACAGACCACTGATGCCCATAGCCTAAAACAGTGTCTGCTATATAATAGTTGTTCAGATGTACTTAAACAAATAAATAGATGAGGATCCCTCATGTAACCAGGTTTAAAATGACATATTCCTATTATAGACGTTTCCATTTACACCAAACATTACCGTTTTCTTTATCTCATTTCCTTGAATTAAGCATTCTCCCCATTTTACCATTTCTGGAATTTAATCAAAATCTTCCTAAATTTTGAAGATAAAGTCACTGAACCCTCTCTTCCATCTACTTTCTTAATTTCAGGCAACAATGTGAAAATAATGGTGCTTGTGTCTTTGTCATGACAGAACTTCCTTTGTCTTTTCTTTAGACTCATTTTCATCCTCAATGACTCATATTTAAGAAATGAACTGTGCAGCTGTGGTATTGCTAAGCCCTTGGCAACAACTCGAGGCACAAACAAGTGATGTCTTACAATGGACAGATAGTCCTTTGCCTTGAATTATTTGCTGTTTAGTTTTAACAATGGAAATGCATCATCATTTCTATTTATTCATTTATTTATTTTCCTGTATTGAGATAACACTGGTTTACAGCACTGTATGTGATTGAGGGAAATAAGTTCACAATTCCTCAGATGTATGTCTTTGCACCACCACCCCCATCCAAGCACCCGTACTCTTTTATCCCTTTAACCTAGGCCACTGTGCCCCCTTCCACTTGTTTCTGCCCCTTTCTTTCTACTTCCTCTAGTACCATTAATTCTGTATCTCCATTTCTAGAGCTTATTTTGATTTAATCATGTCAGTTCCACTGTGGTTTTGTTGTTGTTGATAGTTTTCTTTATAGTCCAAATGTGTGAACTCATCGAGAATTTGCATTTCTCCTTCTGACATTTCATTTAGTATAACCCCCTCCAGTGCCAGCCTTGTTGCCACAAATGGCAAGAGTTCATAGTCATTTTGTTTCGTTTTTAATATAACTGAGTTGTATTCTATTGTGTATATGTATATCACATCTTCTTAATCTACTCATCTGTTGGGTACATAGGTTGCTTCTATAGCCTGCCTATTGTAAACAGTGCTGTAATGGACATATGCTCATGTAATTTTAGTCCTTGCCTATATGAATGATTGTAGACACTCAATGGAAATTAAATTAGTGAGAGAATGATTCCTAGATAGCTCTTTCTTCTCCCTACTGTCAGATCTTAATATTTACTTCCTTCTAGAAGAATGTTATCTCCCAGACCTGTGCATATCACACAACATCATCTTGTTCTCCATAAAGTCTCCCTTATATCAGTTTGGGTTTTTAATATTCATCTTTATTAACTTTATCCTGAATGAACACATGAGATTTTCTGGATCAGAGACAGATTTCTTTTAATTTCCTCATGGCAACTCTTGTCACCACCTTCCTCCCTTTGCCCTAAACCTTACCTCCAGGGACACATGATGAGAGCTGATAAATTTTTGTTTTCTACATGAGTGGCTGGGTTCTTCTAGGCAATAACCAGAAAAAAAAGGAATTTTCTCCACTTCTCAAGGAGAAGGCAGTTGTCCCCTTCTCCTCCGCCAATCATTCCTTTATAAACATAGTGGATCTGATTCATAACTCTGGCTTCTTCAGAAGCAGCTAGTCATATGTCTCTGAGGCTTTACAAACTAGAAATGTTTTCAAGGCCTGGACTTCTTGTTTTTGAAGCGCAAATGCCTAGAGAGATAGCTCCACCGAGCTTTCTGAATAGCTGGAGTCTAACCTAGGAATTACTCTGGCCTATCGCCATGAGGTCCCCTTGGATCAGAGAAATTAGGTAGGTCAATAGCTACAGATTTAGTTCTCATGGAATGAGAAGGTTCTCTTTTTGTAGATACACTGAGAAATCCAGGAGAGTGTATTTGTTCACATTTAGTTTAATTGTAGCTAATATTTGCTAATCTACACAGTATAGAAACTAGAAGTCATTCTTGGACCTTCCTTTCTCTTATGTGCAGCATCTATTCATTCGCCAATTTCTCACATCTCTACTGTCTAAATATTTTGCTGGTCTAGCCCTGGATTTTTTGTGGTTGTTTTTTCCTTTGTTGTTACTGTTGTTTTTCTCTGGGACCATTACCCTTGGTCAGAGTCTTACAATCTTTCACTGAGTTCTTACAAATAAATGCCTCCTAACTGGTTTCTCTGGTTCCTTTTCTGCCTTACTCAAATCCATACTCTGTATTTATGTTAGGGGGATCTTTCTGAAGTGCATATGCCCATGCCACTCTCTGCTTAAATCCTTTCAAACATTACTGATTACCTAGGCTTCTCAGTAGGGCCCACATTGTCACAGACAGACTGAGTTTCACATTGTGGCTTAAAGGTCTAATGTAGTTTGAGATAATAACAGCGTTTGCTACCACTCTGGACATGTCCTGTCCTAGTGCTCTGTTCTGGTAACACTGGCCTACTTGAGATCACTATGCAAGCTACTGTATATTATGTCCTATGTCTTTGCACCTGCATTTTCTTCTTCCTGTCCTCTACAAACCTGTGCTTCCCTGGCCAACTCAATTTCATGCTTTGGAATTCTCCAGGAGTACTCTCTTCTCCAGGAACCACTTCTTCTATTTCTTTTCCCATATTGTGCAAATCTATAGCACTTGCCACATAGTATTGGTAGTATTGATATTGCTTATGATTTGACTCTTCCACTATGTAAGTTCCAAATAGGAGGGGGCTGTTTGCATTAACTGTCGTATTTCTAGTCTCCAGTTCAATGGTTGACACAGAGTAGTTCGATCATAGGAAACTTTAGGACTTGAAAAATTAGTAATGTCAGCATCAATTACCGCCTGTCAAGTCCAAATGGAGAGGTGAGGCAAAGTAGTAATTTTGGGGATGTTGGAAAAATTAGTTATGAGAGAAAATATAGGAATACAAGAAGTGTGTACACATATACACAACCATGCAAGCATATGTACCTGCATATGCACACACACAGATTTCAAATGAATATTAAAGGGAGAATCAGCTTTACACGTAAACCTTCCTATTCTGTATAATTTCAAGAGTGCAAGAAGATTATTCTACAATACAGAAATTGCACTTAATAGAACTTCATTATTATGGTTCAAATGCCTTCCCTCTCTCCCTACTGAACAGTAAATAACTGTGGAAGATGAATCTTTTTTCTAAGTAGCAGACTCAGGATTCCTTTGAATGGTGAACAGCAGTAGGATATTATTTATAAATGTATCATACCATACAATTCTGTAGCATTCCTGTAACATAATGATGTATCTGAAATCTAAAGGAGAGATACTGCTTATTGTTCTCCCAGTCACATAACAGGGCTTAAATTCAGCAGGCAACATGGCTAAAACGGAGATAGAATTGAAAAAAGATATGCCCTTAGATCGAAGTAATTATTATCACTGTTGTTTTTACACTGATCTATTAGCCTTTATGTGGTACTTGATACTTAATTAACTTCTCTTCTCTTTTAGGATTGCAAACTCTGCATCAATAACCATCTTTGATGGTTTGAGAATATCTGTTAGTTTATACCAACCTCACAGGATGCATTATAGTCATAGCACTTGATTATATGTTAATTTTATTATTTCTACTTTGTTTCTAGTGTGGTAGTTTTCTTCCTTCTATTGATCCAGAAACTTTATGAAGACAGAAACTATGCATTTTGCTTTTATTTTAATCACCTATATCAAGTAAGATTATGGATTCGAGATTAAAATTGATAACTGGCCTATATAACTTCAAGATACCTACTCTAGGTCTACCAATTTATAGAAACTTGTTCCCACATTACCTACCTACCTCCCTTCTACATTAAAACACTTCTGCCATTCTAAAAAAAAGTCACAGTGGACAATGAAGTCAATTTTGTTCAAAAGTATTGAGTTGCATCCTTTACTGTTAATACGTCATTTTCCCCACCCGTTGTCAGACATTTTGGCAGAACTAACAGGTGATTATGAACTGGATTGATTCAGTAAAGCATAAATTCTTCTAAATGGCCCTTCCGATTTTCCTTCATGTCCTGCATATTCATTCATCTGAGTATGTTTAAATCTTTCATGTCCCTGTTAGGGTTTTACAATATGTATCTTACAACTTTAGCAATAGATTTCAAGTTTGGCAGTCAAGTTACATAAATAACTCGTTCTTAATGAAAGGGCATTAACGTATCCTGAGAGTTCCATCCTTTCCAGAAAAATTTTACAAATACCATGGTTTCCTGATTACCAGGAAAATCCACATAGCTTTCTTTATCATTTTATGACTAACAATATATAAATAAGGAAGATAGTAATTGACCTGGGAACCAAGTTTTGAGCACCCAGGATTAATTTTGAGAAGAATGCCACAAGCCAAATAAACATTTCTTTTCATCTCATTTCACAGGCCTTCAAGAGGGAATTGAAAACAAAAGAACCTGTAATCATGAGTACTCTTGAGACTGTACGAATATTTCTGACAGAACAGCCTTTGGAAGGACTAGAAAAACTCTACCAGGAGCCCAGAGGTAATTGGATGTGGAAGTGTAATAACATATTGATAGAAGGATCGGTGGTGACAGAGCAACCCATCCATTCTTGCTGTCAGGGTCTAGATAGCTCTCATATTTTTCTTAAGTTAAATAGAATCAATTCAAAATAAACATAGATGTTGAAGAAGAACAAAGAATCATAAACAGTCATGCATAAATCTGCTTGCACATTCATAAATAAACATTAAAAGAGATTAGTGATCAGTTATTGAAACATTTAGAAAATAATAAGCAAAAGAGATTATCTGTGAGTAAGAATTCTATTGTGACAAAGACTACAAGCTAATTTTCAATTTAAGAGCCTGACTGAAGTAAATTAGAGCTTGTGGTGTGCATCGTCACATTTTTCTACTCAATTGCTTAAATGAACCTTGGTTGATCTGATTGATATATAAGTAGAACAGACTCACTCAGAAAGATAGACTTTAGAGACGCTCAACGATATCAAATTTTATGCCAAAGTGTAAAAGAGCCATTAACCAGTAGTTTGGACTCTTGTTAAACTGTGCTCTCTTTTTCTTCTGGTATGACCTTTTCAACAATGTTTTCCTTTTTAAACAAAAATGAATGTGTCCTAAAACCTTGACATATTACCAATTTAGAGCTTCCTCCTGAGGAGAGAGCCCAGAATGTCACACGACTCCTACGAAGACAGGCTGAGGAGGTCAACACTGAATGGGAAAAATTAAACCTCCACTCTGCTGACTGGCAGAGAAAAATAGATGAGGCCCTCGAACGACTGCAGGAACTTCAGGAGGCAACGGATGAGCTGGACCTCAAATTACGTCAAGCTGAGGTGATCAAGGGTTCTTGGCAGCCTGTGGGTGATCTCCTCATTGATTCGCTCCAAGATCACCTCGAAAAAGTCAAGGTACCGTCTCTTGTTTTATCTCACAGCCCTTTGGGAGACTCAAAAGAGGTTCTGATTTGAACTGGAAGGCATTATTTTCTTATCACAAAATTCAGACTCGAGCCCGTAAGCAATAGAAACCAGTATGAGTTTCACAAATTCAGAACCTTCTTGCATGTGGTATTTTCTCCAAAAGAAGGCAGTGATCAAATCATCTGATTCTCTTCAATAATATGAAATGAAATATTAAAGAGTTTTGGTGTCTGTATTGCTAGAATCATATTGTTGTTGTTGCATCCCATAGGTTCTAATAAGCCAGTGTCTTCCTTTACCATCCTCTCTGGGTAATTTTTTATTTCACCTTTGGTTTCCTCATTGACCAGCAGTATTGAAGGAATCTAATTTAGCTTTTTCATTCCTTCCCTCAGTTACTGCTTATGATCCACCACACAATGTGCTCTACTTGAAGTTATGAATAAGATATACTGGGTTTTTGTCTACATGAAGCCTAGAGTCAGGTGTTGCGTTGAATAGTCCCTTAGTCGGTAGCTAAGGATTTAAGAAAAATAATCCCTGAAAGTATACTCTTGTATGTTATCATTTAAAAGTTTAAAAAATTGATTCTGTAACTTCTAAAATCTCTTCCACCCCAACATTCTCTGACCCTGTGCCTAACAGTTAAATCAATGGTTCACATTATTGTCTACATGAAAATTAAAATGATTTGTAATATAATGCCCTGTATTTGTCCAGCATTTAAAAAATAGTATTTTATCCAAATATGTAGGAAGCAAATATTTTTAAATCTTTCCCCAGATGACAAGTTTTAGGAGATTGTTCCAAAGGAATAAGTAAATTAATTAAATGATTATGGGACTGAATTTATAGGCTTTAGAGCAGACACAAGGGATTCATTTTTTAGCAATATCTGTTACACATGAGCATTTGTAGACTAACATGTGGGGATGGAAATATATTTAACATGATTTGATAGTATAAAACAACTAAAGTTAAAATGAATCAAATTATCAGCCAGTCCTTATTCAACCCTCTTTACCATATTCCTTTCAGTTTTCCTCTCTTATTATCTGATATTAGGAGCAATTTTATTTCCCATATCCTAATTGGTAAGAGCCTCATTCTTACCCCAATAGTAACAAAGCATATTTATACTAAATATTCCTTTCAAAAAGAACATAGATACACTAACACTTCTATTTCAGACCTAGATACACTTAAGTTTTAGCACTCATAAGTATATTTATGTACTGATCATAATAAATATGATTATTTTAGTTTCTAAACTGGTATCATACAAGTACTTTAGGCATATTTTAAAGCTATAGATTGCATTATTTCCCTTCATTGCTTTGCTTCATTTGCAGTGGAAATAAATTATTTTTCTCCATTTCATCTCAATGACACCAGCTTAAAATTCTGAAGCTCTGGTAGTTGTAGTTTGCAAGGAGTAAATTTTATTAACTAATACTTATTTTGAAAAGTAGTAGAGTACTTAAACCACTGTTCCCATTTTTTTTTTACTCAGCTATTTAAGCCTTCAGAGACACCACAACTCTAGGGAACCCCAAACTGATAGCTAGGCATGGAGCCAAAAAAATAATTTATATACCAATCTCAGTGATTTTCATCACCCCTAGTGATGGTATCCACCTTCATTCATCAGAATGAATAATAGTCAAAGAAACTGTTATTCAAGTGTCTGTGGAATATATGTTTATGTTGAATTTGGCATTATATCATTTCATTAGCAAACGTGCTCTTTGTATTTGGAAAATGTATAAAACAGCATCTAAGGCCAAGTACTGTATGGGAATGACATTATTTCTAGCTAAGAAAAGAAAGAAACAAAATGGTAATATTCATTGAATAAGAGAATTTTAGTCTTCCAAATAAAGCTTCTACAGGAACAACCACTAGAATAAAATTTAAGTTTAAATCCCTCTGTACTTAAATCCATAATTTATACTGCTTATCAAATATTTTAAGGACAAGATCATGATTTCTTATTTTATGAGGAATAACCCCAGTGCTATTGTGATTACACAAAATCCTACTTTACACGCAGTCATAGGGGCTAAGTACTAGATACTTGAATTTCTAAGCACTCTCCATAGAGCTATAAGTGGAATATATGCAGGGTTTTAGTAAAGTAGGATATTTTTTAACCCAAATGACTACATATAACATCTCTGTTATTAAGAATGAGTCCTGTGCCAGGCACGGTGGCGTGTGCCTCTAAATGACAGCTTATGCAGTCGTGCCTGGGTCTGGGGATCGCAGTCCAAGTCCCGCCGGGGGCAACACAGCGAGACCTAGTCCCAAAAAAAATAGCTGGGCGTGGTGGTGCATGCCTGTAATCCTAGCTACTACCTGAGAAGCTGAGGTTGGGCATTGCTTGAGTCCGTGGTACTGAGGTTGGGCATTGCTTGAGTCTGTGGTACCACGGGCAACGTGAGCCGCCTGCGGCTCCATGGGCAAAAATAGCAAGACCTAGTCTCAGAAAAAAAAAAAAGAATTCCTCTAGAAAAATTCTTTTTATTCTGATTTACAATAGTTTCTTTATCTAGAAAGTGGTATATCATTCTTGAGCCAGGAATATTTTCCTGCCTTTGGTTTGTCTATTGACTGGGAACAGTTTTTCATACATCCTGCTTAAACTCGCCCAGGCTGCCATTTTGGAATATGCAAATTTGTTAGACTTAAGTTGTTAGGCATTTGGCGGTTGTTGTTTTTTTTTTTTAATCAGAATTTCAGTTTTTGTTTCTTACTGTACAAGGTTAAAGATGGGCTCTGGTAGTTTTCCCTAAAAAATTCTTACAATGAAATATTTTGATGAGTACTTTTGGAATTATACTTGAGAAAAATGTAATATTTGTAATAGGCCAGGGACTAAAATGAAGTTACAATGCTGTCCTGATTTATTTATGATGAACATTCACATTTAAACTTTTTAGAGAGATGAGAGATATTGGCAGATATCTCTATTCAGGCCTACCATCCTTTGTCCCTGTGGCTTGGATTATTGAAAATTTTTTCAAGAAATGCTATCTCAAAATTTGACATTGAGAAAACCAAGTACCTTCTTCCAAGTGACATTAAATATGATGTAATGTATTCAAATTTCATCTTCACTTTGCCAAACAGGAAGCTTTCAGCTATTTTCACAAAACTATCTTCCCTTACATTTTTCTTAACTCCAGTTCTAATGTTTGTATTATTGTTTTAATAATTTTGATATATTTGTCATTTATGTGAATCAGCTTCAATCTTTTTTTGCATCTTAGTTTTATGAAGTTCACAATCCTTTCTTATACAGATAAAGGATATATGATTAGACAGCACCATTGTAAACAGGGCATTGCTAGGAATGATTCAAGATATGGACACTCTCCCAACTTTATTAAAGGAGTGATATCTCCACAGCAAATGGAAGTGTACTGATCTCGGTAGGAAGAGGCAATTACTAATTGCTCTGTGGAAGTTTTGGTGCTTTTGTACAAATGCTGTATGTGTTAAGCAAGTCTTCGATGGAGAAGAAAATACAACCAGAAAAAGATGTAATCTCTTGTAAATCTAGATTAAGTACAGGACTAATGTCTATCATATGGAATAGCCAGGGTTTTATCTAGTTTCCAAGCTTGCAATTTTGATGCTTAAAAGCATATGCTTTGACCTTACATATCTGAATATACATCTATGGCAAGGCATATAACCATAAAGCCTCACATATATACTTTAGTTGTATACTATTAAAATGTTTAAATAGAGTTGCCATTGTTGGTTTTAATAGTGTTTGTAAGGTAGGAATTGGTCATTGTAAAGATTCTGACTAAATTATTTGTTCAATGTAAAATTAATTATAAGTTAGTGTTGCTAGAAGAGCTTTTTAGTTAGTTCCCCTGTATTTTCTCTCATTTCCTACTTTGTTTATAAAGCTGAAAGCAAATTACCTAGGAGAGCAATGTCAAATAATGTTCCTCACCCAAGGCATCTGATTTTAGATAGTATTGTGTGTGTCTTAACAGCCCCTACCTCGATTTAGGCAAATAGAACCTTCGTTTACCATGCTATTCCCATCCTGCCTTTGAAACTTCTGAAAAGGCAGTGCAGAGTAATTGTTTCAGACATCTGCTTAGCATACTTTGAAGTGCATATAAGTTCTTTTTCAGTTTCATTTGAACCCCAGCTGTCTTCACCGAAGTCTATAATCAATCTGAATTAAGTTGTCCTACTTCTCCTAATAAGTCTCTTATTAAGTTCTGCATCAGCCTCTTAGGGAGACTTAAAAGCTAATTCATGTAGAATTGCCATTTTCTACTAATTCATTTGTCAGCTCTCCAAATTCCAACGAAAACAATTGCAAAGACTATTAATTTGCCTCTTCATAAACAACTTATGTAAGTGTAGTATACATTGGAACCAAGCAAAGGATTTAAAACAGTGGGTGGGAGGAAATGAGTTGATGACATTTAACACGCTTTCTTTTTGACTGTTTCAAGATGCCTTCCACATTCAAAACATAAAGCCATTTATTTAGTAGGAGAAACATCCTTCTGCTTTTTCTTTCATAAATAAGATAATTACCAAGTGAACTTTGCTTAAAGATAGGAAAAAGCTTTAGAACAGTTGGAAAAGGAACATGTTCTTTTTATTATTGAACTTATTTTAATTTGGACTCCTTTGTAGTCCTTTGATCAACTGTGATAAAAGGAACTAGAATTGGTTACCATTGTTATTGCATTGAATCAGAGTTGTAAAACTCTGCTTCTGGTCATGGAATGTTTAGGAGAACATGATTAATCAAAATGCCTAGCTAATGAGTTCACCTGACATTATTACACTAAAGAAGTATATAATTAGATAATAAAAAATTTCCCAAAGTATATCCTTCCTAATATTTGAAAACAACCATCTCAAAAACTGATCCTTTAATATGTCAATCCTGTTTACTGAAGAATTACTCCAGAAGCTTTTTCTGTGACTGCTAATAATTATAAAGATTTTCCTTAAGAGTTTTTGGTAGTAAAATACTTTTCAAAACAAAACCTTAAATAGTAGAGTGCCAGCAATAAGAGATCTAAAAATCCATTTATTCCTTTATGATATGGTTAAAACCTATACCCAGAGAAATCTAATCTCATTATAGAGTGTGAATGTTTCATTTATTTCATGAATAAAATTGTATTGGGAATTATATTAATGGGATCTTAGTTTTCTTAGGAATATTATTTTTAGCACCAGACTGAGGGAACAAGTATTATCAGTTTGCATGTGTGCATTAACTAAGAAAGAGTTCTGAATTTTAGGAGTTATTTATTTAACTGAAATCCCATGTGTCTTTAGAAAATGGAAATACACAAACAGTATATATTTTTATTCTCCTTTGACATCTCCCAACATTGTAACCAGTTTAAAGCTCAGTATTATGTTACTCTCCTACCATAGCACAACAAGGAATGATTTAAAAATATATAACCCAAAGAGTGAGCTCCTACTGCGTCCTGTTTGGCAATTACAATTTTCAAAATTACACAGTTAACATTAGCACCGATATTATGCCTCACATAACCTTACATTAACTGAGATAAGCAATGGCACTGAATAATTGCTCCCGGTAAACTAGTTTTGGGGGCATTCTGGAAACAGATGTGTGTGCCTATGATGCTAATGTAACCGTCTCATTTAATGAGACCCAAGAAGAGCAAATTCTTCATAAGATTTCTTTCTTACTAAAACAACATTCTTCGTTATAGTGTATATTTATTGTAGCTTCTTCTATCAGCATTTCCCAAAGACAGTGCTTCTCATGCTTTTCTGCTTTGGTTCTCTCCACAGCCAAGGCAATGAAGTCAGGTGTCTTCCCTGTCTACCTGTTTACTTCCTTTTTCCATGAGTATGAAATGTCTTTGGTGTTTCCTCTTTCGTTTTTAAAATCTCTTGTCAATGTTATGATATTCTCCATATTGTTTTTATTGTATTTTAATATCAAGGGGTTCTTCTCCAAAATCCTAAGTAAAATGAATCCTCCAGTACATCGAGCCATAGGTGTGAAAGCATAATTTGAGAAACATCATATGAAAAATTGCCCAATGTGTGCAGGTTTCACTTTTTCTTTCAAATTATTTATGTACATAGATACAAAGAGTAGATCTTTGCCACTTCAAATTTAACTTTTGCCATTTCATCTGGTTATTGCAACCCAAAAGGTATATGACTTGTAGTTCTTTGTAATTTTGAACACGTATCTTTGAAGGTTTTTGTATAGCAGTCAGTTAACTAGTAATCTAACTGGTGGTGGTGTGGGTCAGTATCTCTGGAGGTAGCTCCCAAAACAGTGGTGTGGGTGCACATGATTTAGAGACAGGCTGCTTTCAGGCTGCATGAAAGTAGGGAAGGGAAGTATAATAAACAAGTATGTTTTACAGGCAAAAATCTAACTAAAAATCTAATCTCTGAAGTATAAATCACGCAGCACAGTTGCCCTTTTAATATCCCCACCAGCCATTGACTATGGCCAGCAAGATGCTAGTATTTACCAAATAGCACTAAGGTGGAGTAAATACTGCTGTGTAGCATTTTCCAATTGCCATGGTGTAAATATTCCTACCATAGCTAACTCAAAATACCAGCACAATCTCACTGAATGAAGAAATAGGAGAGATGCTCACAGTTGGACTCATCTCTATTACACCAGTGACTGTGGCCTACCACTATGAAATGAGTTAACCCCTAGACCAGCCGTTATTTGTTACCATCAGCAGAGGTCACTTTTTTGAAGAGAGGCAACTGTGAGACACTAGTAGCCAACAGTCTCAGCCTCGGGTGATGGATGTCCATGTCCAAAAAGTGTTCCCTGTGAATGGTGAGGAAATCTAGTAATCTTTTCAGTTTCCATATTTCTAAATAGCTTCTTCAATGATGTTTTCTTTTTGCATGTGGAAAAATTCTTTGGAAAAAGTGAAGATTTTGTTTCTTTATGGAAAATCCATCTACCCCCAACCCTGTCTCCAAGATGCTTGTTGGGATTGATAATGGAAGAGAATTCTTGGAGAGTTCCAAGAAATTGAAGATTATTAATAAGAGAATGACTGTATTAGTGTTCTTGACTTTATAGTATATAATCTGTAAGTGTCTGAATTGATCATATTTGTGATTTAGGGGTTCAGGTTATCCAGACATAGTCATGGAGAAAGTCAAGAATTTTCTGTGACAATGGTTCTCAGTTTAGTGAGCATCAGAAGCAACTGAATAGCTTGTGAACCCTTTCCCCAAAGTTTGTCATTCACAAGGCCTGGAGCAGGCTGAAAATTTGTATTTCTAACCAGTTCCCAGATGAGAGTTATTGTTCAATAGTAAACCTATGGTATATGTATATAAATAGATAAGTTATTGATTGTTAGTTATTGTTTGATTATAACTAATAAACATGTAAATTCATATAGCTCTTAGATGTATCAACATCCAGAACATTTAATTTAAAAATAAATGCAGACAAATAGCCACCTGTAAGGGTGAGTGATCATTTAGGTAGGGAGCATCCTTTCACTCTGAAACATTGAAGTGAATAAATGACCTTCTTCTGACTCTCCTGTAGAAGACTTTCACAACGAACTATTCCAGTTTCCCTGTTGGTATTTCAATAGTACGTATACAACTTTTGGGTTGCTTCAAATGACAGTACTTAACTTGCCTTCCCACTATGAATTATTTAAAATTAAAACATTTAGTCACTTAATTTTTCATTTTGCTTAAATGTTACTACATTTAATAGTAACAATTAAATTTTAAAACTCTCCTCATAATTACCTGCCAAACATACTGATAATAAGCAAGTACTTTACAGAGTATCTGAAATCTAGGACTTTCAGAATAGTTGCGACTATTAAATTTTTTTCAATTAAAACCTGCTTGCTAGATTTGAATAGTTGGTAACTTCCCAGAATTCTACATTCTATAACTTACCAAACTATTGATGGTCTGCTGATGGTGTTCAGCATAGAAGGGTATATATGTTTGTGTGCAGACATGAATATGAGGTATACATGGGAGAAAGTAGAGAATAGTCATAGTTCTAGGCCAGGTATGGTGGTGCATGCCTGTAAGCAGCAGTCTGGGAGAACCAGGGATCACGGTTTGAGTCCCACTCGGGGCAATGTAGTGAGACCTAGGTCTAAAAAAATAGCTGGGTGTGGTGGCATGCACCTGTAATCCCAGCTGCCTGGGAAGCTGAGGTTGGTGATCACTTGAGTCCATGGTACCCCAGGCAACATGAGCCTGGCAAAAAATAGCGAGAACCAGTCTCAAAAAAGAAAGAGAAGGAAGGAGGGAGGGAGGAAGGAAGGAAGGAGAAAATTGCCATAGTTCGAGCTCTACTATTTGGGTAAGGGGGATTTTTCTCACCAAGTTTAGTGCAAAATCAGTCAAATATCTATGAAAATAATTGTGGTATTGGATGAATGGTAGATGTAATGAGACTTATGGAATAGATATAATAGGAACAAATGTCTTAAAACATAATTTTCATATTGAGTGCAAATATGGCAGAAATCTCCAACCAACAAGCCAAAGGAAAAAAAGAGCGACACTTTTAAAATGCAGCTTCTGCTGCCCAGATTCTTCCAGGTTTTTCGCACCTACGTGTGCCAGTTTCCAGTCACAATGCAATTTAAACAACAGGGTTTTATTGATAAGTGAAATTAACTAGGAAAACAGAAAGTAAAACAAAACACCCTTAATGCCACAAGTGATTTTACCCCAATCACCATTTAATCCATTGAGTCCATTTAGTCCGAAAGTCCCCAATATATAGCCAAGATGATGTTCTTTCCCAAACCTGAGGAAGGCACTTTGCAAAATCCAGTCTTCCTTTTCTGTCTTCTCTTTGCTGCTTCTCCGGTGTTCTGAGCTGCTCAACTTCTCCAAGTTTCTTGAAACTTTTCCACCAAGTATTGATGCAAAACCAGCTTTCCAAATCCCTGGCTTTCTCCAGGTACCAGATTTCTATGCCACCTTGCTCTGGCGCCACACACTTCCTTTACCGGGCCCGCCTTCAGCATCTGGCCACTTTCACTGGGCCTGCCCTCAGCAGCCCCCAGTCACCCCTGGCCTGCCATTCTGGTATCTGACTCCACATCAGCTACTCCTCTCTTGGCCACTCTCCCACCATGGCTCCTTGCCACCACCAGCTCACACTTCCAGGGGGCTTCCACACAGCCCTTTCACTTGGGCTCCTCTTTACCGGCCCTCCATTCTTACCGATCCCACACCTCTCTCCTTCGGCCACTTCCAGCCTCCTCCTTTTGCGAACCCTTTATACTCATCTTGTTTCTTCTTGAGGGTGTTTCTCTCAGACCCTACCCACCAGGACATTAGGCATCCAATACAACTTTCAACTACATCAACACCAGAGGCCGTGGCTGCCCGTCCAGTTGAATTACCCTAGATCACTTTCCCAGAAGGGAAAGGGAAGAGCATAATGGAACACCATGAAGAATTATGGGTGTCTTGATGGTGGGTATTGTGTGGTAAAAATACCTAAAGTGAGAGAGCCTATACCTCTAAATCTATGCAACCTTGTAAATCAATGTTACCACAATAAATAAATTTTTTAAATATATTTTAATGGTAAACAAAAACATTCAAAACAAATTTTCCTTCTTATTTTGGAGTCCTGTGGGGTAGGATGGAGTGTGAAATAAAGGAAATTTTATATTGAAAGTAATTTGATTAATGTTCAGTGTAAAATGGAAATAGCTGTGTATAAACCCAGTCAAATCAAGTATACATTAAATAATTGAGTTAACTGAATTAAGCAGAGCAAGGGCACATTGATTTTCAATGGTTTTAAAAATTGGTCCACATATCACAGTTCTGTTTTTGCTTGTAAACTTCAATATTTATTAAGTTTCCACAGTGTTTTTAGCCCTGAAATGTCAAAATTTCTTAACCAGAAAGAGGCTGGACAATCCAACACAAAGATTTCTACTTCGTTTTATAGAATTGATTTTTATGGTACATTTTATTTCCTTCATATAGCCAAGAATCTGCCAGTCCTCTTCTGAAACACTATTGTTTTTAGAAGTCTTATTCTCTGGAATTCTGCATTATTACAGATTCAATAGGCTCCTTTAGAACTTCTTTCTATCAGGTACTCAAGTTCCATCACAAAGGTCTTAACATGGGCAGAAGCATGATAGTGAAAAGAATCATCATTTTGGTTCTATGTGCAAAAGGACAGTCATTAAATAGATACTAAAGTGAGGAAAGAAAGTAAGCTATAACAAACCAATGACAAACCACCACAACATGTCATTTTATTTACTTCTTGTTCTGTCTTAAAACATCCTAATTCAGCTTTGAGTCTATAGGTTGCGACGAAGCAAAATTCTGTTTGGTCTCATTCAATAATACATGTGTGATTGCCCGTAGTTTAAGATGCTTCTCTGTGCCAAGTGCAAATAGGCCACATTTAACATTTCACCTACTACTTCTCAGTTGGCTGTTGGCCTCCACATATTTCTATCAGGGACAGGACTAAAGTCAGAGAATGGCCCATTGTTTGCAACCTACACACATCCAATACTAGAATCACCGCAGGGTTCTCCAATATAATGGTGACTTCTGTGTAACCACTAGAGCGTAAGGTTAAAAGAAATGTAGTTTAAACAAATGAGCCTAAGTTCCATTGATCCTTTGGTTTATGCAGTGAATAAACTGTAATGCTTGAAATCACCAGGACATTTTGTTATAAAAGCTGAAGGAAGATGTTTTCAAGATTATCTCGGTGTTAAAATTTCCTGGAGCTGAGTATCCTTACACACGAGGAATCTTACTGAAATTTAACCTACTTTTCTTTCAAAAACTTGTGAGTTCTTAGTTGAAAAGATTTATTTGTATTTTTATTTTCGTTTTTATTAAATTATTTATATATATTTCACATCTTTGCTTTTAATTCTTTTTTTCAATTGAAATAGTACTCTCCTTTAGCTAACATAGAACATCTCTCACACAGATTTTTTGAAGATATTAAGTCATATGCTTTATTGAAGAAAATAAACATTATTTTTAACTAGGATGTCTTTGTTATTTGAATAATAATCATTTTTAGTAAAGAATAGATTTGGTCAACACCTTTGAAATTTTTTTAAAATAATATTTGAGTAGTTTGATTAGACAGCTTGGCACTTAGACACATTGTGTAAGTAGTAATTTATTCATCATTCCATGTACTTAAAATGGACATTATCATGATTGCAGTTGTCATAACAGATCATAACAGTATATGAATATAGATCATATCTTAAGATATGATCAGAAAATGAGAGGAATATCTTGAAAGTAAAAATTCACAGTGAATAGTGAGAAAAATGAAAAATTCAGTAGACCTTTGACCCTGCTTAAGAAAGTAGATCATTCCTACATGCATGCATATATGTAAATTAAGATTAAAAATAAAAACCACTATTACAGCTGGAGAAGCAATATCATTTGACAGTAAATGCATAGGACTTTCTTTGCAATCTAGAAATGGGGTGAAATGGAGATGAACCATTGTGTAAAAATTACCGGTCTAAGTTTCAAACATACCTTTGCGTAGATTTTAATGAAGAAAGTTCATTTCATTTGACTTTAAGTAGCTGAATATCTTGTTCTTTTGATATTCCATGTGTAAGAAAGAAAGGCATTTTGAAGACTAAAAATATTTATTAAATTCAGGAGCTACAATAATCTGAAAGTAAAAGTGGATATTGAAGGGCATTTTATAATCCTTTCTGTCCTCTTCCATTTAATTATTTTTATCTCAGTTCTTAGAAAATTTATATTCATCTCTGATTCAGTTCCATTTTAGTATTTCTAAGTTGATAACAATATATTGAATAGAGAATTAAATCAGCAAAATTCCATTTTGTTTCAATAGTGGGTGCCTTACCCACAGAACTAAAATTAAATAAACGTGTTTCATATAAAGCAAACTGCACAGGTAACTCACAACCCTGTATTCCTCTAGCCATCCTTATTGATACATGCAAAGATAGCTTAATTTGTTTTAATGGGATGAAAATTATCCCTTGGGAATTACTATATACAATTCCATACTTTGTCTTGCACTCTTAGTCAAAAATGTTGCATTTATAACTATGAATACACTTTGGCTTTGAGTTTGATTCTTTATAAGCCTAGATAATAATGGTCATGTTTTAAATGAAATTTTATCCATGAGAGTTAAATGGTGTGATCATAACAACTTGGTCTCTGATTTGTGCACTTTTATATCCCTAGTACCTGGAACATTCCCTGACATATATTGGGCACTCAATAGTGTTTTTTTCTCATGAATTAATAAACATGCACAAAAGTACAGGGTAAATGCTCTTTCAGATACGTAAGACCTTTAAAAATTCTTCTATAGCTAACTTCTATCATCTTTGTCCTGTCCATACTTAAATCTACAAACAATCATTTTCACTTTTCCTCATTTTAAGAATGACTACAGGCTTACACTGATCTCCTGTCCATTTTCCAGTTGAACATGCCACACCCCGGAGAATGTACTATTTACATTTTCCCCTCTCTATGGCGTTAGTCACCTTATCTACTCCGATGGGTCTCTCCTGACTGCCTCGGCATCCTTCTTTGCACTTTCCAAGCCCTGTGAATCAACTTCTCATAGCATGAATACATTGTTTTTAATAACTAACTAACTTGTCTATCATTGCTAATGGCTCTGAGTCTGTTGAGAATTCATTTTTGCAGAACATGGTCCATGAATGAATGCATAGTAAAGTGTTAGATAAGTATTTCCAAGTGAGTACTAATTATGTCTAAGTTTATTTTCTTTTTACATGTTTTAAATCTAACTTTAGAAGTGACTGAGAATATGCCATTCCCCTTTACATTATCTGCACTGCAAAGGCCAGTTTGTTCAAAACAGCCAGTCTTGCACCAAAACACCCATGATTTATTTTCCACAACTGCCCTGTGCTTCTTGCTTGAACTGATAAAACACTATTTGCTCTTCCCAAACACGTTAGGCTTTCCTACCTCTTACACCTTGTCCAGTCTCTGAACAAATATCTTTCCTCCTTCCTTTTCCTGCTTCCTTTTCCTTTAACAGTTTTTGTACCTGCATCTCATTGTCAAACTCAAGGAGAATTTACAAGTCTACACAATAGAGGCAAGAAGAAAGCAGGTTTCTACTGGGGTGATATTAGAAGTTGGCTCCAAAGACACAGCTCTCTTGAAAAGTTCATGGTCTGTGATTCTTTCATAGTTGAATGCATCACTCTCTGCTTTACAGAGTTTTCTTGAACTAGACAGTCTAGGAACATATCTGATTTTGTATTCCCCATGTTGTCTGAGAGTGCTCAAGTAGTTATAAATGGGGTAGAAGGAGAAATAAACCCTACCTGCTCATTCATCTTTATAATAGCCAGTGTCCATGTTACTATCCCCTCTTTATACAAGAGGAGATGTATGGAAAATATTTGCAAATAAGCTTTTTCTTTACCAGAAACTTCCAAAAATGAGAGAGGAGAAGCAGAGACAAAGAGATGGAGACAGACTTGATCCATAATCTTAGCCCTAGCATCTATAAACCTAATCATTACTAGGACCTCTTTGAGCAAAGTAGAAAAGGGGACTTCTCTCTGAAGAGATTCCTAGCCTTTGTCAAGGCTCACCAATTTTTGCCACTCTACAACTCCACTTGGAGTCCTTGGTATGTGTTCTTTTCATCTTTCATAGAAAACTATTTTTAGTGCTTTTATTCAACCCAAATGGCACCAGACAGTTATTTCCAGTTTTCCTATCAGCAGCAGATATTTTTCTTAAATTACTTCCCCCCTTACCCCACTCATTGGTCCTTAGTTGGTACCCTAAACTAGAAATGGTAAATTTTCACTCACAGAATTAGAGATAATTCAGACATTAGCACATGCACTCACATAAAGTAGCTCAAGTAATAGATCTAAAGCATTGAAGTATGGAATCTGAAGGAAATGAACAGTTTCTCTCACTCAGGAACTCAGTGTCATGTTTCTGTGGAAAACTGTGATGCTGCTTGAGAAGTGCTATTGTTCTGAAGTAATTGTAATTAATGTAAAAGTACCTAATTAACCTGATTTTATTTATTAAACTTTTTAATTTCTCTATATTGCTGTTCATTTTTGCATAGTATGTGATTTCTCCCCTCAGGTGTAGTCCTCATAAATCTCCCACCACCACATTGCCTGTGAACCATCACCATAATCCCTGATGCTCTACCCTTCCCTGTGTTGATCCCTCTCTCTTCCCCTCCCCTGCTATATGCCCTCCTATCTATAGTTGCCTGCAAGATTTTTCCTTTTTGTTTGACACTTTGTTCAGTTTCCCTATATTCCTCCTATAAGTGATGTCCCACAATATTTTTCTTTATCCTTCTGACTTGTTTCACTGATTATACTTACTTCTAGTTCCATCCATGTTGCTTCAAATGGCATGAGTTTTATATATATATATATATATATATATACACACACACCATATATATACATATATACACACACCATATATGTATATATATATATAGATATAGATATATACACACCATATCTTCTTAATCCATTCATCTGTTTTTGATAATTTAGGTTGTTTCTATATCTTAGCTATTGTAAATAAGAGTGCAGGTTTCCTTTCATATTAATTTTTTTGTGTCCTTTGGGGAGCATCCTAGAAGTGAAATTGCTGGGTCATAGGGTAGGTCCACTTTTAGTACCTTGAGGAATGAATCTCCACACAGTTTTCCATACTGGTTATACCAGTATACATTCCTGCCAGCAGTGCAAGAGGGTTTCTTTTGCTCCACATCCTTGCCATTTGTTTTTGCCAGCTTTTTTTAATATGGGCCATTCTCACCACTGTGAAGTGATATCACATTGTCGTTTTGGTTTGTCTTTCCCTGGTTATAAGTGATGTTGAATTCTTTTTTCCATATGCCACTTGGTCATTTGGATTTCCTCTTTGGAGAAGTTGATTTTATTTTTTAATAAAAATGTATCCAAGGATAATTACATACTCGATGCCAGCATACCTCATGGGAAAAAAATAACATAAAATTGCCTTCATAAAGATTAGGATCTTGGAAGGGGGGCAGATCGTAAATCAGTAAATAGAAAAATTAGTGCACGCTCACAAATTATAATAGTGGGTAATAGAAGGAAAATAGAGTGCAGAGAATGAGAAAAATAGGGACAATCTCTCTGTATAACCTATATAGCCCAAGAATGACAGGTCATTATTAGAACATACACATGTGAATTCTTGATATGCAAGAGAGGACCTCTATGAATTAACAGGTTAAGATTTCAGAAAGAATGTTTAATATCCCTAACCAGGAAGACTTCAAATTCTCAACAGCACCATTAATACACACACACACACACACACACACACACACACACACGTTAGATACAGGAGCAAGGAATGGACTTTCCTTAACAGCCACATTGGCTGAGACCTAGGTGTGTGACTAGAAGCCAGCTAGGCAAAGTGTAGAAATATAAAATTCCAAACATATGGAGGAGTGTATAGGAAATTTCTGAGTTAGGTTAAGCATAGTGAGTTCTAGAAATGCAGCATCTTTTGAAGGTCTTATAAAATCTTCCAAATTCCCAGATCCAGCCTTGTACCTATTGAATCAAAACTACTACAGTGTGCCCAGCAATGTCAGTACCATCCAGTCCGGTGGTGGAATAGCACATCCTGCTCTTCCAGAATCATTGCCTTGCAAGGAAGGGTGAGAGCAAACAACCTCTCTAGCAGAGCAATGATAAAAGCAATCTTGGGCCCAGACCACAAACATTTTAGACTGGCAAAAGTAACAGCAAATTGAAAAACCTCTTAAATGTAAAACTTGTCTAAATTAACTCCTGAATTTGAATATCAGCATTCTTGTGGTTGATGTTTTTAATGGTTGATGATTATAACTTATTTTTAAATAAGTAAATAGATTTCGTTAACTGCCATTTTTGCTTTGTTTTGTCACATATAATTAAAATTTCTCAGAATGAAAATATTGGCATTTCTTCTGTTTCCTTAGCAGCCTACCAATGTGGCCTGCTTAAATGATTTATTTATACTCATTAGAGACCTTTTTATTTTAATCGTGCAGATTTTGCATTTAGCCTCTGTGAAAACACTCATGAACTACCTTTTTTTTTAATTTGTTTTACATGTGTCGTTAGTAAGCTATGGAAAACTTGAAATATTTAGGGTTTTTTGTTGTTCTTGTTTGCTTTTTCTATAAAGGGGAAATAATTAGCCACCGGAGTAGGATTGTAAAAATAAGTTTCTGAGGAAATTAAAGTAACTAAGATGTGTACAACTTGTTCTTGTAAGTAAAAGCCTTTTCTCTGTGATCAGTTCTTTTCTGTCCCTCATTTCCAATTTATATTTGTGAAGGCAAAATGAATGTGCCTAAAAAAGAAAGAAGACAGACACCATTCATGTGATAAAGCTGTAATTTAGCTTGTATTTTGAGAACCTTGGGGTTATAAGCTGCATAGTAAATCCATGTCCTGAAGGATGGAGATTTATAATGGATACAAAAGAGAAAGTCCCTCCCCTCACCCCCCCCCAAAAAAAAAAAAGAAAGAATGCTTTTGTGTTTGGATGCATTCTTTTTCAATAATACAAAGAAAAACTAGAGGTCATTTTTTTTTAATGTGAGGATTCTTAATGGAAAAAACCACAGTGGTTAATTGCTAATCTTTTAGTGTCTCAAATTTAGAAGTGTGGTGACTTGGAGGGGGAAGCATAGTTAAAACGTAATTACTGATAATTGCTTGGTAAATAAATGCACCAAATTTCTTCATGCCTGAAAACTTCATGTTGTTTTCCTAAAAATCTGTTCTTTAAAAAAAATTTAACCTACCCCAAGTCATCCTGATTATGCTACATCTAGGTCATTAGTTCTGAGACTGTTTCATTATTTATGTCCTTATTCAGTTTGCTCATCCAAAGTGATCTTGCCCAAATAGGAAAATGTACAAGAATTGTCCTGAAAACGGAACATAAGGAAGACAATGAAAAGAAACAGCACAATATTTTGCCTTTAGGCGACCACAATGAAAACGGATGCTGGAATGGAACGCAGTCTCATCTCTATTTTAAAAAAGTACATAATTTGGTTGGCATAACTTATTGTCACAAATGTCTCTACCAAAGTCAAAAGCGATACTAAAGGCGGAGAGATGTACTGTACTCATTCAGTCTGCAAACCACCCCTGTGTCTCAGAGCCACCCAATCCCTCAGGATTTAGCAGAAATCAGGGACACGATCTTATAGAAAGAAGTCATGTTTCAGTTTCATTGGCACGCAATGGGCTAGATCCCTAAAGTTAGCAATAGCAATTTGTGTGTGAAGTCTCTGGAGGAAAACAGAAGGTACCTGACAAGTAAAGCCCATATAAAGGCGACTGGGGAACTGGATGACATCAGCTCTATAGTGGCTGCTGGTGGTGCCCTCACCACATTGTTTCACCAGACTGGTTCACGCATCCCTCTCAACCTTGAGTGTTGCCTGCTAAAGACTCATCATTGCACCCTCTTTCAGAGAACCTCTGTCAGCTGAAAGGAAGCCATACCTGGGAAGTTACAACACTCTTTTCTCCCTTAAGACCACCAGTGACCAACAGTGATTCATGCTGAGGTAGAAAAGGACAACTCCCTGTCCCACCATGGGGTCAGTTGTGGCACTATTGCTGCCCCAGAGCTCACCATGGAACCAGATTGATGCTGATCTCCACACCCAACCTCATCCTTCCTGGGCATCTTGCTCTGTCCTGCCATTCTTACAACCCTTTTCTTTCAGAACACTCATATTCTGCTCCTCAGAAATCTGGCCAAAGGAACTGGGTAGCTGAGACAAAAGCTGAACATCTTCCTTCAGGACCCCCACACCAGGCAGGGAACCAGCTGCAGTAAAGAACCCACCATTACAGATAACAATGGCTGCTTGTCCTGAAAACCTTGCCTGTGTCTCATCTTGTATTTCTTTGTTATTGATCCAACTGCATTTGAGTAGCTCATTCCATCACCTTCCACCCAGTCCTCCTCCCATATATTAGAGGTTCCAGGAGCCTCTGATCTGGGTAATGCAGGTATGTTCCTTGATCCTCTTGGCCCCAGTAGCAGACAGCCAACTGCCAAGAGGGTGGTGTCAACACCCAGAAACATGGAAGATACAAAACACAGCTGGACTGCCTGCCCACATTTCCTGGGGAACTGGGTTCTCACCTTGCCTGAATCACACATGCAAGCTCCAGGACCAGCACGAAACACCTTTTTGTACAAGACAGAGTTTCTGCTTTTTCCCCCTTTCCACTTCTTACTACTAATCCAGCATAAAAAAAAATCCTGGCTTGCTTTCTAACACTTCTTTTTAGGCTGCTTTTTAGAGTGATCAATTCACAGGTATTTGTTTCATGGATCTCATAAGAAAAATACAGGTAGTCACTGCTTTGTTTATTAGGCAACATATGTACTGATCATTTCCTGCACAGTGAATACAGCCTTGAAATGACATTTCATCATAAGACTCGATGAACTGTGAATTCCTGGTGAATGAGAGGACCTCCGTGAATTAATAGGTCAAGATTTCAGGAAGAACATTTAGTATCCCTAACCAGGAAAATTTTCAGATTCTCAACAACACCATTAACATTTGCATATATATATTCATGTATATGTTTATATAACTATATGTGATATATGCACATATATGTATAGAGATATGTTACAGGGCCAGGGGAGGTGTCCCCCTGGGGATTACCCTGTTACAGACACACATATATATCTCATACAACTTATAAATGAGCCCATAAATGACAGAACTGAGTCTTCTCTCCTTACATGCTTGTATAACTGTTCCTTGTGACTTTCTTATTGTAAGGCTTCTCTGTTCTCTGATCCACTTTTGATTCCATGCTCTTGTTGATGGTCATATTCTGGCTAGAATGTAAACTCTTTTTTTTTTTTTTAATTTTAAACTCTACAGTCTATTTCAGGCTTAAAACATATATATAAAAGAAAATTAGGATACAACAAGGTATCAATATGACAAATATTACAAGTTTTGAAACTGTAAGACAACTTGAAATTTGGATACAATAATAGATGTAGCAAATGGGGTTGTTCTCCAATATCCTAGTTAGGAGACTTTTTAAATAATTTTTAAGTTTTTTTTGTGGGAAGAAAGCAAGTTACATAGATAGATATACTTATTACAATACCATAATTACGAAATTATCACCATGCAAAATAATATATTTACTGATGTATGATTTAAACATTTCAAATACCACTGGAATGGCAAACATCAAACCCAATGTACTGATTAGTATTTCTGGGAATGTATAATGGGGAATAGGGTAGAAGAGATATCCACAGAGAATGTCGACTATCTCTGAGATGGTTGTTCTTTCTTTTTTTAATTTAATTTAAATTTTTAAAATTTGCATATATATGTATATTTGTACTTACATTATTGCATTATTGTGTACACCAGGGCTTTCCTACTTCGCTAACACCTGCTAACCATTCTGATCTTTTGTGCCCTTCACCTCCCCAGCCTTCTTCCCCCTCCTCCTCTCTCGCTCCATTGTTCAGTCCCATTGGTTGTTTTTATTTTTTCTTATTCGTTTGTTTTTCCCTATATCCATCATATAAGTGAGACCATCCTGTATTTCTCTTTTTCATTTTGGCTTATTTCTGCTAATATGAGTCTTTCTAGTTCCATCCATGTTGAGAATGTAAATTCTTATCCCTAAGTGTTTGTACCACAAACTAACTGCATCCTACTCCTAAATCAACTGTGTTGGAGAAAGAAGAAATTGAGCAGCTTGGTTCTGCTAAAAAAATTTGGTCCTCTGCTTCAAATTGGCCCTCAGCACTATCTGGCAAGCTCATTAGTTTTCTTAAGTAAACTGCCTCTCACCACCGCCACCAAAACTTCAAATGTTCTAGCTTACCGGCAAATCATGTTTGCATGCAGTATACATTCAATGCACATGAATTCTATGCCATGTCTGTTGCTTTTTACTTCAAAGAGAAACTGAAGGCCCCCAAACTAGAGATTCCTTTCCAAGCTGACCTTGCAGAAAGAAGAATCCTTTCATCTTAAGTCAAAATCATTAACTCAAAAAAATGTTCCTTGTTAATAGACAATTCCTTAATTTTTTTTGCAAAGTCTTTGATAACTAACGTTCTAAATATACATTTGGACAAATCTTTAACTACATAAAGATAAGCAATGATCTGACAGGCAATTTAATTTCATAAAAGGAAGAAAATTTGACATATCAGACTTATATATCATTCTAAATCAGTACTTTTATATCTATAATCAGACAACATTTAATGAAGTGAAAATTCTGCCTGCATGAAACTAGTCATAATAAAATTAGACTTGGTTTGCTCTTTCATGGAGAACATATTCCAGATGTTTAAGTGATTCAAAGAAAACCCACAGTATAATGGCCCCCTTCAGTATTTCCTCGCCTAGTGCTTCCAAACTAGAATAAAATCTAATAAAACTGGTAGTATTTAAATAGCGCATTGTATTGTTCAGAGTTAATTGTGTTTTTTGACATTTTATGATTCACATTTAATCCCTTAAACATAAATTTCTATGTGCAATATTAAAAGCGCTAATATTTGAAATATAGACAAATCCAATGTCACATCCATTTAAATGACACAGTGCCTGCATGCATTCATAGGATGGCCTGTGAGTGATTGTTTAGGATGATGTGCATCTCGTGTATATTTCTAGGCATCAACAGCCAATATTAGTGAGCCACCCTCAGGTGTTACAGAGCTGCCACCAGCACCTAGGTCAAATACCAGAGTGAAGACTGTTGTGGACATATTCCTGTCTCCTTTATATCTTCCTTCCAAAATATCTCTCTACCAACTGACCTTCCCCTAGTCAAAGCGTCCATTATCAAACCTTAATAGAAATTTAGATATTTAGATCAAACTGGACATAAGGCCTCCCCCCCTTAATTAATAATGCTAGTAGCAGTTGTAGCCATGACAATAAAATAATAGTAATAAAAAATTATAATAGTTGCTCTCTGTTCCAACTTCACTAGGACCTGGAGTTCAGCAGTTCATTGAAAAAGTCAGAATCATTAAAAAATGTTTTAAACATCTTAAAATACTCACCAATATGTTAATGTTCATGATAGTTTTTTTTTTCCTTTGAGTATAGATTCTGATTAGAGTTCTCTATAAATCACACTGACAATACACAGGTCTTCATTTGCAGTTCCAGTTTCTCTAATACAGAAAGAGTCTATCAGGAAACATGAAAATCATTCTGAGTACAAAGTTCTTCTCTATTTTTCTGGTTGCTTTCATGATCTTTTACAGTTGTCTTGTCCACACCCAATTCAGCAGTACTTATTTCCTTCGACTTTGTTGAGCAACTTTCCAGAGTGTTTCACCTGATTTTCATGAGATAACTTTCTTTCTACACACACTCCTTTGGTTTAGGAAATCTTAAATCATGTGACTGCAGTGCTGTCAAAACAGGCTTGAGGACATAAACACACTGACAACTAAGGAGAACTGAAGGGTCATGCATACTGCCCGATACCCCCAAATATTTTATAGAGAGGCTGTTAGAGGCGCTAGTTAGTGTGTTTTACAGAGGAATGAATGCTTTGGTTAATCTTGTGAGTCTTAAGTAGAGATCAGTTAAGAGAACTACTTTTAAAATTGCTAGATATGAGTTTAACAAAAGAAGCTTTGAAATCCCACTACAAAGCAGGGAGAGAAAGAGAAGGCAAAGTATTACAATCAGTTATTAGTACTAGAACTTGTTTTTAAAACTCCCCCATCCCTACCTGAGAAAACAATGATGAAAGATTAAAGTCCGTGTCCAGGACTTTGGGGGAGGAAATGAAAATCAAACTATTCTAGTAAGAGACATTGAAACATGTCCATTATGTCATGCAGAGGTGGTTGAAATTTAATCTGACTTCACTGAGACGGGACCTAAGCTTAATGACTGAAAGTCACACTGATAAAGACAAGCGATAGACTCACAGGGTTAATGAGAAATGTTGTAAGATTCTGCCTGACTGTCTTGCCATCTTTGCGATGGTTTCCTTTCATAATTCCCACTTGCATGATATTTACAGTGACTAGGAACACATGTTATTATCCAGAAGAGAATGGTTCTATTTTATAATCTTTGTCCTTGTCCAGGTTTCCCCATTGACATTTAAGAAATCTGTTATCTGACCTTTCTATTAGACAAAACAAAGTGACTATGGATTATTTCCTTTTAGAGATATGAATTCATGTATATGGATTTTAACCACCTCTCTTCATGCTTATTGTGATTCTTTTAGCCCATCTATTTACTTACAAGCAAAGGGAATCAAAAGATTCATTGTTAGTCCCTCCAAAACCTTTGTTTCAGACTGATTTCTATGAGACTCCACTGATACGAAGTTGAAAATGAACACATCAGATATGGGGTTTTTTTGCATGTGTATGTTTGGTCAAAGGGTCTCTTTTGTTTTTCTTTGTTTTTAATTTTTATTGCTCTATAGTTCACATACCATAAAATTCACCCTTTCAAAGTGTACAATTCAGTGGCATTTAATATATTCTCAAGATTGTGCCACTATTATTGCAGTCTAATTCCACAACATTTTATCACTCCCCAAAGAAACTCCATGAGTCTGTAATAGAATATTTTGAATGACTACTTTAAAAAATACTGTAAATTCAACAGAGCGATTATCACAATGTCTTGTATTAACTAGGGACTACAGTAGAGTCTTAAACTCCACAGAATATCACATTTTAGTGGTGAGATATTCAGGTTGATTTGAAAGGATAATGCTATTCTTACTTAGAATGTACATATTTGGCTCTTTCTATTTGGTGTGGGAGCGAACAGGAGGGTTACAGATGAGGTCAGTGTAAACAATGGCTTTATCAACATAGTGAACCATGAAAATAACACCTTCCCACATCAGGCAAGTCAAAACAGCATGTATAGCCAAGTAAGTGATGCTGTCCTTGTGCACAGACATTACATTACACAAACTGTTCTAAGTGAGGAAATTTGTCCCTTAGAAATTGCTCATTGGAACATTTGGACATCATGCATCATGTTAAAGATCCATAAATGTCATCTCAATAGGGTAGATATGATGCATGGTAATATCCTCCCCGTATCTGCATAGGGTTCTTCTGTTCAACAGATTGTCATGATGCATTGCATCAGAGAATCTTGCTCTATTGCATTAGAGACAGCCAAGAAGTCTCATGGGAGCTTTCTTTAAGTCATTGCTACAAGGACTAAAATACAAGAAGCCTAGGAAGTCACTCTTAGGACTTGATAAAACGTCCTCATCTCTAACTGTATCTATTTAGTATGTGGTTGGTGCAAAGTAGAAATGTAACATTCTATGATTGAGTCTATCTTTTTATTATAAAAAAGGGGGAGGGTGAATTTCTGGTTGTGAAATGAGGAGAATTTAGACTCTAGCATCATTATCTTTTCCCAGTTACTTTGACAAGCCAGAATTGCTTTGGAGTGGTAGATAATAGAGGGGTTGCAAGTATGTGTTCTGGAGGCAAGCAACTTGGGTTATGTAGTCAAGTTTTCTCAATTTTTACCCATAGGAGTTTGGGCAATGCTTAATCTCTGCAAGTTTGCTTTCTCCTGTGCAAAATGAGAGTTCTTCAATTACGAGTATCCCAGGGCAAGTGTGTGGGAATAAAATTAAGTTATGCATGAACAGAGCTCATCACAGCATTAGGTACCTAAGAAGTACTCAATATTAGTGATTATTATTCACCCATTAATATATATTCATCGTTGTAATACCACCATCACAGAGCCAACGTCATTGATACTGCTTGCCAAACAGAATAAAATAGCTTGTCATTCCCATGTGTCTGTGTTTCTTTGCTTTAAGTGTTCTCATCTTCCAATTTACCCTTGACTATTTCACACAGGCACTTCGAGGAGAAATTGCGCCTCTTAAGGAGAATGTAAACCACATCAATGACCTTGCTCGCCAACTCACCACATTGGGCATTCAGCTGTCACCATATAACCTCAGCACTCTGGAAGACCTAAACACCAGATGGAAACTTCTGCAGGTAGGCACATTATGAGCATTGTACTTCCTTATTACAATCAGCATATATACAGGTAAGGCTTGTTTGTCGGGAACAATAAAAGTAATTTCTTCCTGTGATGTTCACAATATTATTTTATGATGATGGGATATTTATATTATTTATAACCCTATATAAGTATTTTCAAACCTATTAATATTAATTTTTGGAAATGACATAAAGTTAGACTTTACGATGCTTTGCAATAAACACAGAAGATAATGCTGAATCAGGATGAGGAGCTAAATTACTGGCATGCAGTTGCTTTGTTTTATTAGTGCTTGAATCTTAAAGCACCTTTCCCTTTAGCACCATAATTTAAACAAAAGTTAATGGTAAAACACTTCATAAATCTTTAAAAATGAACATCCTATCACAGACCCACACATGAAAGTCTTTCATCAGTTTGCATAGTAAACATTGGGAATATAATTGTGCTCAGTTACAGTTGCCACCTGTGGACTCTCAGGCAAGTTATTTAAACTTTCTATGCCTCCACCTTTCATCTAAAGAAAATTGGGAGGTTAATCATCTCCCAAGTATTGGTTTATTATTGGCTTGAGTAAATAAAAATACATGGAAAGAGCTTGGAACAGTATTGGCCACATATAAATGCTATCTGAATTCTACCTCTTGGCACTACTGTTGCACACATATGATTATTCTAGCTACAGACTTTGGTACCAGGCTTACTGGGTGACCTTCAAGACACTTGACCTTTCTAATTGTTGGTTTCTACATCTCTAGCATGCTTGCTGTCATTTGAAATAAACTAATTCTTGTAGGGTTATTAAAACAGCACCTCATTCATGATAAGACCTCAGAAAGTGTTTGTAATTGTCAAGGACAAGTTTCTACATGTTCCCTATGCAAAGGATAATCCTTTATACCCTAAAACTGGTTCAACCACAAAATTACAGCAAAATTTTCTCTCCTTTTTCCAATGTCATAGGATGTAGAGCATATGCTCCTGGGAACCGAGAGGAAACAGGGTTTAAAAATATTTGCTTTCAATATTTTAATAAGAGAAAAATGATATAACATTACTTTTATAATTGGCAGTCCATTTAGGGGTTGATTGAAAGTTCTGTTCAAGAATTGCTACATCTTTAATAAAAACAAGTTCCAAATTCAAGACCTCCTGAGAGCTCATATAATTTAATTTTTGTTGTGATGGATAGTCTTGAAATATTTGTATGATATATTGTTATAAGTACATTGACTAAAGCAAGGCAATAGAGTTAAGTGATTATTTGCCTTTATCTATTTGCTTTATGGTGGTTAAGAACTATTAAAATCTTACCAGTTTTATCCTTAATATGTTTTTCATTTTAAGCATACTTAAGGAAAGGAATAAATGTTCAAGGAGAACCAATGGCCATATTTGTTCCATTCAAACACCTTGAACTAAATCTTAAAATTTATTTTATACAGCTCAATGCCATACTTGCTTATAGAAATATGACACAAGATTTGTGAGAGTGGCATGTGAACTTACAAATGAGGTCAAAGGAGTATGACTGGGGAAAATTTTAACTAAAAAAAAAAATCAATGCTAAGAGAGCCATTTTGGTTGTACTAGATATACAGATATAAAATGAGAACATGTTAAGAGCTTAATTGTTACCTGCTCTTTAAAATGAATAAGGACTTGGTTAAATGTACCAGGAAGCACCTGCAAGATGATAGGATGATGTAATAAAAAGAAGAGTGGAGTGAATATTAGATCTAACTTCAAATTCAAGTTCAGCTATTATTTGACCACGTTATCTCGGGAAAGCCATTTCATCTCTCTCTGCTTCACTTCCCTCATAAGTAAAATAAGACATTCCATTTTGCCTAAGGTCATATCCTTTGATTCTGTGTCTGGATATCTAGGAGAGATAAACATATAACAGAATTCAGTTTAGAATCACTGGAGTGGCTTCCTTCATTCATCAGACAGATGTGATGTGTTACCAATGTGCTTCCCCTCCAATAGTTCTAACATAGAAACCACTCACCCCCATACCCACACATGTACTGCCCTCTCATTTTAAATAGCTCAGTCAGTCTGTGCTATATGCTTGTATTGTGGCAAATTTCACATATTACTATTTTTCAGCATGATCCAAAGGATATGCTTTTTGTTTGTTTTTTTTAATTTATTTATATATAAATTTCACATCATTGTAATCCCAGGGATTTATCACCCCCCCACCCTCCCCTCCATTCCCCCTTCCCTCCTGCCCAAAGTTGTGTGCTTCAGTTTGGTGCTTAGCTTGTTTTGACTTTTCCTCAAGACTTTTGTTTATTTTTTCACTATATCCCATATATTAGTGAAACCATTTGGTTTCTGTCTTTTTCTTTTTGCCTTGTTTCTGTTAATATGATTAACAGGTGTTTTTAGCAGAACACAAAAATCCATGGTTTTGGTTTACACATAACTGATTGATTCCATTCATTCTCTCCATTGACCACAGTTCTCACCACTCTGCTATATTATACATGTGAGCCCTTGCTCAGGAAAGTGAACAAAGCAAGGAATGAGGTTAATGTCAAACAACTTAATTGCTGTTACGGGGGGGGGGGGCAATTCATCTGGCCTGTCTATACATTTTTACATTTAGAAAAGTGCATACATTGCCCAGCTTCTGTGGAGGGCAGTTTGAGCCCACCATTGTCATGACATCATGTTTCTATAAAAATAAAAAAATCTGGTCGCTTAAAATGCTATGTTAGTTCTAAAATTATAATAAATAAAAACAAGTATAACTTTATGTAAAAGTGCAAATTTTACGTCTGCTAAGACAAAGAAAAATTGAGAAAGAACTTTGGGGTTGGGGGAAGAATTTTGGAGTTGGGAGAAGAATTTTGGAGTTGGGGGAAGAAAAAGTTTAAATTTGGGGAAGAGTCTCAGAAAAGAGATAAAGTTATGCACCACCAGGCTAAGTCTGCTTGATATCAGAATAGCCTGTGTTTAATTACATGATCCATTAATTCTGATTTTAAAGAACTCATGCTGGCTGTATCGCAGCATGTAGTATCAGTCAAAATGGTAGAAAACAAAGTCAGTTGGTAGGAACATCAACGTCAGAGTAAGACCCAGACACAATTTATAGGTACATAGAAGTAGAGTGTAAAGAGAACCCTGAATATATTTTGAATCCAAAGATTAGAAGTATGGAGACATTAGTTTCCCTGTTTGAAACTTTCTGTAGGAATAAAATTCTATTTTCTCCCTCAGAGTGGGCACCTTCATATGGATGTTTTTACTAGACCATCTGACAGCTTATATTTTTGGTGTAGGAAACCATCTTCCTTTGGAGTTGCATACAACTTTCATGGACATTCACTCACAGCATTATGATTTCATATTATCACTGTTGCCTTTTAGAAGTAAGGAAACAAGTTGCCATATTGTGTGTCTTCAGAAACCTTAAGTGACACAATCACAGTCACACAGCTGTGTCAAGCAAGATGTGGTTTCCTCTCCTCAAAGTTCTTTTAAGTGTGGATTTAAAGTCAAGTTAACAGTGTTAAAGCCATTTTGAGTAACAAGGGTGTGAAATTCTTAGCTTTCTTTCAAACTCACCCCCCCCCTTATAATGATTCTCAGGGATATTAACTTTGAAATCTTCCTTTTATAAACCAATGGATTAATGAGCCTAGTTCAGTGTACCCCTTAAAATCACATCCTTAGTTTCCAATATAAAATTATAAAGCATTATATTTCTCATTGTCTCTAGAATTCAGCAATTACACTAAAATCACCAAAAAAAAAAGATTTTACTGAACTAGTTCTTAAAGTAGAACCAATGCTAATACTTGATCCAGTAGAAATGATATCCAAACCAAATGGAAAGAAAGATAAACTAATGATAAATTTTTCTAAATTTGAAACGATACATGCATATTTAATGGGGTACTTAGTAGTCACCAAGCACAAATACTATATGGAATGTTCTATTATAGGAAAGTACTACTAGGAAATGTTCTAACCCTTCTCTGTATCCCAAGTAAACCTGTGACTAGCAACCCAAACTACAAATATATGTCATTGTAATGACTGCATGCTTCTTGACTGAAGGATGTATGGAATATATCACCTGCAAAATATTGAATATGAAAAAAATATTTCTAGGTGTGGCATTCTTGAAATATGTTTAAGAACACGGTCATGAATTAATCATGTTTTAATGGTTTCCTAAGATCCTTCCAAAGTCATACAGACAGTTAAATATTTCATCTTCACATCTCCATAGCAACTTTCTATCACAAAGATCCAGACCTTCATCTTATGTACACTCCACCCTTCTTTCCTTCTGTTATTCAGTCAGTGCTGATTAAACATCTACTGTGTACCAAGGGGACAGTGCTAATTTTCCTATCTGGTACTGGGACATACATACTGACCAAAAGCCCCTTTACTGCTTACACTATCTTAACCTTTCATTGATGGATTTGCTGTTATTATTTCATAACAACCTACCCTCTCTCCCTTTCTCTATGTGATAGACTACATAATTACATTACTACATATATATTTTATTATGACACTTATATTATAAAAGACATACCTTTTCAGTTCTTTTGGTTTACTAATTCAATAATTTCTGAATAGGATTTTGGTCTACATAATTAGATTAATAAGATTTGTGGAAGGACAATGGATCATAGTTGGCGAACAGAAACATTTACATAGTTTCGTTTTTAAAACACTAAACATTTTTAATTTTAAAATTAAAATTCCAACAAAGCAGCTTATGTTCTTGGGTAACTTAAGCAGGTCTGTCTAAGGACAATGGATCATAGTTGGCGAACAGAAACATTTACATAGTTTCGTTTTTAAAACACTAAACATTTTTAATTTTAAAATTAAAATTCCAACAAAGCAGCTTATGTTCTTGGGTAACTTAAGCAGGTCTGTCTCTCTGCCTGTCTGCCTCTCTCTCTTTCTTCCCACCCCTCCCCCCAGATATATGTATGTATGCGTTTGTCCTCATTGTTGGCCACAAAATTTTATTCATTTTCTCACACATTTCTTTCTTTTAAAATTCTGTATTAATCACATTGCATTATGGATTCTTTCTAGACAGAGAGCCTAGGTGAACTGTGCCATTTGCTCTCACAAGTAATGTGGCCATATTACAAAGTGAGGTTGAGGAAAGGACATCTGACTTCCTTTACTTCGATTTTGCTAGGGTTGGTTCTAGTGCTATCTTCCCAGCATGTTCTCCTTTGGCTTTTTCTTTAATAAGAATGAAAATGATTCTGCTGTGCTATACCATAGAACTCAGGAAAATGATGAGTCTTAATTCGCATCCTAGGAAATATATTTTTCTTCATCACTAGTTCTGGAATGTGAGCACCAGAATCAACTAGAAAACTGATTAAAACACATATCACTGGGCCCCACCTACCATGTTTCTGATTCATTAGGCCTGGAGTCGGACATTCTGCATTTGCAGCAAGTTCCTAAGTAAAGCTGATGTTGCTGATCCAGGGACCACCCATTTAGACCCACTGTACTACATTAAGCACAGTGCTGGATGCACACATGTGTGTGTGTGTGTGTGTATATATATATATATATATATATATATATATATATATATATATATATATATATATATATATATATATATACAGGAGACTCTGTAAGATACCGTGAGGCTTTTAGAGGTAGATTGTAAAAATTAATGTGATGTCATGCAGAAAGTTCTGTCTTAGAAGAAGGTTCCAGTGCTATGGAAATGTGGCAAACTAAAGTAGAGTTTTAAGGCTAAAGAAAAACTTGTGTAGATTCCCAGTAACAAAATTTACCGTTATACGGATTTCTAATTACTGTACACCTAGACAGTGTCTAGAATTTAACTGTGAGATATGGCAGCTGCATATGGATACTGAACCTGCTACAGGGAAGAATGAGGAGCACCCCAGGACCCCCAAACTTGTCTATTCTGAATGGGCTCTGCCATCTGCCACATCAAGACAGAGCATGCTTGCAGTGCATAAAACCTTCAATAGAAAATAACTTTAATACAAGAGAGCGGGGGTGGGGGGAGAAAGTATGTAGTTAAAATAGTTTCCAATTAAACACCCAAAGTTACCCATCCCCTCATGGGTGAATGCCCAACCAAACAGGGTTGGCCCAAAGCCAGGTCAGGGAGGCCTAAAAGCTTACTAAAGGTTTGGCACCTTCTCATGGGGAACCATAGGCAAGGAGCAGAAAGGGCCAGACAAGTCTGGAAGGAAACGAGCAAAATCAAAATGCAAGAGAAAGGCTGTCATTGTCAGCCTCCCTACGGGTCTCTCACCCATGGCTTTGTCTCTTTCAAATATCTCCTTCTTTGTGGCCAAGTCCCTTGTACAAGTCCAAGGTTGGGAAGCCAGCCTGACAGCTTCTTTTCATATCTCTCCTCCACATCCCTCCTCCAAGCCTTTTCCTAGTTTTCTTTTGCAAACCCAAAGTCCTTTCCCCCATCTTTTTCTAGTACCTTCTCACAGCACCACCCTACATCGGGTGAAGCAGAAAAACTGGAACCTCTCTTTCTATAGCTATCACACTGTTATAGGTCGTGGATGTAGCCAGTTCTGATTGAGATGTGCTGTAAATCACACATGTCAGGTTTGAAAGAGTGAGTTCATACCAGGAAAAAAAGATGAAGATCTCATTAATTAATCAGATATATTGATTACATGTTGAAATGCTGCTATTTTAATATATCTGGTACAGTAAATTAGATCTCCATTTATCTCACCCATCTCTTTTCTCATGATTGTTCTGGAATATTTTTCTTCAAAATATATGAAGTGAGTCTGCTGCTCCAAGTTTATTTATTTTTATATTCTTCATGAATTTCCAAAAAAAAAATGTTAAATTTTATATGTGGTCCTCATTATATCTGTGTTGAGCAATACTGATCTAGAACATAATTCTTGAAATCTTGCATGGAGCAGATTCACCTACAGAACTTGTTAAACTACACCCAAGATATAGTAGGTAGTGAATGAAGCCTGGGGCTCCCCCATTTCTGTCAAGCTCTTAGACGATAAGCTCCCCAACTTTGGCTCATAGACTTCTACAGAGATATCTATAAATATATTTTCACATTAACTGTTGTCCGTGGCTTGAATATGATATTGTCATGCCTCTATACAACTTTTTTCTCATCAGGAAATTCACTTATGTTACTAAACTCCTCCAGATTTTGATCAGTTAGTCATTTTTTTTCTATTAACAAATACTGAGTTATACTTCTACCATATGAGGAGCCTCCAATTTTCAGTATGCTAATAAGGCATCTCACACTTGAAAAGATTAAAAGTCACTAGCTGAAAATACTATAGTAATATGGGAAAAACAAACACTGACACTTTCTAGGCTATATATAGCTCTTAAAGGAGATTTCAATTATAACCTGTAATTTGATATACCCACAAGCAGGTCGTTTTGGGAACCTGAAAGTAAAGGAAATGAAAAGAATGTGTTTGTTTTAGAAAAGGTTAGGTCATAGAAGGATTTGTTGATATTAGGAATAGAATGACCCGTGAAAAAAGGACAATTAAGCTCTAGGAAAACACCTTTTCAGTAAAGAGAGAACAATCATTTATGCTTAACTTATCTCTGTTAAAAAAAAAAACAAAGAAAAGAAAAAGGAAGTGAACAGGGCAGGCCCTTTAAAGATCTGCAGAAGGAAAGCATAAATCTCAATAGTGGGCAGCTATAGCCCTTGGCGCACTGTAAGGTCAAAGTACACTGTCAGACTCAGGGACATTTTCCTCAGCTAATGTGGCTTCCAGTGTTTTACAGCTAACTGCACTTTATTCAAGAGGAATTGCCCAGGTAACCTTGAAAGTAACCTGGCCAGATGTTCCTGAATTTGTTCTGTTCCCCCCACCACCAAAGAATAGTTTAATTTTCAAAGGCATTCTATTTTTTCCCCAAAAAAGGCACTGGGGGGTGGAGAATGAGCATGATGTAGGGAAGGAGCACTGTGGACTATGGTGATGGACTATTGGTGCTTGAGTAGTGGAACCACTATGATAATGTCACCAGAAAGGAGGAATCCTCTATTTTCAAAATACACAAGATAATATAAACCAACACTACCTCAATATACACTACTTAATTAATTAATTACAATAAATAAATAAGTGACATCCAGATGTATGGGACTATGGGGGGGGGAATAACTGATGTAGGGAGTATAACCAAACAATTTTCATGAGAAACAAATGAGAATGACATCAGCAAGAGTTCTGAGAAATACCTATGAGTTACAGGAAAGGCAAATCAGCTTTTTCGGACATTTTCTAATGTGAACCAAAATCATCATGAAGTAGTATTTACGTTACCTGATTGCTGGGTCTCTATGCACTCCATAATCTCTAGTTTCTTCTGATCAGGAACTGTTTTTGCTAATTCTGAGGCTAGCTACTATGGCAATCCAAACAAGTGTTTCATTATTATTGTCTTTTTTTTTTTATGGGAATGTGTTCCAGCTAAATGTGTTTAAACAGCAGTTTTGTATATATATGCATTTTAGGTTCCTGATAGTTCTAATTCCTTTTTAGATATATACATGTAATTGTGGGTGTTAAAAATTACATAAATGTTCACATTTTTTCTTTCCCTTCTCCCTTTTTCTGCCACTGACCTTTGTCCTTCCCTGAAATCTCTCACTGTTTTCATTCTTTATTCTGTTAAGTGTCCCCCTCTCCAGCCAGCTCTCTCTCCCAGGCTACTGCCTAGCCCCGCCCCATGCTTTCTTCTGCATTTGTTTGCCAGGGTTGTTTTCTTCTTTGCTTTTCCCACTGTCCCACTGCGTGTGAAACACTCCACCAGCAGCTGCTCACATTTCCCATGCTACGTCATGCACAACATTCAAAGAGCTGCTGTTCTCACATTCCCACCAGAAAGACACCCCCTCTCCTCCTTCCCCGCACATTCCTCTAGAAATAACCTCCTTTCAGACCATATGAAAAGCTGAATGTTAAAGCCAACTCTGGAAAGACTGGAATCTAGTTTCTAAAACTCAGACTTGCAATTTTTTTTCAGACATGTTATTTTTAAAGGTCAATACCACTAAGTGAATTTTAAATTACTATAGTATATCTTAATATGTCTTTGGGTTTATAAATTCTATAATGTCCTTTAAAATAGTGATTATTATGCTATAAATCCTCCCCTCAATGAATATATTAACTTATTTCAAAGGCTGACATGTACATGAAAAATGTAGTAAATCACAAAATGATTATATTAGAAATAGGTTTTACATGGGCCATACATGATTTGGCCAATGCAGTTGCACAATACAGATTTAAGAAATGGTTTTATTGGTGAGTGTATGCGCTACTGAAATTAATAAGAAGCACTTATCTAACACTTACTGCATGCCATTCACTATTCTAAGCACTTTTATTTATTTATTTATTTGTTTGTTTATTTATTTATTTATTTAGAGACTAGGTCTCACTATTTTTACCTGTGGAACCCCAGGCTCTCGTTGCCCGGGGTACCACAGACTCAAGCAATTCCCAGCCTCAGCTTCCCAGGTAGCTGGGATTATAGGCACGCGCCACCATGCCCAGCTATATTTTTGGAACTAGGTCTTGCTACGGGCCCAGGTGGGACTCGAACCGCGATCCCTAGCCCCTGCCGCTTCGTTGGCTGAAGATTAAAGGCATGAGCCACCATGCCCAGCTAAGCACTTTTAAATGTACTGATGCTTTTAAGTCCAACAGTAACCCTTAGAGGTTGAAATGGTTTTTCCTCAGAACTCATAAGGGAGAGAGGCAGGATTTGAAATCATCTGCCCTAAAGTGTGATATGGTCAATATTTTAATTTTTTCTATCTCAATAAATGTAGCTATGTAGTGTTATCTCATTATGGTTTTCATTTACATTTTTCTAATGACTACCATTGTAGCCATTCCAACATTCTTATAACTTATGCAGGCATGGTATAACATATTTCATACTTTTACTTTTAGCCTATTTGTGTCTTTATGTTTAATGTTCTTTTTTTTGTAGGAAGCATATTGTTGAATTTTGCTTTTAAACAATTCAATTTGACCATCTCTTTTAATTGAGGGTATTTATACCATTTACATTTAATGTGATTATTGATATTAAATCTATCAAGCTATTTGTTTTTGCTTTAACCCTTCTGTTTTTTGTTTACTTGTTTCTCTTTTTCTGTTTTGTTGATTGGAATTAATGAATCCATTCTATCTCCTGTGTTAGCATTTTAATTATAACTCTTTGTTTTGGTATTTTGGTGACTGCTATAGGTTTCTAGTAGACATCCTTTAATTTATCACAATGTAACTTCAAGTGCTGTCAGACCACTTTGTTTAGGTATTAAGAACCTTTCAATATGTTTCCTTATAACTCTTTGTTTTGGTATTTTGGTGACTGCTATAGGTTTCTAGTAGACATCCTTTAATTTATCACAATGTAACTTCAAGTGCTGTCAGACCACTTCGTTTAGGTATTAAGAACCTTTCAATATGTTTCCTTTTATCCTTTTCCAAACTGCATGCTGTTGTTTGATCCTTTGCTGGAATTAAACTGACTAGCTTGGTCTTAGTCTGTGCTAATTATTCCCACTGCAGAAACAGACCCTTCTTTGTATTACCAAGAGCCCCTGAATCATGATGTTTCCTCCCTGACTGATGAGAAACAGGTAGTGCTCACAGTAGGGAGCCAATGAGTGCTGTACATATTACCTCTAATCCTCCCTGGTGATTCTGTCCCAGCCTGCGTTAGTTTCCTCTCACATGTGCTAATCAGTACTGGGCTGAGTACTTGAGAGGGAACATCTGTCCAGGTTTTCTTGTGTAGTTCTCTCCTCTCTGGACTTCTTCCTATACACCCTAGCTACCTTTGTTTGCCCAAATCTTGTAACTCAAGGAGAAAGCCAGAATCCTACTGGGTTTTTCTTTCCTGTGCAAAAAACTCTTAGGGCAGGAAGGTCTGCAAGCCTAGGGTTTATCTCATATGATACCCCTCTCTAATGGGTTACTTGCCTTCCTTCCCTAATGTCCCTTGCCTTACACAAAATATATGACTACATGTATTTTAATCATCTTTCAGTTATCTCCAGACAGAGTAAATTTGGTCCTTGTTACTCTATCTTATTCTTGTTACTCTTATTCTATAGCAAAGGTCCTAATACAGCTTTTTGAAACATTTTCTTTTCATCTGGAGATCATATGCAAAGAAGTGTGGAGCAAAACAGGTGATTAGCTGATAATGTCCAATCCTCCTGACATAGAGATATTCTTTGTCACTTACCAGTGCTGCACATATTTTGTTTTATTTATCAATAGCAATGGTAGTTTTACACTGATTCCCTTATACTTTGAGTCCAGTTGTATTTAGGGCCTTGTCTTTGCAATCAAGTTGGCTACACTTCAGGTCTTACTCTATATCTAGATGTAGAATATGTCAGTATGTTTCCTTTCTTTAAAAAGATCACTTTAAATTACTGACTGTTTTAATATTCTTAACTTTTCACTTCAGCAACCACTCTTTAACAGGTTCTATTTCACTATTTTTAATATTATACCACTGAATGATCAGTGTGCTACCATGCATGCATTTTCTTTTGGGAAAAAGAGCCTCCTGATGTTGTTTCCACCCATCAGTTCAGAAGATTTTAGTTTGAAAGTCCAGAAGTTCAACCCTTGATTTTACAGACATCACATGATAAGTCAGAGTTCACACGGGTAGTTAATAATGGAGCCAGAAACAAAAATTGACTTTTTATTCTTCTCACACACCCATTCATTTTTGTTTTCTAAAAAAAAGGCATCCTTCCATCTAATCATTTTATATTTCACAACACTTTGTAGAAGGAATTACCTATGCAGAACTCACTACCCTTGCCAGGGAAGGATGGGAAATGATGAGATAAAGTTTGGGAATACTTCTAAAGTAATAAATACTATAAAATGTAATTCTTATTAATAGAATGGCAGTTCATTTCTATGAAATCTTTCTAAACTTTTTCACTTTTCTGAACTTGATTATGTATTTATTCTTTCTTTATAAAAATAATCTTTTCTTCCCTGCTGGGTTGTAAAAGGAAGGGCTCTCTTTTTTCTAGGACCCATTGATATCTTATAGTGTTACAAATCTTAGTAACTTCCCACTATGGAATGAAATTGAATCAAGTTCCTTTTTGGACATGGGGGGGGGGGAAACTATTCTAATTGCCAGAAACAAAAGGTCTTTTCAGCAATTAGATGTGGTAATCCTTACTACTTTGTATTTGCAGTGAATTGTTTCCATTTGCCATATATTGAGCAATTGTATCATATCTGCATTCATTTGTTAAAACTGAACTGACTTCCAGGTTAATGTAATAACTTCTAACAACAGCTGCCTATACCAGCAAGAAAACGAGATATGAGGGCATAGCCATGAACTTCAGATATTTTTTGTCCTGCTTTTTTTTAATATTCTTCTCTGAATTAAAACTTGCATTTCTTTATTAGCTCAGTTTGACTTAGTCTTTCTGAACAGTCATTTCTGTTTCCATCAGTAATTATTTACTAACTAGCTCAAGTTTGGGTGGATTACAATTTGTGGCACTTAGGAAGTATAAAAAGATTTTGAATTGTTAGAGAAAAATCAGGACCCCCAATTCTCAAGCACAGCTTTCCCTTTAGAGGCAATGAAGTTATGCACTGAGAGCCAACAGCTCTGGATTTACGCTTGGGGTTCTAACCTCAGTCTGTTTGAATTAAGTACATCTTTCATCAAGTGTCTCCATACATTTCTGTGCGTACATGGAATTTTCCTTTCAGTGTCACCTTTCCACTCTCTGGATGCTACCTGCTGCCTCTCTGCTGAGTGTGCTCTGTTAAGCTCTCTTCTTCTCCATGGGCGGTGGCCTCTTCACTGCTGGACAAATTAGATGCTGATCTTGGCCTCTGCGGTGTCTTTTTCCACCCTCTGTGCTCCTGCACCAGGTCTGAGCATTCTCTGTTGGTAGTCAGGGTCCGTCTCTAGGAAAGTGGGCCAAGTTGTCCTGTGTTAGGCAGGCCCTGGAGGAGTATTAATCCCCAGGGTAATATGGAGACATTATTTTCCTTTCCCCAAGTCTACTTCCTCATTTCTGTACACATATACCCTTTCTCCCTGGCTGGTAAGTTCCTGGCTTGGTCAAAATCTCCCTTCCTTCACTAGACTGTGTGTATCAAGAGAGGCCTCAGCTTAGGGAATTAGAAGTGATAGCAGCAAGGTGCTACATGGTGCTCTGGTCTCCTTGCCAGGGGGCGCCCATGGGATCTCATGTAATCTCAGGCAATAAAATACAAAGGGAAGTGTCCTAGGGGAGTATCCAAAAAAGGGTTCCTCTCTGAGAAAGCTAAATCAACACCTTTTTTTCTTCTGGAAATTATACCTACTTCTTCCTCCTGCCTAGAGTGCTGTATCCTTAGATAGCTATGTGACTGCCACTCCCTTCAAGTCTAACTAGAATCACAAGTCCTTTTGAAAGCCTCCTTGAAAACTGCCCACCCTATTTAAGCTATGGCCTGCCCTATCTCTCCAGTCTGGACCCACTCAAGCCAATCTCTGCTAAGTCTTAGGGTAGTATGTTATAACGTTCTGTTTTCCTGCAGCTTCTTTCCATAACTCTTATGACATACCATAGAATTAACATTTAAAATTTTTCTATTTTCTTTCTTCTACCATAAAAAGTAAATTTCCCAAAGCCCAGAATCTTGTCTGTTTTGTTAGCTAATGTACCTAAAGCACCTAAGAACCATTCTCAGCAAGGTAAATATCTGTGGAATGAGTGAATGAACCAGATTTTCAGCACCCATGTTGTAAATGTGTGGGGACTCCACCTCAGGAGAGCAGAGTGGAAAAATGGGAAGAACCCGAATCCTAAGGATTCCATGGTGCATCTAACATATTAGAGTTGCCTTTCCTCTTCACTCCTTCAATGTTCCAAACATTTTCTGCTGGGTTTCCTATTACCTACAGCAGAAAACATCCCATCTATCATGTGGTCTTCCAGATCATTCTAATATATAGCCACAGAACTCAGATATGACTGGAGCAGTGCCTGAATCCAAGTGGTTCACACCATGATGGTCTCCATCCATTCTTCTCCTTGTATACCAAGTCTTTCCTGCTGTGCCTAGTTTATAATACATTTTTCCTTAGCTCCTCTCCCAAGAAACCTCCTTTTTTTTTTTTTTTTTTTTTTTTTTGAGACTAGGTCTCACTATTTTTGCCTGTGGAACCGCAGGCTCATGTTACCCAGGATACCACAGATTCAAGCAATCCCCAGCCTCAGCTTCCCAGGTGGCTGGGATTACAGTTACTCGCCACCATGTCCAGTTATTTTTTGGGGACTAGGTCTTGCTACATGCCCCCAGCAGGACTCGAACTGCGATCCCTGGCCCCAGCCACGGCTTCCTAGGCTGCTGCTTACAGGCATGCACCACTATACCCAGCCCCAAGAAGCCTTCTTGGTCTTCCTGTAATAGATGTCTGGAGTACCACCGACCTCTCAGGGATGACTGCAGTATACTCTGGATATGTAACATGAGAGGGGTGACAGTCCCCATGAGATACACTGCCACTTCACTATTTTACTACACTCATCTGAATTTCTCAGACTTAAGCTGGGACCACTGTCACTCAAGCTGGAACCTTTAGCACATAACTGAAAGCAAACATTTTTTCATTAGCTTCTTCCTTGCAATGAATTCTGTAAAACCTTCAAAACAAGTAAATCAAGTCACTCTTTGCTTAATGCTTTGGTTTGGAGATCACTTTTGCCTGAAATTAAGTTCATATTTTAAGTGACTGCATTGTGGTAGACAGTGTGCTTGGCATGAACAGAGATGTTCATGATACAAATTCTCTTCAAGGATGATAGCTACATGAACTGCAACTATCATAAGATCTTCACTAGAGATTTTAGAGAAAAGCATGATGTTAACATGCCCTGTGGTACACAATAATGCAATAATATAATATAAATATAAATACACATATGCAAATGCAAAAAATGTAAATTAAATTTTAAAAAAGAACAACAACAAAATAAAGTTGCAATTTCTAAGAACATATCAGATGAGTAAATGAGGATTTGTTGTATATGAAATCATCATGCTTTACACCTAAACCTAATGTGATTTATATGTGAATTATATCTCAATAAGAAAATTAAAGCTTCCTAATTATCAAAAGATATATTCATAAAGAAAAAAATGTAGAAGACTTAGTGATCAGTTTTGTCCTGAAACAACATTTGTGCTAAGTCTTGAGCAATAAATAAGATTTCAAAGTTGAAAACAGAGTTGAAAAAGTGTGAAGGGAGTTTATAGGGGAAAAGAACCACATAAGCAAAGGTCTAGCAGTCTGGGGAAATCTTTCATAGCTTCAGGTAGTGTTAAAAGTCTTTAATAAAGTGTAAGGTATATGGTAGGGAAGAGAGCAGTGAAATAATGATGATGTCTACGCAAATGAAGTGCATATAATTAAGGGAGAAGAGATTATTTTTGCACTGTTGCTTATTTAGAATAAGTAAACATGGGACAGGAAGTTTTTTTCATGTAAATATTCATTCAACCTGAAGGAACTTTGATGATGTCAGACCACTTTTTGCTAAATATTGTAGAGTTCTAAATTATTTCCCTTTGTATACACAGAATTTTTTTTCACATGTTGAATATATATGTTTAGTTTGTAACAGACTAATTGCTACTGCTTTCCCACCTATCTCAAAGTTAAGTTCAGCAGGTAGGAATCTGGCCTCTAAAAATGCAACTAAAAGGTAAGGAATGCATCATTACTCCTGTAATTCCTTGAAAGGGGTTCTGAAATCCTGGCAGGGTTGATGGGGCCACCAGATAGTGGAGGTCAAGTATGTATAAGAGGTCAGGAATTCAGACTGGAGCCGCAGAGAGGAGCTAAGGTAAACAGGTTCTGAATATAAAAGCTCCGGAAGTTGACAAATCAACTCAAAATCAAGAAACCCACATCTTAGAAATGTAAACCTCAATTTAAGTCAAAAGCTCTCCAACCTAGAACTTGAAAATATATTTCCAATGGCAGGAGCTAGTGTCTATTTACCAGTGTGATTCGGATGCTGCAGCCATCAAAAACAGGGAATTGCCGAGGGTGAGCTAGTGATCATGCTCTCAGCAACCAATAACACAGTGTCCATCTCAAACAAATATTGAAAAAAACAGTATTTGTTTTATCCAAATTTTCCTGGCCTGAAGACTCACAGGAAACACTTGATTAAATGAATAACCCCCAAGCTCCTTCACTGATGCATCGCATTCAATAGGGTTGAGAATGTTTTTAGCCTGAACTGGAAATCCGGCCAGTTTTGAAAACACTCTCTTAAGTAGTGGACGTCTTATTGTCCAACACGGCAGTTCCCAAACAGGCCTCAGAATCACCCAGGAAAGGGGTGGGGAGCTTGTTAAACCACTGTGGGTCTAGAATGAGATGTGAGCTTCCACCTGACTTGCTTGTGCAGCCGTGATCAGGAAGCACACTTCAGAACCACCTGCCCTATCTAACCAGGATTCCGAAGGTCATCGCATCTGGGGCTGGATAGTGCAGCAGCTGAGCTATATTAAGCCCAGATCAGCTTCTCTGGGAGACTGTAGGCTTTCTCCTCAGTATCCCAAGATGGCTTCCTATCGCACCTAGCAGCGTGTCCACCCACAACTATATCCAAGGTAGGAAGAGAATAAGGATAACTTTGTGCATGTGTATCTGTGCACACACATTTGTATTGGATAATCTCCCAAAATCTCCCAAGTAGATTTTCCCGTGTCAACCAGAGCTATATCGCACTGCACTCCTTTAAGTCAATCACTGGAAAGGAATTGCTGTGATTAGTTTATTTTTCTAACTTTATGCTCATTTTTTTTATTGTCTGCTGCTGCCAGCTTGTGTAAAATAATACCCCTTTTGACACTGAAATTCATGAAAATTCAGAAAGGTGGGTATTAAGGACTGACAAAAGCAGGAGTATGTATAGCATGGTACATGTTATGGGATAGGTTTTTTACAGCCTTCAGATCCAACTCTTCTTGGAATATTCAAAGGGTTTATAAGACATGGTGTGCAAATCCTTCCAAAGATTCATTTTATTACAAAAAGGAACAGATTTTGTGGAGCCTGAAGTGGGTTGTACTGGAAGATGCTCCAGTCAGCAAGGGGTTGGCTTGAGCATTTTGCAGACACAGTTGTTTCCAAATCTGCAGCTGCCTGGGGAACCTTGCCCACTGAGCCTCCAAACCAGACTGTTGAACCCCTTTTCACAGCAGCAGTGCGGGAGGAACCGGGCATAGCCTACATGGGAGCTGGGCTGATTTGTCTTTTTTTTTTTTTAAAGTAGCATTGCATTATAACATGTTTGAGGTGTGCAACAATGAGAATTAAGTCCAATTCTATCCTTCAAGTTTTAGGTTTTTTTTTTTTCTATTTACTGGTTACCTTTTCCCTTCCCTTAGAGCAGATTTGAATTCTTCTCCCCCACTGGGTCCATTGATATCCAATATGTGAACATAATTGAGATTCATTAGCATGGAATAAAAAGTGAATAGCTGTTATGTAGGCAAAGAGCTGGCATGTCACAGATGCATTAGGCTACCAGTGTGATTATGACTAGGTTCAACTTGAAAATATTAATACAGATCCTAGTAAATAATATATAGTATTAGCTTTGTCATCATCATTTGCAACAGATTCACTAGGAATCCAGCCCAGCATATTGGGGGGAAAGTGTCCTTTCAGATCTCACCTTATACATATAGGCATCTTGCTTTTATTATACCTGTATGTGGAATTGCAAGCTGTCCCTTCAGGTAATGAAATTTAGACAAGTTGGAACCTGTATAACAGCAAATCAATACTGAAGTTATAGGCAAAGCCTGTACTTGTAGAGACTAACACATAGGAGAGAAAGACTTCGTGACCGAAATTTAACAAATTCCACATTTATAGATATCCAACACAGAAAGCAATGTGTAGTGGCTTGCCTTATGTTTACATTTCTCCTGGTGTATTCCTGACAGTGTAGTCTTTTAAGAAACGTAAATCAGCTCTTCCCCCACATGCCCACTGCCAATACACTTCATTAAGGAATGTGTAAATTCTCCTCAATTATAAGGCAAATTTTCTAAGTGTCCTGCAGTCTTTTGCTAGTGGAAGATGGTGACTAATATGAGGTATCTGCTTTTTTTTTTGTTTCC